>OX392503.1:0-600000 GCA_947623375.1 Apotomis capreana
CTAACCTAACCTAACCTAACCTAACCTAACCTAACCTAACCTAACCTAACCTAACCTAACCTAACCTAACCTAACCTAACCTAACCTAACCTAACCTGAACCTAACCTAACCTAACCTAACCTAACCTAACCTAACCTAACCTAACCTAACCTAACCTAACCTAACCTAACCTAACCTAACCTAACCTAACCTAACCTAACCTAACCTAACCTAACCTAACCTAACCTAACCTAACCTAACCTAACCTAACCTAACCTAACCTAACCTAACCTAACCTAACCTAACCTAACCTAACCTAACCTAACCTAACCTAACCTAACCTAACCTAACCTAACCTAACCTAACCTAACCTAACCTAACCTAACCTAACCTAACCTAACCTAACCTAACCTAACCTAACCTAACCTAACCTAACCTAACCTAACCTAACCTAACCTAACCTAACCTAACCTAACCTAACCTAACCTAACCTAACCTAACCTAACCTAACCTAACCTAACCTAACCTAACCTAACCTAACCTAACCTAACCTAACCTAACCTAACCTAACCTAACCTAACCTAACCTAACCTAACCTAACCTAACCTAACCTAACCTAACCTAACCTAACCTAACCTAACCTAACCTAACCTAACCTAACCTAACCTAACCTAACCTAACCTAACCTAACCTAACCTAACCTAACCTAACCTAACCTAACCTAACCTAACCTAACCTAACCTAACCTAACCTAACCTAACCTAACCTAACCTAACCTAACCTAACCTAACCTAACCTAACCTAACCTAACCTAACCTAACCTAACCTAACCTAACCTAACCTAACCTAACCTAACCTAACCTAACCTAACCTAACCTAACCTAACCTAACCTAACCTAACCTAACCTAACCTAACCTAACCTAACCTAACCTAACCTAACCTAACCTAACCTAACCTAACCTAACCTAACCTAACCTAACCTAACCTAACCTAACCTAACCTAACCTAACCTAACCTAACCTAACCTAACCTAACCTAACCTAACCTAACCTAACCTAACCTAACCTAACCTAACCTAACCTAACCTAACCTAACCTAACCTAACCTAACCTAACCTAACCTAACCTAACCTAACCTAACCTAACCTAACCTAACCTAACCTAACCTAACCTAACCTAACCTAACCTAACCTAACCTAACCTAACCTAACCTAACCTAACCTAACCTAACCTAACCTAACCTAACCTAACCTAACCTAACCTAACCTAACCTAACCTAACCTAACCTAACCTAACCTAACCTAACCTAACCTAACCTAACCTAACCTAACCTAACCTAACCTAACCTAACCTAACCTAACCTAACCTAACCTAACCTAACCTAACCTAACCTAACCTAACCTAACCTAACCTAACCTAACCTAACCTAACCTAACCTAACCTAACCTAACCTAACCTAACCTAACCTAACCTAACCTAACCTAACCTAACCTAACCTAACCTAACCTAACCTAACCTAACCTAACCTAACCTAACCTAACCTAACCTAACCTAACCTAACCTAACCTAACCTAACCTAACCTAACCTAACCTAACCTAACCTAACCTAACCTAACCTAACCTAACCTAACCTAACCTAACCTAACCTAACCTAACCTAACCTAACCTAACCTAACCTAACCTAACCTAACCTAACCTAACCTAACCTAACCTAACCTAACCTAACCTAACCTAACCTAACCTAACCTAACCTAACCTAACCTAACCTAACCTAACCTAACCTAACCTAACCTAACCTAACCTAACCTAACCTAACCTAACCTAACCTAACCTAACCTAACCTAACCTAACCTAACCTAACCTAACCTAACCTAACCTAACCTAACCTAACCTAACCTAACCTAACCTAACCTAACCTAACCTAACCTAACCTAACCTAACCTAACCTAACCTAACCTAACCTAACCTAACCTAACCTAACCTAACCTAACCTAACCTAACCTAACCTAACCTAACCTAACCTAACCTAACCTAACCTAACCTAACCTAACCTAACCTAACCTAACCTAACCTAACCTAACCTAACCTAACCTAACCTAACCTAACCTAACCTAACCTAACCTAACCTAACCTAACCTAACCTAACCTAACCTAACCTAACCTAACCTAACCTAACCTAACCTAACCTAACCTAACCTAACCTAACCTAACCTAACCTAACCTAACCTAACCTAACCTAACCTAACCTAACCTAACCTAACCTAACCTAACCTAACCTAACCTAACCTAACCTAACCTAACCTAACCTAACCTAACCTAACCTAACCTAACCTAACCTAACCTAACCTAACCTAACCTAACCTAACCTAACCTAACCTAACCTAACCTAACCTAACCTAACCTAACCTAACCTAACCTAACCTAACCTAACCTAACCTAACCTAACCTAACCTAACCTAACCTAACCTAACCTAACCTAACCTAACCTAACCTAACCTAACCTAACCTAACCTAACCTAACCTAACCTAACCTAACCTAACCTAACCTAACCTAACCTAACCTAACCTAACCTAACCTAACCTAACCTAACCTAACCTAACCTAACCTAACCTAACCTAACCTAACCTAACCTAACCTAACCTAACCTAACCTAACCTAACCTAACCTAACCTAACCTAACCTAACCTAACCTAACCTAACCTAACCTAACCTAACCTAACCTAACCTAACCTAACCTAACCTAACCTAACCTAACCTAACCTAACCTAACCTAACCTAACCTAACCTAACCTAACCTAACCTAACCTAACCTAACCTAACCTAACCTAACCTAACCTAACCTAACCTAACCTAACCTAACCTAACCTAACCTAACCTAACCTAACCTAACCTAACCTAACCTAACCTAACCTAACCTAACCTAACCTAACCTAACCTAACCTAACCTAACCTAACCTAACCTAACCTAACCTAACCTAACCTAACCTAACCTAACCTAACCTAACCTAACCTAACCTAACCTAACCTAACCTAACCTAACCTAACCTAACCTAACCTAACCTAACCTAACCTAACCTAACCTAACCTAACCTAACCTAACCTAACCTAACCTAACCTAACCTAACCTAACCTAACCTAACCTAACCTAACCTAACCTAACCTAACCTAACCTAACCTAACCTAACCTAACCTAACCTAACCTAACCTAACCTAACCTAACCTAACCTAACCTAACCTAACCTAACCTAACCTAACCTAACCTAACCTAACCTAACCTAACCTAACCTAACCTAACCTAACCTAACCTAACCTAACCTAACCTAACCTAACCTAACCTAACCTAACCTAACCTAACCTAACCTAACCTAACCTAACCTAACCTAACCTAACCTAACCTAACCTAACCTAACCTAACCTAACCTAACCTAACCTAACCTAACCTAACCTAACCTAACCTAACCTAACCTAACCTAACCTAACCTAACCTAACCTAACCTAACCTAACCTAACCTAACCTAACCTAACCTAACCTAACCTAACCTAACCTAACCTAACCTAACCTAACCTAACCTAACCTAACCTAACCTAACCTAACCTAACCTAACCTAACCTAACCTAACCTAACCTAACCTAACCTAACCTAACCTAACCTAACCTAACCTAACCTAACCTAACCTAACCTAACCTAACCTAACCTAACCTAACCTAACCTAACCTAACCTAACCTAACCTAACCTAACCTAACCTAACCTAACCTAACCTAACCTAACCTAACCTAACCTAACCTAACCTAACCTAACCTAACCTAACCTAACCTAACCTAACCTAACCTAACCTAACCTAACCTAACCTAACCTAACCTAACCTAACCTAACCTAACCTAACCTAACCTAACCTAACCTAACCTAACCTAACCTAACCTAACCTAACCTAACCTAACCTAACCTAACCTAACCTAACCTAACCTAACCTAACCTAACCTAACCTAACCTAACCTAACCTAACCTAACCTAACCTAACCTAACCTAACCTAACCTAACCTAACCTAACCTAACCTAACCTAACCTAACCTAACCTAACCTAACCTAACCTAACCTAACCTAACCTAACCTAACCTAACCTAACCTAACCTAACCTAACCTAACCTAACCTAACCTAACCTAACCTAACCTAACCTAACCTAACCTAACCTAACCTAACCTAACCTAACCTAACCTAACCTAACCTAACCTAACCTAACCTAACCTAACCTAACCTAACCTAACCTAACCTAACCTAACCTAACCTAACCTAACCTAACCTAACCTAACCTAACCTAACCTAACCTAACCTAACCTAACCTAACCTAACCTAACCTAACCTAACCTAACCTAACCTAACCTAACCTAACCTAACCTAACCTAACCTAACCTAACCTAACCTAACCTAACCTAACCTAACCTAACCTAACCTAACCTAACCTAACCTAACCTAACCTAACCTAACCTAACCTAACCTAACCTAACCTAACCTAACCTAACCTAACCTAACCTAACCTAACCTAACCTAACCTAACCTAACCTAACCTAACCTAACCTAACCTAACCTAACCTAACCTAACCTAACCTAACCTAACCTAACCTAACCTAACCTAACCTAACCTAACCTAACCTAACCTAACCTAACCTAACCTAACCTAACCTAACCTAACCTAACCTAACCTAACCTAACCTAACCTAACCTAACCTAACCTAACCTAACCTAACCTAACCTAACCTAACCTAACCTAACCTAACCTAACCTAACCTAACCTAACCTAACCTAACCTAACCTAACCTAACCTAACCTAACCTAACCTAACCTAACCTAACCTAACCTAACCTAACCTAACCTAACCTAACCTAACCTAACCTAACCTAACCTAACCTAACCTAACCTAACCTAACCTAACCTAACCTAACCTAACCTAACCTAACCTAACCTAACCTAACCTAACCTAACCTAACCTAACCTAACCTAACCTAACCTAACCTAACCTAACCTAACCTAACCTAACCTAACCTAACCTAACCTAACCTAACCTAACCTAACCTAACCTAACCTAACCTAACCTAACCTAACCTAACCTAACCTAACCTAACCTAACCTAACCTAACCTAACCTAACCTAACCTAACCTAACCTAACCTAACCTAACCTAACCTAACCTAACCTAACCTAACCTAACCTAACCTAACCTAACCTAACCTAACCTAACCTAACCTAACCTAACCTAACCTAACCTAACCTAACCTAACCTAACCTAACCTAACCTAACCTTTTTTTTTTTTTTTTTTTTTTTTTTTTTTTTTTTTTTTTTTTTACGAGGGGAAATGCGTTACGCATCCCGTCCTTGAGGTGTTGTAATAAAGGACGGGTATGTGGGACTCCTGGTCTCCAGTCTACCCACTAAAACCCCTCGGTCTGACCTCTCTCCGCCTGGTGTGGGGCTACGGGGACGCTTGGCGCTTACCGCGGCACCCATTTGCGGCGTCTTGCCCTTTTTGGGCCCGGCTCTGCGGGCTTCTGAGCCCACTCCCTCTCGCCTACAGGGGACCTCACCCAAGGCCACCTTTCCACCTCGGGACGCATTCTCGTCGGGCAACCAATCTCCCGATCAGTTGCCCGAGGTCCCGGTTAGGGCGGTATTTGGCGGTCATAAGCGGCCCGCCTTCGCCCTACTCTCCTTCGGCGAGTGGGTGGTGCGAGGGGGTCATCCTCTCGCTCCCTCTCCGCCGCCTCCTTTTGGGACATGACGGCGTTGCAGAATGCAACCACCGCTTCCCACGCGTCCCTGCTGCGTGTCATGACCCCAACCATGACTGGCAGTGAGAGGTCCGCCCCGATGGCCGCGATCAGTTGTGATCGCGGTACTTGCCATGCGGGGCACACGGCGCGGGTGTGCTGCGCCGTGTCCTCCTCTCCACCCGTGCAGTGTTTGCACACTGTGGTGTCCTCGCGGCGGGCCACCTGACACAGGTATTTGCCGAAGCATCCGTGCCCGGTGAGTATCTGTGTCAGGTGGAAAGTCGTCTCGCCGAAATCGCGGCCCAGCCAGTCCCTGAGGACCGGACGTATGGCGCCCACCACCTCCCGGCTTGCGCTTGGGGCCTGCAGCCTTTCGTCCCACTTCCTGAGGAGATCACCCCTGGCCTCGTCCCTCCAGAGCTTGATCTCCTCCGGAAGTGGACGATTGCCCTCCGCTCGCACTGCTGCTACTTGCCAGTATACCGCCGCAAGGACCTCGGCTTCGAGGTCCCACGGCGGGCTACCTGCCAGCAGGGTTGCCGCTTCAAACGAGACCGTCCTGTACGCTCGGATGGCCCTGGTCGCTATCACCCGTTGGGGTCTGCGCAACTGGGCCACGTTCCGAGCGTTCAGGGCCTCCGCCCATATGGGAGCCCCGTACATCGCCATAGAGCGTACAACCCCCTGGTACAGGCGGCGGCATGTGCTGCCCGGCCCTCCGATATTCGGGAGCAGCCCCCCGAGTGCTCCGGCTGCAGCCACCAGCTTTGGCGCCTTGCGGGAGAAGTGCTCTGTGAAGCTCCATCGCCCATCGAGGACAATACCTAGGTATCGCAGCGTCGACTCGATGGCGATGGAGGTGCCCCCTATGACGATCGCCAGGCCGGGAGGCGGTGCGTTTCGAGGCCCATGGAAGAAGAGGGCCTCCGACTTGTTTAAGGCCACCTCGAGCCCCAAGGCCCTAATACGGCTCACCACGTGGGCAACCCCCGCTGTGCCAAGGAGCACGGCTTGTCTATGGGTGCTCCCGGTTGCGGTGACGAGAGTGTCGTCGGCGTAGCAGAGTACGCCGACGCCCCGCAGGTTGGTACCGCGGAGCACCCAGTCGTATCCGATGTTCCACAGGAGTGGTCCGAGGACCGACCCCTGTGGAACACCGCATGTGACCCTCCGATTTCCCCATCCGTTTTGGGTCGGATAAGTAATGGCCCGGTCCCGGAAGTAGTCCCCTACTATGTTCTGCAGGTACCGGGGCACTCCGTGGTACTGCAGCGCTGCCTTGACTGTCTCAAAGGGCAGGGTGTTGAAGGCATTCGCTATGTCAAGCGACACGGCCAACATCACTCCGCCCTGCGAGACAGCCTCCTCGGCGAGGACCCTCAGTTGCGCAATTGCGTCTATCGTCGACCTTTCCCGCCGGAAGCCGTACTGGCAGTCGTGCAGGTCGGGTCCTACCTCCTCGAGGTGCTTGACGAGACGGGCAGCGATAACCCGTTCGAAAAGCTTGCCCATCTCGTCAAGCAGGACGATGGGGCGGTAGGCCGACGGCGACTCTGCCGGGCGCCCGTCCTTCTGAAGGAGGACGAGCTTACCCGTCTTCCAGCTTCGCGGGAACTGACCTCGGTCGAGACATGCGCTAAAGAGGGTCCTCACCCTCTCCTCCAGCTCTTCTGCCGCAAGCGCGAGCACCACGATGCGCCCAGGCACGCCATCGGGTCCGGGAGCGCCGTTTTTCAGTTTGAGCCTGGCTATTGCGGCCCCAAGCTCTGCCTCTGTCACAGGAGGCACTACGTCCTCGCTTCTCGCCGGGTTTCCACCCATCGCCGGTGGACGCCATGCCTCTCTCTCGGGGAACAGGCCGGAGAGGACCCGCTCTAGGAGGAGGGGCTCGAGACTACTGGTCAGCGGGGGGGCCCATGGCCGGAGTTTTGCCCTTACAGTTTTGTAAGGGCGCCCCCATGGGTGTAAGTCCAGCGTCTCCAGCCACTCCTTCCACGCGGCCTCCTTCGCCCGTGCAATGTCCGCCTGGAGCTGGTGGCATTTTTCTCGGTAGGCAGCGTAAAGCGCCTCCTCCCTGACGGGGTCGCGCACCCTTCTCCGCCTGCTCCTGGTGTACTGGCGGCGCGCCGCCGTGCACTCGCTCCGTGAGACGCGGATCTCCTCGCGCCACCAGTACACGCGACGACGAGGCGGGGCTGGCCTCGCGCGGGGCATAGCGGCATCGCAAATCCGGTGCGTGGCGGCAACCTGCTGCTCCGTCTCGACATCGATGTCGCCTATGGGCCCGGCTCCGACCTGCCACGACTCCACCAGGACTGCCTCTTGGGCCATCTCCCTGTCCAGTTGCCCCAGCCGCCACCGCGGCCCTTCCCCTGCAGGGGGTCGGTTCTCGCTCCTTGGGGTGAGGGGGAACGTGGAGACCTCGAAACGGATGTAGCGATGGTCCGAGAGCGTCTCCACGTCCGTCATCACTTTCCAGCCTGAAACACGTCGTGCGAGGGCGGGGCTGGCCAATGTTATGTCCACAATTGAGCCTCCCCGCTGTCGCACGCACGTGTTCGTTGACCCCCTGTTGAGGATCAGCAGCCCCACTTCGACCGCCCATTCCTCCAGCGCCTGCCCTCGCGCGTCAGTCGCTGGAGATCCCCACGCCGTGGACTTAGCGTTGAAGTCTCCAGCGACCAGCAGCTGCACAGGGCGATTTTCGCCAAACAGGGAACCCACCTCGTCAAGAAAGGACTCGAACTCGGTGAGGCTCCTGTTTGGCGAAAAATAGGTCCCAACGACCATTGTGTCCCCCAGGTGTGTCGACACAAAACCACGCCCCTTGGTGACGTCTCGGTGGGGCGCGGATCCTGCTTGCGGCTGCGTGACCACTGCCACCAGTCCATCCCTATCCCCCACCCAGTTTTCCCTGGAGGGGACTGAGTACGGCTCGGCCACGACTGCGATTTGTATCAACCACTCCGCCATGCTCTGGAGCAGAAGGTCCTGAGCTCTGGCGGAGTGGTTTATGTTCGCCTGTAGGTATTGGGTGGCCATTACTAGTCAGTGGCCATCCGATCCTCCTCGACCCTGGGTTCAGGTGGGTGACTAGGCTGCGATGTGGCTTCGGACCTGTCGGCAGCAGTCCTCTTTCTTTTGGGTGGGTTGCATGAAACGCTTCCCACCCTGTGGCCCGCGGGGGCGCCCGCCTCCGCGCACAGCGCGCAATGTGCGGCAGCGTTGCAATCGCGGGCGATATGGCCCGACCCGCTGCACCGATAGCAAAGGAGGCTGCGGTCTACCTCAGACTTGCACGCGGCGCGCACGTGCCCCACTTCCATGCATCGGAAGCATCGTATGGGCCGGGCGTCGAGCAACGTCACCTGCGCCGACACCCACCCCACGCGGAGACGTCCGGCCTGAGCCACCTTTTTTGCAGCCGCAATAGGGCATCGCAGCCACACAGTGCCCAGTCCCGAGGGGCCAAGCGTCACTTCGCCAGCCTTGACGTCTTCCGCCGCGCAACCGCCCTCTCGTGCAACCGCCGCGACCACCTCCGGAGATGTCACCGAGTCATCCAGGCCCGAGATGCGCATCTCCGCACATCTAGTGGGCCTGGAGATCCGGACCACGGCGGGATCCATCACCTCCCTGAGTTTTTGGGCAAGGGCGTCGGCCTTTTCGCCACTCTCGCCGCCGGGAATCTCGAATATACGGGCATTCGTCGCGGTACGTCGGACCCGAACACCCGAGATCCCCAGCGCATCGAGGTCTACCCGCTTTTTGGCCTCCCCGATGATGGACGCGTAGCTATCTCTTTCGCTAGTGTCCGCCTTGGGCTCCACTAGCGTAAACACTACCGCCGTTGACCGGGGGAGGCGCAGCCTCCGGGCCTTCTTTTTTGGGGCTGCCTGGCTTGTAGGGCCGTCCCTCTGCTTCTTCCTTGTTGTTTTTTTGCCCTTTACCGTCGTCCAGGGCTCTTCCAACGCTGCAGGCGCAGGCGCAGGCGCTGTTGCTTCCCGACCCGACTCTCCCGGGGCTGGGACCCTCCCGGAAGAAACTCCCTTGCCTTTTCGTCTTTTTGACCGCTTCACAGCGCCCGCGTAGGACGCTCCACCTACGGAAGCGGAAGCGGAAGCGGGGGCCACGCCAGACTCCGGCTCTGCTCCCCCAGTTTTGTCTCGGTTTGCCAGCGGAGGCCGCGCCCTCTTCTCCGGGAGGAGTCTGTCGCTGATTGCGGCCATGCGGGCGTCCAAATACGTCCCGACCTGGGCCATGACCACTCGACAGATCTCCTCTGTTAAAGGGATAGAAGGGGTGGCATTGGCACGACCGTCTGTCCGTTCGCTGGTAGAGGGCAGCGCGGGGGGCCGCTCCTTCTCGTTACGTCGGGTTGGGGAGGGTGTAGGATTTCCCTGCTTCCGCAGCCCCTCCAGTTGGGCCTTGATTTCGGCCATCTCTTTTCGTAAGCCGGCCATTTCTGACCTTAGCCGGCTGTTGTCTGCTTGAAGCCGCGCCGTTTCCTCGGAAACGGTGCGTTTGCTGAGTACGGCAAACGCATCCGATATAGCGGACGCGGCATCTTTAAGGCACCGGATGTACCCACCCTTCAGGTTTTTAGAGGTGGCCGCTACTTTCTCAATGACAGCCACACTGTCTGCGACCTGCTGCCCAAGTTCTGTGTTGGCAGCGGCCTCCTCGGGATTCAGCGCAGGCGGCGAAGGAGTGCACTTCGAGTACCCTTGCCGGGTTCTGATTTGCATCTCCTGCACGTCTCTCTCCGCCTCGAGGCGCATCTCTTCATGCATGGCCCGTTTGTAGGCCTCTTTCGCTTTGGCCAGGCCAACATACTTCCCGGTAGAAGGGGGCCGACCTCGTCCTCGTCCTTTTGATGTCTGAGACGAGCCTTCGCTTGTGGCGGACGGGCAGGACTCGTCTCCATCATCCCCGCTGGATCCCGACTGGGGACTGGTGTGGAACCGTGGCCTCTTACGGGGGTTCCGCCACATGCGACCGCTTTTTGCAGGGCTAGCCGTGCCGGAAGGAACTAGCTCCTTTTCGGTGTTGGTCGGGTACGCCTCTGCGCCTTCGTCCCTATGCCCCAGTGCCTCCTCCTTGTCGCTATGTTGCGTCGGGGAGCTCGGTGATTTGCGTCCCCCCGCTACATCTCCAGGCTTGAAGGGAGTCTGCGTCCGTGAGCGCGCCTTTCCCTTCCCCCCCGGGCCAGCCCTCTGCGTCGGCAGGTCCTTCTTCTGGCGACTTGGGGAGGTCGCTGGCGACGAGAAGGTGGACCGCACCGTGTGCATACTGTCGTCAGTATCCGGTGCGGAATCCCCACGTGCGAGGATCCCCTCATCCAGCCGTGTGAGAAGGACCTGCGCGACCTTCATAGGCTCCTCTATCGCCTTGTTACGCCGCACGAAACGGCCATGGCGGCCGCGCGCTGGGCCACCGCCCTCCTTCCTCGCCGGGATCTGGATCGCGGCGGAGTCCAGGTCTATGCATGGACTATCCTGGCCGACCCCTCGCAGCGGTGACCGCGCGAGGGACATGTGAGGGCGGAAAATTTCCTCCTCGTTCTCCACCGTTGGGAAGGTTGGAGAGGGTGGCGCAGCAGCTGCCTTCTCGTCCTCCCTGTCCCCTCCTCCGCGTATCCTTAGAGCCAATCCATGCGCATCGGTGTCCATTAAACGTTTGCCAGAGTCGTCTTTGCTTTCCAGTCCAGAGTGGTGTGCCCCCCCAGAATACGAAGGGCGGCGTGTCTCCACAGCGCGGGCGCTTGCCCGTTCTGTGGTGACACGGAGGATTGGAACCTCCTGGGGTAGTTTCTTACGTTTTAGGCCACTCATATTTGCTATTGTTTAAAGGAGGTATGCCCCCCCTCTCTGACGTTAGGGGCTGGGCTCCCCCCAGCCATGCATCCCATCGGCCCGCCAGTCACACCTTAGGATTGGGGATTTTTATAGTGGTTTACTCCACGTGACCCGCCTCTCAGTGAGGAAGGTCCCCGGTCTGCTCAGTGCAGGTTACGGGTTGCCCGCCGGTGGCCGTAGCCACAACGTCGCGCCGGTGGCCGAAGCCACTATCGCCCGTGAGGCCGAGCTCCAGCTCCGTCCCGAGGGACCTGGCGTCTCACACTGTGCCCTCTGCTGGTTTCAGAGGGACACGCGGAGCCACACGTCGGGGTGCTGTTCTTTGTCTGGCCCCTCTCCTCAGGCCTGTCCGGTTTGGGAGGCCCTGTCCGGCATAGCCCTGAGGGTCATTGGGGCACGCAAGCCCCTTCACCACGGCAAGGTGACAGCACTCCGAAGGGGAACCTTTTTTTTTTTTTTTTTTTTTCGTTGGAAAAATGCTTTATGCATACCCGCACCCTCGGGGGAGGAGATGCGGGTTATGTGGGACTCGGCAAAAAAGCCGCCGCTACCCACTAAAAAACCAACGTTGTGTCTGCGCGCCACCAGTGGGGCGTGGCCACGGGATCTCCTAAGTACGCAACCGCGACCACGCCGGCGCCGCCCGCCGCTAGCACACGCAGCGGGCCCTTCTCTGGGAGGGGTAGAGAGGAACTTCTACCCCTGCCTCCTCAGAAGGCGCGTGGACACACCACGCGCGCCTTCTCGGCGAGGCTTATGTTACGGGCAGCGACGCCCCCGCGCCACTGCCCAGGCCTCGCTAGGTGGGGGGGATGAGGTGGGCGTACGCCCTTCTCCGGGCCCCCGCGCGCTTGCGGCGGATCGGGTGCGATGCTGGGTCAGCCTCCCGCTCCCTCTCCGCATTCTCCTTCTGCGACATCACATCCTCGCAGAAGGAGAGGACCGCTTTCCACGACCTCTCGTCGGCGACCATAGCCTTGACTACGGCCGGCAAGGAGAGGTCGTCCCCCACCACTGCCACGAGGTCGCGGCGCTGCCCCGCCCAAGCTGGGCATTCCTCCAAGGTGTGCTGCGCCGTGTCCTCGTCGCTGCTGCACTGGTGGCACCCGGCCGTCACCTCCCGTCTGGCGAACCGGTGCAGGTAGCTCCCAAAGCAGCCATGCCCCGTGAGCACCTGCACCAACCGGAAGGTCAGCGAACCCCGCTCTCTCTCCAGCCAGTCTCGTAGGACCGGCCGAACCGCCTCGACAGTCCTATGTCCCCCCTCGACTCTAGCTAGTCGCTCCTCCCATTGAAGGACAATGGACTGTCGGAGGAGGAGCTTCTGCTCTTCTACCTCCCCGGGCGCAGGATGGTACTCCTGAAGCCGGAGGTCCCTTCGCCACTGGTACAGAGACGCTTGGGCCTCCGCCTCCAGGTCCCAGGGAGGCGTTCCCGCCAGTAAGCACGCCGCATCGTATGAGGTGGTGCGGTACCCGCGTACAACGCTGACGGCCATCGCCCTCTGAGCCTTCCTCAGCAGGGCGACATTGCGGGCCGCCAGGTTTACCGCCCAGATCGGGGCCCCGTACAGGGCCATCGATCGCACCACCCCCATATACAGGCGGCGGCTCGCACTCTCTGGCCCCCCGACGTTGGGCATCAGCCGCTTCAATGCGGCCGATGCTGCCATCAATCGGGGGGTCAGGCGGGTGAAGTGTTGGCGGAAGCTCCAGCGGGAATCGAGGACAAGTCCAAGATACTTCATGTCGGACTTGACCTCGATTCGAGTGCCACCGACGACGATGCTGGATCCTGCAGGTGGCGCCTTCCGGGCGGCGTGGAAGCAAATCGCTTCGGACTTGTGTAGCGCCACCTCCAGCCCCAGCATCGTTATGCGCCTTACCACCAGTGCTACTGTCACGGTAGCGAGGCGTGCTGCCTCCCGGTACGAGGTTCCCCGAGACGTGACTAGCGTGTCGTCTGCGTAGCAGGTCACGCTCGATCCCGAGAGAAGCTCCCCCCGCAGCACCCAGTCGTACCCGATGTTCCACAGGAGCGGCCCTAAGACCGAGCCCTGTGGAACACCGCACGACATCTCCCACCTTGTCAGCCCACCGCCCTGGACCGGGTACTCCACACACCGTTCCGAGAGGTAGGCCCCGACTATCTGGCATAGGTAGGGAGGCACCTTGTGGTGTTTCAGCGCCTCCCTAACGCATGACCACGGCAGAGTGTTGAATGCGTTGGCGATATCTAGCGATACCGCCAGGAGCACCCCACCGTGGTCGACCGCCTCATCCGAGAGGGCTTTAATGCGCGCGACCGCATCCACGGTCGACCTGCCCTCTCGGAATCCAAACTGATGTTCGGATAAGTCGGGACCCACCTCCCGGAGGTGCTCGACGAGGCGACAACAGATGATACGCTCGAACAGCTTGTCCGCCTCATCGAGCAACACGATTGGACGGTAGGCTGATGGAGATTCCGCGGGACGCCCGTCTTTTTTAAGTAAGACGAGCCGGCCGGTTTTCCATATGGTCGGAAATCGGCCGGACTGAAGACAGGCGTCCAGTAGCCCGCGAAATCTCTCCCCCAGGGCCTGCAGCGCCAGAGCCAGGACGCGTCCCGGGATCCCATCTGGCCCCGGTGCCGTGTTTTTGGCTTTAAGCCTCAGCACGGCCGCGTCTAGCTCTGCCTCCGTTACCGGAGGCACCTCGACTTCCGCGCCCTCATACCCGACGTGCTGACGGGGTGGTGCCATTTCCGGAGGCCGGTGTTCCGGTCTGTTCGGGAACAGATTGGAGACAACGGCCCCCAGCAGTCGAGGCTCGAGACTCTCCGTCAAGGGGGGGGCCCAGGGGCGTAGCTTACCCCTGACCGCCTTGTACGGCCTCCCCCATGGATCTCGGTTTAGAGTCTCGAGAAGCTCCGCTCTGGCGCTCGCCTTCGCCTCGCAGATGGAGAGCTGCAGCGCCTTGACCGCCTCTCTATAGGCGCTGTACAGCTGCGTCTCCTCGTCAATGTCTCGGGTCTGCCTGCGTCGGCGCGACCGTGTGTACTGGCGTCTCGCCCTGCCGAAGGGGAACCTAACCTAACCTAACGTAACCTAACCTAACCCAGTTGCGCCCCAACCGCCACCCGGAGCGTCACGTTTTTAGAGAGCTCCGCGGCTTAAAAAAAAAAAAAAAAAAAAAAAAAAAAAAAAAAAAAAAAAAAAAAAAACCGGGAAAAGTTCGTCCGATTGGAACGATCCAAGTGTTAAACCGGGCGTGCCATCAAAAGTACCCGGACAGTTCAGTGAAAAGTGCTAAGTGCGGAAAACCTTGATTTTTAAGGTTAAGTGAAAAAGTTTCAAACTTTGAAGTGAAACGCTGCTGGATTTATCGCTGTAACCCCCCCCCCCTTGCGATACGTCGCGAGACGCGCCGCGCCGAGATCTACACAACGAGCCCATCACCATATTTTTGCGCCTACCGGCTGAGGCGCAATCACCGAAAAACCAGGAATAACGGAATTTTGAGAACAGGATCCGGGCTTGTGCGGCTGTTTTTGACGACGGGGCTGAGAAGGGGACCACTGCAGCAACCCAGCGCAGAAAACGGCGTTCCTTAACTGTAAGTGGTTTGCCCACAATACATTTTTGAAATTTTACCCGGTCTTTGCACGGGAATAGCGGCGAAGGAAGATCGACGACCTAGTATTTTTATCTAAGGAGTAGGCGGGGAAGAGGCAGACCTACGAGCTCCCGAAAAGACGAACCTCGCGCGACACATAGTTTTTAAAATATAGATTTTTTAAGATTTTGATCCCACACGTGTTTTTTGACCTAGTTAACTTGCATGACATCTTTGTACACCATCTTGTAGAGCACTATTTTCCACTGTATATGCCTTTTTTCCCCAATTTCTAGGTAAAAATTTGAAGGTTCTGTGCCCTTGTTTGTGGTTTTTGTTTTTTCCGCTTTGGCCGGCGTGGCCGCTGACCTGTTGGCTGTGCCTGTGCCTGCGCCCAAGCCCCCCGCGCTCCCCAATCTTTTTTGCGGACGAATCCGACCACAAACGACCGAGTTCCGTCGATCCTGGTACAGCTGGAGACCAGCTCAACTCCTTGGTGAGGTTTTGGACCGACGGATCTCGGCCCCGGAACGTCGCAGCGAGCTGGGGTTTTCTTTGTCATACCTGCCGGGGCAAGCATAGGCCCCCCCCGCTACTTTTTACGCCAGGGTTGGAACACGTCTGGAAGTCATTGAGCCGTGTTCCTTGACCCCTATTTGGGGTTCTAGGAAGTGGTCCCAGCTCTCTGCGACGTCTGGTTCGCCCGCAAATCGTTTCTGAAGTTCGGCGCGGACGCCATCTTGGATTTTTTGCGTCCCTGTATTTCGGAGCCCACAGGGCCTAAGGGTGCGGACTTTGGGCTCGTTTGGGGTGACTTGGGGATCCTCTAGAGGTACGTTGGGTCAAAATTACGTTTTTCCGGAAATTTTCCGGAAATTTTTCCAAGACAGGAATTTTCACCAAACTCGGGATCTGGGGAGTCTGGGCTGTGCTGACTGCGGGGGAGAAAATCCGGACGCGCTGCGACCAACGGTTCGTGAGATCCCCAATCGAAACTTGAGTTTGACAGTTCCGAACTGTCAAAGTCTGAACTCAAACCCGCATATCTCGCGGACCAGGGACCGCACAGACAGGTGCGACGGGTCGCCGACATCGGGCCGACCTCGTGCATCGAGCCCGAAGGTCATTTTTCAAATCGGACCTCTCCGGTTTTTGGTCCGGGATTACCCGGAAAAGAGTCGACCCGGCTCAGCGCGAGTTCAACGAGCCTACTCTCGCGATCCTGCGACTGCGGGTTCCGGAGATACGGAGGTTTGAAAATTGGAGCGGCCATATTGAATTTTTTGACAGCTGTCAAAGGCCCCCTTCAAACCGTTGTATCTCTGGAACGGAGAGTCGCATTGAGGTGTGCGACACGTCCCCGTGATCGGGTTGACCTTGGGCGTCGATTGAGGGTGGTTTGGACGGGGTCACTTGACCCCGATTTTCCGACCAAGCCCGGACCGTCATCGTGTTGGCATTTGCCTGCTGAGTGCAGCGAGCCGAGTCCCGCTTCTCTGCGACCACAGACGCCGGAGATACGGGCATTTTAACATCTAGGGCGGCCATCTTGGATTTCTGACAGCTGTCAGAAGCCACCTTCAAGCAGCTATATCTCCGGAACGGTACGTCGCACCGGGGCGTGCGACACCTCGTTGGGTCCGGCGTGGCCTGCGCTCCAATCTGAGCCTTGTTCCGGCTAGATCCGAGCACCCCCCCCCCCCCCCCCACACGACTTCGGGAGGCCATATCTCCGGAACGGAGGGTGCTGCAGAGGCGTGCGACGCATCGTTGAGTTCGGCTCGACCTGCCCTGTCGGTTGGAAGGGGTTGCGGCCCGATAAAAATGGACAGAAAGTCAGCCTCTCAGAAGGAGAAGGTAAAGGAGAAGATGGAAAGGACGAGAACAGCACCGGGCCCGGCCCCCAAACCAAGACTGAAACTGCGGCTCCCGCCCAAGGCGACTTGTAAGAAGTCACAATCTCCGGGAGCGGAGGCCCCGGGCACAAGTACAGGACGCAAGACGGGGGAGAAAGAGGGAGAGAGGACTGTCAGGAGTCCCGTTACAGTCCCTGCACCGCTGCTTCCTGAAGACCCTGACATCGAAACAGTGACGGACCCCACCCCCCCATCCATCGTGGAGAAGGTCACCTTTGTTGACCTGGACTACTCCGAGGACGGGGTAATACCTGTATTCGATGAGCAGGCAGAATGCCCGAAGACCACCAGCTCACTCTCGGGGACAGAGTCCGGTGACTTGGCATCCCCAATTATAGGAGAGGAAGACGCGTCCCCACGGCGGGATCAAATGGGGTCAGATAGGGGGTCGTTGCTTCGGATCCCGAAGCCGGGTCCAATACTTCAGACCAAGTCTGACCCGGGAAACGGGACGGACCCCTCTAGGCAAGTGATGGGGACCCCGGAGACTGCTGCCCCAACAGCGGCGTCAACACCCTCAAGGCTGGACTTTCCTCGGCACAGGTCGGGTTCTCTCACCAAGTCCGACTCCGCCCTCCTTAGAATCTCCACCCAGGTGCGAGAGGCGAGAGCGGTAGAATTGGCGGGTCGAGTTCGACTAGCTAGTGAACGCCAGGATTCCGAGCTCGGGGAGCACTCAGAGACAGCCAACATTTTCGACGACCGGTCGGTCTGCTCGGTGGGAGGGGGTACGCAGGGGACCGGTCTCATCAATGAGCTTCCGCAGAGAGCCAACACGGTTTTCCAGACCGCCAAGGAAGCCCTCGAATCCTGTAATAACCTGAAAAAGACTGTCAGGGACGAAGTGGTCGAGTCCATGCACCTCCTGTACGAAATGGTGCTAAGACTAGCGGACTCTAGGACGCGCCACATAACAGCCCTTCATAGGGAGATGATGGCACACGAAAAGAGGCTGGCGCTCCTGGAGAAAGCTCACTCCAGAGCACTAAAGGAGGCGATGGACGCGGCCACGGCGGCCAATATGGCAAACACAACCGCCCTCAGGGAGGTGATCGGGGAGCTCGCGGCCCAGAGAACTATCTTGCGCTCAGACATCGGAGACCCACTGGAACGGCTGGAGTCCAGGGTTACCAACCAGGCACCGCAACAGGCCACAGGTGACAGACAGGATACTGGACCGTCGAGGAGGGACTTTCAGGGCGTAAACCAGAAACTGGAGGAACTTAGGTCTCTGCTAGCTAGAACCCCGGGAGAGGCGGGAGCTGTGGCTGGGGAGGAGATCCTGATTGAGATTAGAAAGCTCAGAAAGGAAGTCAGGGAAGTCGCTAAAACATCTGCGAGCCTTGACGACCGGTTCAAGTCTGTAGCTACCTCCAGTGACAGTGCCGCCTCCGGAGGTAAAATACTGGGAGAGAAGGTGGAGACCCTTCGGGACGCCGTGTCGGCGCTGGCTGGGGACTTATCCGGAATCGCCAGGGAAGAACACTTGACCACCATAGGTAACAGGGTCGAGGAGGTCAAGGTCCAGGTGGCACGGGAGAGCGAGAGAATCCTTTCTAAGGTATCTGAGGGCCTCGCCGGCCTTGAGGAGGACATCCAACTGACCGCCGCCACCAGGCAAGCACCGGTAAATTTGATGGACGAACTAAACGCCAATGACGACGGCTCAAGCCAGGCAACGGAGGTGGACCAGTGGAAAGTAGTTCAGCCCAGGAGAAGGGGGGCAAGACGAGAACGGGAACCATTAGATACCGGGGTTAAAAGAGCGGACTTTGTTGCTCCCCCCAACCCGAGTTTCCCACTGATCGTCGAATCGGTGGACCCCCGACACTCCAGTGCACAAATTGCGGGCATGATTAAGAAAGAGGTGAACCTCACACAGCTGGGCATTGGGGTGAACCGAGTCCGTCTAATTAGGAACCAGAAGGTGGTATTCGAATGCCCATCGGAGACCGAGAGATCAACGCTCCAGAAAGCTGTCACCAGTGGATGCCGTGGACTCACAGCTGTCGCTCAAAAGCTTAAGAAACCACTGATACGGCTGCTGGGGGTCACTACGGATCTCACTAACCCAGACATATTGCGGGCGATAAAGCGTCAAAACACCTCGCTTTTTGCTGGGCTGCAGGAGGGGGACCTGGAGGCGAAGGTGGTGAGGCGCACGAGGGGCCGGACCACTGAGGCGACCAATGTCATCCTCGAGGTTGAACCCCCAATGTGGGGGCGCATGACTGGTTCGAGAATCAGGGTTGGATACCAGCAGGTGATTGCCATGGACCAGTCACCGGTAACCCAGTGCTACCGGTGTCTGGGCTATGGGCATTTTGCCAGAGACTGCACGCAGACAGAGATGTGCGGCAAATGCGCGGAAAGCCACGACACGCGCGAGTGCAAGTCTCAGGAGGTGGTCCCCAAATGTGGGAATTGTTTCAAGACAGGCAGGGCAGAGTGCCGGCACACAGCCTACAGTAGCGAGTGCCCAGAGTGGCAAAAATGGGACAGGATAGCCCGTGCGGCTACTCGCTATTGCTGATGGCTACCCCTGACACCAGTCAGACAGCCGGCACCGCCGGTCGCCCGGGCCCCTCCTCCAACCGGCCTATCTCGGTTATGCAGGTGAACCTCGGGCGAGGCTTTGCGGCCACCAAAGAGTGCATAAGGGAGGCAGAGGTCATGGGCGTGAGCATCTTGCTTCTCCAGGAGCCGTATGTTGGTGCAAACGGCTTCCTCAGCTCTCACCACAGGGTCATCCAGATGAGCCAGGGCGAAGGACCAGTCAAGGCTGCGGTCGTAGTCCTTGATCCCAGCATAAGAACTGTTGTGGATACTAACTACGTCACCAAAAACATAGCTGCGGTGGTGATAAGCCATGGAGCTGCGAGTGTCTGCTTTGCCAGTGTCTATTTTGAGGGCGACAAACCGTTACAGGAATACCTACGGAAGCTGAAGGCCATAGTGACAAACGCGAGCACCGAGGATGTCCTGATAGCCGGAGACGTGAACGCCTCAAGCCACTGGTGGGGTTGCACGGTGGAGGATAGCCGGGGAAAGGAAGTGGTGGACCTCTGTTCGGAGTGCGGCTTGAATATACTAAATAGAGGGTCTGTTCCCACTTTCTACACGCACAGAGGCGGAAAACTATTCTCGAGCATCGTGGACATCACTACCTGCACGGACGGACTGCTCCATAAGGTGCAAGGCTGGTCCGTGGTAAAAGAAGACACAGGCTTGACGGATCATAGGAGAATCCGATTCCGTCTCGTCGGTGATGGCGCCGCACCACCACGACCTCCTACAACAACCAGGAGCAATAACACAACGAGAGCGGATTGGGACGCGTTCTCGGAATCTCTGAGGCAACAACTCGTCCACAACGGGGTCACCCAAGACCTGGTACTATCGGTCAAGACCCACAAGGAACTCGAGGATAAGGTGACGGGTTTAACGGACGCCATCCAGACAGCCTGTATAAACACGGTGCCTAACATACAGGCTAGTAACCGACCGAAGAAAACCCCATGGTGGACCAGTGAACTGTCTGATATGAAGCAAGGAGTCAAGACCTTGAGAAGACGCATATCAACAGCGGACCCCAGGAGGAAGGGTTTCGTGTACGCCGAGTATGCTGAAGCCCGGGAAGCCTATCGGCAGGCAATAGAGCGGGCCATCACCGAAAGCTGGTCAGCTTTCTGCTCGCAGCAGAAGAGCGAGGACATATGGAAAACATCGTACCGCGTGATCAAAAAGAGCACAATACGAGACACAAGTCAGGAGTGCCTTCTGAAATCGCCGCTTGATGGATGCACGCTTAGTCCTCTGAATTCAGCTGAGCTCATGGCCGAGATATTCTTCCCAGAGGATAACTCCACCACAGACGACGAAGACCACGCGAGCACGCGGGCGGAGGCTGCGAGGCTGCGGGAGGAAGCTCGGGAGCTCTGTGACGCGCCGACCTTGGTGGAATTTACCGAGGAGGAGGCCAACACTGTATTCGCCAACATGAACCCGAACAAGGCACCAGGCGCGGATGGAATATCTTCGGACATAGCATACCGGGCCTTCAGGACGGACCCGGTGGTTATGGCAGTGTTCAACCAGTGCCTAAAGCTGTCCTATTTCCCAAAATGCTGGAAGGACGCATGGATCCGGATTATACCCAAACCGGGGAAGGAAGATTATAGCGTTCCGAAGGCATACAGACCCATTGGCTTGCTAGCAGTGCTGGGTAAGGTCCTGGAGAAGCTAATAGTCAACCGACTCGCGTGGGACCTGCATAGGGGAATAGGCTTAAACCAGCGCCAATACGGGTTCATGCCCCAGAAAAGCACCGAGGACGCGCTATATGATGCCATAACCTTCGTAAAAAGGTGACTCGAGGAGAAGAAAATCATAGCACTCGTCTCCTTAGACATCGAAGGCGCGTTCGACGGGGCATGGTGGCCAGCAATAATTAAGGAGTTAAAGGAGCACGGTGTGGACAATTGGCTCTTCGCAATACTGTGCGACTATCTATCAGATAGGAAGATCACCCTTAATTACCTGGGCGAGTCAGTGCGCAGAGACACGGCCAGAGGATGTATACAGGGCTCCATTGGCGGTCCACTCCTTTGGAATCTGCAGCTCGATCCTCTTCTGAAACGGATGGAAGGCGAGAAGGCGCAGCTCCAGGCTTTCGCGGACGACATAGTGGTGATGGCAAAGGCAAGCTCTACCAACGAACTCAATGAGCACATTAACAGTGCCCTTGAGATAGTAGCAAGCTGGGGCAAGAAACACAAACTTAAGTTCGCTCCACATAAGACCCAGGCGGTCGTTATCACTAAACGCCTTAAGTATGACTTGCCATCTTTCAGCATTCAGTCTATCCCAATAGCACTCTCTGACAGGATAAAACTGCTGGGCCTCACTATCGACAAGAACCTAGGATTCGGCGCCCACCTGGATAACGTGACCGTTAAGGCGCTAAATCTTTATAAGGTGGTTGCAAGGATGGCGAGAGCCCAGTGGGGACTGAATGCTGACATTTTGCGAACCATATTTATCACAGTTGTGGAGCCTACCATATTGTATGCCGCGGGAGCCTGGGGCAACGTCGCGGGCAGAGTTCACGTAAGGGAAAGATTAGACCGAGTTACGAGAACCTTTGCGATCAAAATATCAAAGGCGCATCGGACAGTCTCCTTCACCTCCGCAGTTCTGCTCGCAGGGATACTGCCGCTCGACCTTCGCCTGACAGAGCAGTTTGACCTATACGAAGTCAAGAGAGGCAAGCCACTGGCTGAGTTGCCTGGGCGACCCCTACAGTTGCGGGTCCATCCGGCTCAGTTGCCACACCCCGCGCAGAGGCAGCGCATTGGTTTTGGTCACATATTGTCCGAGGAGGATATCGGCAGTGTCTCGGAGGGGACATCATGCTACTATACCGACGGCAGTAAAATCGAAGGCAGGGTCGGTGCTGCAGTGACAGTGTGGCGGGGAGAGGACGAAGTCCAGACCTCCAGCTTCAGGTTGGAGAATTATTGTACCGTGTTCCAGGCAGAGTTGGTAGCGGTTCATAGGGCAGTGGATATGGCTAGTACCAAGAGGCACACTGCAAACATCTTGTGCGACTCGAGGTCGGCCCTACAATCCATCGGTGACCCAAATACTTTGAATCCTATCGCAGTGGAGATAAGGTCAAAAATCGGCAAGGCAGTGAGGGATGGAACTTTGATCAATCTCCACTGGATAAAAGCCCATGTGGGAATTGCCAGTAATGAAAGGGCCGACGAATTAGCCAAGAACGCGGCGCTTAAAAACAAGAGAGCACCCGCGTACGACAAGTACCCGTTGTCCTTTGCCAAACGGATGCTAAGAATCAGGACTCTTGAGAAATGGCAGGAACGATATGCCCAGTCAGTAACGGGGGCGGGCACGAGGCTGTTTTTTGACGATGTCAGGAAGGCTAAGTCCATACTGGCAAAAGTCACCACTGACAACGCCAACGCCCAGCTCTTTACTGGTCATGGAGGCCTCAAGCAGTACCTCCACAGATTCAAACTGATTGACTCCCCATTCTGCTCCTGCGACGACCAGTCAGAGGAAACCATCACGCACATACTCTCAGACTGCCCGATATACGGGATAGATAGACTGGACTGCGAGAGCAGGATGGGAATGACGATCACTGCCAGTAACCTCAAAACGATCATGGAAGATGACGATGCCCGTACTGCATTCATGGCATTCGCTAGGCGCACTCTACGCAGGGCTGGAAAGGAAAATGGGTCTAAGATAGTGTAGAAAGATTGTCTGAGTCGGGGTTTTTGAAATTGCAATTTTATTTAATTATTTGATTTTAGCTAGAATATTTTTTACAGTTTTAATTATTTTTAGTTTTAATAAATTTTTACAGTTTTATTATATACAATTGTGATTTTTACTTATTTATTTTTGCAGTTTTAATTATTATCTAACTTTGATCGGGAATTATATATTTTTACACTTACTCTATAAATTGTTTATAGCTGAGACACAAATTGTATAGTCTCTTGGGATGCCTAAAAATGAAGCTGTCTACTTATCTTTCACTAATGCCGATACCCGATGCCCGTACTGCATTCATGGCATTCGCTAGGCGCACTCTGCGCAGGGCTGGAAAGGAAAATGGGTCCAAGATGGTGTAGAAGGATTTTGAAAGTTAGTTTTATATCAAACTTCTATTATTTATTTACAAAATTTTACAATTTTAATCTGTTTCATTTTAAATATTTTTAATTATTTGTCTCATTTTATTTTTACTGAAAATTTTGCGATTTTAAATTGGTCATTATTACTTTATAAATTGTTTAATTATTTTATTTTACAAAGTTTTACAATTTTATCCTGAAAACGTTTAATTAATTATTTACTGATTTTAAAGTTTTACTTCAAACATCGAATTATTTATTTTACGATAATTTTAAGATTTTAATTTATACAGTCATTTAATTTTCTTAGATTTTAATAACATTACCAGAGGCCAAAGTTCAAGATGAAAGAGGGGCGCAACTCTCGTAGTCAGGACTAGGTTAAATCTGTATGTCATACCCATACACCTCACCTCTGAGATTAGAGATAAGATAAGAAGGTTCAATATACCTCAGTATAGAGAAAAGGGTAACACAATCAGAAGCACAGGAATATTTGTGAAGTTGTTAATTTATTTCATGGTATGAATTATTTAGTCTATGTGGTCTTACGAATAAATTAAGCAGTAGACCTAGCTTGCCTGTAAGTGTAAATGGTATTACAGAGCCGAAACACATTGCCACTATGTTTTCGAAGCTTTTTAGGGTACAGTCGCCTCTCGGACCATCGACATGCAATGTTAAGCCACATCATGCCCAGTTTGTACCACGTGTCTCCGCGGACATGATTACAAGGATAATAAAGAGGATGATTAAAGGTAAATCTCCTGGGCATGACGGGCTTAGCATTGAGCATTTGAAATACGCTGGACCGCATCTCGCTCGAGTTTTGTCCCTGTTATATAATTTGTGCACATGTCATTCCTACTTACCTCCTGAGATGCTGCGTACCATTATTGTACCAATTGTGAAAAATCGAACAGGCAACGTCTTGGACGGGTCCAACTATAGGCCTATATCATTGGCTACTATCCTGGCTAAAGTATTTGACAGTGTGCTTAACTCTCAGTTAGATAAATATATAAACTTGCACGATGCCCAATTCGGTTTCCGAGCGGGACTTTCTACAGAAAGCGCTATCCTGAGTCTTAAGCACACGGTCAGGTACTACACGGACAGAAGGACGCCGGTGTATGCATGCTTTTTGGATCTGTCCAAGGCTTTTGACCTTGTCTCGTACGACATCTTATGGAGTAAGTTGGAAGATACTGGTATGCCGCCTGATCTGATAAACATCCTCAGGGTCTGGTATGGCAATCAGGTGAATGTAGTTAAATGGGGTGGGGAGTTTTCTGAGCCATACAGTTTAGAGTGTGGAGTGAGGCAGGGAGGATTAACTTCTCCCAGCCTCTTTAACCTATACATTAATGCACTCATAGAGGAGCTCAGTAGCACACATGCCGGTTGTCACGTTGGCGGTATCAGTGTCAACAACATAAGCTACGCGGACGACATGGTGCTGCTGTCTCCATCTGTAGGCGCACTCAGACAGCTTCTTTCGATATGCGAATCTTACGCGAGTGCACATGGATTAGTGTATAATTGTAATAAAAGTGAGCTCCTTATCTTTAGGGCCGGCAGTAAATGTCCATATGAAGTCCCACCCGTGACTTTGAACGGGACTGTAATAAGGAGAGTGAAGCAGTTCAAGTACCTGGGGCACTATGTTACTGAGGACCTTAAAGATGATGTGGACATCGAGAGGGAACGCAGAGCATTGTCGATTAAGGCTAATATGGTGGCTCGTAGGTTTGCTAAGTGCTCAGACGCGGTAAAGATAACACTTTTTAAAGCGTATTGTACATCTATGTACGCAAGCAGTCTATGGGTGAAGTATACAAATAAAATCGTACAATGCTCTGCGGGTCCAATTTAACAATGGGTTCAGGGCGCTGATGGGGTTGCCTCGCTACTGCAGCGCCTCGACTATGTTCGCAGAAGCTCGCACGGATGATTTCCATGCCATTCGGCGGAAAAAAGTAGCATCACTTTTGGGAAGAGTGCGAGGCAGCTCCAACAACGTCCTAAAAATGATAAGTAGCAAATTTGACTGCCCTATAATTATAAGCTTATATGGACTTGTCAAGTCAAATTTAGAGTACAAGTTTTAAGTCTCTTTACCCGATAAGAACCTACTAACATTAGAAAATAAGTTAATTATTTATATACTAACAAATATGGGTCAAGGTTACCCGAAATAAATAATTTGAATTTGAATTTGAATTTGAAAAAAAGCCAGTCTTTCATTTCAAGTCAGATGAAAGTCTTTGTATCAAGGATGAGATGACGAACCAATGTCTTACTACTATCGCAACATGCCGAAATAGTTGGACGGAATTAAACAATATAAACACGTACCTATACTACTGTTGTGATAAATGCACACTACGAATCATATGCGAGGATCGAGTTACGGCAACGCAGACAGAGAGTGCCGGGGTTATCGTACTCGGTCAGAGCTGCGTCATCAAGGGCGAAGACTTCACGGTATTCTCCCATAAGGATCACTGGAGTGAAATTAAAACTACATCGGACATTTACACACCAGAAATCGCGCAGATAAATCACATAATAAATATTTCACTCCCACTATCAGAAATCAATATCACTGATAACAGAGTTGAACTCGAACAAATTAAAAATCAAATTCAACAAATGAAGACTGAGACACCTTTAAAAGAAAACATTTCATATCACGACGTACACCAGTACTCCATCATTTACATCTTACTTGTTGGTGCGCTCATATCAATTGGAGCAGCCATCCTTCGCCGCTTGCGCAGTCGCCGCAGCGGGAGCGCCGACATTCGTTCGGAACTACAGGAACAGCAGCTATCATCTGTCGCAACCCACGCTCCACAAATTCAACCTAGAATCCTGGGGCATTCGTCAAGACAAATTAGAAGCATTACCCAGCAATCCTAGTATTCGCAAGACGACGAAGCAAAACAAAGCTACCTCACCTATTTTGCACTAACACTAGTTTCCAGGACAGCGGCAGTTTATAATTTAGAAATTTATAAGTTTTAATGTTTTATTTTGTATCAATTGCTTTTATCATAAAACTTGTATCATTTTTCATCTCGCGCTTCTCTCGCGGGGCAGCATGTACGGTCCACATACCGCACATTGCCATCTCAGCGAAATAACCAACAATCGCGTAAAGCATTGACATACGCGCCAGTACCTACACGTTTACATTTGACAACCAACACACGTGTCCTCATTAGCATTATCATTCATAATATCGCGCTTTTATAGTTTACTTTGACATTATAATTAAAGTGTGTATTTTCGACTATATTAGTGAGTTATTATTACATCCAGCAAATAACATTTCATAATTGGTGTATGTGACACTAGCAGCCCGTACACTTTCCATCCCTAAGTGGTTAAGTTTGCACCTGGTATGTATAGCGCCCCATATAAATTAGGTGCAAAGTTAGGTATTAAAATATAAAAAAAAAACTACTTACTAGATCTCGTTCAAAACAATTTTCGTTGGTAGTTTTTATAGTAATGTACATCATATGTTTTTTTTAGATTTTTCATTTTCTTATTTTAGAAGTTAGAGGGGGGGACCAACTTTTTTCCACTTTGGAAGCGTCTGTCACGCAAACTATTCGGTTTAGAAAAAAAATATTTTAGAAACCTCGATATCATTTTTGAAGACCTATCCATAAATACCCCACACGTATTTTTGATGAAAAAAAAGTTTTGAGATTCAGTTCTAAGTATGGGGAGCCCCCAATATTTATTATTATTTTTTTATTTTTGCATCAAAATCTTAATGCGGTTCACAGAATACATCTACCTACCAAGTTTCAACACTATAGCTCTTATAGTTTCGGAAAAAAATGGCTGTGACATACGGACGGACAGACGGACAGACATGACGAATCTATAAGGGTTCCGTTTTTTGCCATTTGGCTACGGAACCCTAAAAATGATTGGTTTTAATAAATAATTAAATATAATGTAGGACGTGTAATGAAGGATGATAAAATAATTATTGTGCATTACTTGGTAGTACTATAAAGTATACTGTGGTTTTGGTGTTGCCACATTTTAAAATGAGTAAGATTTTATAAATTGATAATAAAATAAGTATATAGTTATCTCAGAAAAAATATATAAACTTATAAACTTAATTTCATACACTGAAATCGCTTATCTTAGCTATAAAAACAGACAAGATATATAGATGGCGCCACTGCCATCGATAGCTGTTTGAAATTAGCTCCGTATTACTTTAACTATTTTTATTATTTGCACTATTATATACTTGACATAATACAAATTAAATATTAATATAAATTGTGATTGCAACTGTGAGACAAAAAAAGTGTGGAAAATGGCTCCTACTAAAACGAAATCAAAGGAAAACTGCTGTGATGGAAGGTTAGTGGACGTTATTTTAAACTTAGAACAGAACGTTAAGGAAATGAAAGACAAAATAAACATGACATATGATATAATACACCGCCAACAACAAGAACTAGAGATACAGAGACAAATAAACACAGACATAGTAGCCGAATTAAGAAATGCACTTACAGACCTGAAGCTTCAAAAATTGTGTGTCTCAAACGAACAAAAGCAAGTTCCTCATAAATTTACCTCACATAACGTTTCGCACACTGACTCTGGCCCGGAAGGGTTAGCCTGTCTACACAACACCCCACCGAGTTCCAGGCAAGCCCAAAATGGTCACTCCACTTCCCCAGTAGAAACACAAAAAATGTCCACCCCGACACAATCCACAGTGCCAGCGCAACAAAGGCGCCTCCGGTCACGTCCATGTCGCAAGCTCCAGTCTGAGGCCATCCAAACACAACCTTCGACCTCGCCACCTGACATGCAAGATGCAGCGGCTACTCGTGCACCAGTCGTTCCCAAAACTGCAGTCCCTGTGCTAGCCGTTACCACCAAAAGTAAGCTGGAGATGCCACCACGAAAATCTGCGCCAGCTCCAGGTGATGCACCAGTCGAGCCGGGTTCACTTGTCGGGTCAACCAAGGCAGGTGCGGCCGCTTCGAGGGAGGGATTACGAGCAGCTGTACCACACGTCGTCAGTCTGCACGTTTTCAATCTGAGCGTCGAGACCACAACCGACGATGTAATCCATCACATCAAATCCAACATGAGTGTCCAGGTGGATAGTTGTGAACAGCTCAAGGTCACGCGAGGACACTATTCGTCATTCAAGGTAGACGTCCCGGCGAACAAAGTGAGGTTGATTCGTAGTTCTAAGTACTGGCCGGATGGTGTGTCCATCAGAATATTTAACGTCGTGGAGCCAAAAAACTTTCCTTGTGACCGGCAGCGACCAACCTCCACGCTAGCTCAACACGTTTCACGTTTTAAAGTTCTCCATCAGAACGTAAGATCGATTTGTGGTAAAACGGCGTTGTTAGATATTCTACTGGATGCAGAAAAGCCAGATGTAATAGCTTGTAGCGAAATTTGGTGCACAAAGAACGAGATTGAACAAGTTAGGTTATGCAAGTATGAGATAGCAAACGCGTACTGCCGTAAGCGCAGAGGCGCCCACGGCGGGGTGGCGCTGTACACACGGGCCGATATTCGCCATAAACAACGCAACGACTTGCAAAACTTATCCGTTCAATATCACTTTGAGCTAACGGCTATTGAAATTATAAACTTAAATCTAATAATTATTGCGACATATCGAACTGGTAAAGGTGACTTCGATATATTTATAAATAAGTTTGAAATGTTGTTGAGTAAAGTCACTGCGGAAAACAAGCGATTCATATTGGTCGGCGACCTAAACGTGGACTTTCAATCCGAAAATAACTTGAAAACCAGACTGACCGATACCCTAGGTAGTTATGGTTGCACGAACGTTGTCGATTTTCCGACCCGTGTGTGCGCGGATAGTTCCACCTCCATCGACTGTGGCATAGTACTTCATACATGTGACGTCACCGCGGCAGCGCTAAACACGCCTATAAGCGACCACAACGCACAGCTGTTTACCTTATCGGTTGAACAGTTGCATTGCGATGAATCACCTACATTTATTGAGCGCAGGCTATTTAATGACGAGTCGATCTATTTGTTTTACTGTGATATATATAATTATAATTGGAATTTTATAAATGAGACATATGACATTAATGATAAATTTAATAAATTAATATATATTCTCACTTATTACATTGACATACATTTCCCTATTAAAAAACTAAGACCTAAAAATAAGCCAAACATACCGTGGATAACTGACGAAATAAATAAATACATGCAAAATTTCAGCGATCTTTCCCATTTTAAACAACAATTCCCAAATGATAATAACATTTCTAACTATATAAAATACTATTCTGACTTGATCAAACGCAAAATTCTGGAAGCAAAACAAGAGTATACTGAAAAACGCCTGAGAGATAGTAGAAACCCTTCTAAGGAAATCTGGCAAATAATAAAGGAAGAATGTTCATCTACACAGACCAGAAACGACATAATTTTACATGTCGACGGTCCCCACAGTCCTGAAATAAACGACGTACCGAACCACTTGAACTCACATTTTTTAAATGTCGCGGCTAAATTTGATATCGGGATAAATGAGGAACTTTCGACGAAATACCTAACAAAACATTTACAGGCTGTTGATGTCCCCATCGTCGAGTTGCCCACTGTCACGCACGACGACCTTGACCGCATTCTTAGGTCAATGATGAAGACCCGAACCACCCTCGACATACATGACATATCTGTCAACATAATGTTATGTATTTGGCCAACACTGTCTAATATCCTCGTTATCTTAGTCAATGAGATGTTCTTAACTGGTATCTACCCCGATGTACTCAAATGTACAAGGGTATGCCCTGTGTTCAAAAATAAAGGGGAGCAAACATCAGTGGACAATTACAGGCCTATATCGATAGTACCTATAATATCTCAAAAATGATTGAATCGATTTTATCGCAACATCTAATGCATCACCTCGAGATCAACGACTTACTGACCAACAGACAGTTCGCTTACCGTCAACACAGGTCTACTGTCAATGCAGCGCAGTCAATGGTTGACTACATTACTACAGGCATTGACGACAAATTTAAAATAGCTGGCATATTCTGTGATCTCTCTAAAGCCTTCGATGTCATAAGTCATGACCTACTTATCAAAAAATTATCACAATACGGCCTACAGGGACGGGGAAGTGACCTACTGCTATCTTTTTTAAAAAACCGAACTCAGACAGTAGAGGTAACGTCAGGTGGAAAAAGATTGCGGTCTGGGCCAGGTAGCGTGACGGTCGGGATACCACAGGGATCCGCGCTCGGAAATACCCTCTTCCTGGCGTTTATAAATGACCTGCCAGCAGCCGTAACGGAAGGACAAATAGTTCTGTTTGCTGATGACACGACGGTTGTAGTAAGTGCTCGTACCTATGAGCAACTTAGCGTAAAAATCGTCGCAGCATGCGACCAGCTCGAAAAATGGTTCACAGCAAACGGACTGATACTCAACACCAGCAAGTCCAACGTTATGATGTTCTCTGGCAGGCGCGTACCGGGCGCGAGTATTCAGTGTCCTATTCCGATGAGCGACCAATGCCGGTTTCTAGGTCTTACGTTAGACTCCACCTTAAGTTGGAAGCAGCACGTAGACTCACTGTGTATTAGGCTTGGCAGTGCTGTATTTGCTCTACGCAAATTAAAGCCGTTAGTGTCCAGTGATGCACTGAGACAGGCTTACTTTGCTCATTTTCACTCGCTTATGACCTACGGTGTTATTCTTTGGGGCAATTCTACTGACGCCGACAGGGTTATGCGAATACAAAAACGGGCATTAAGAACAATGGCAGGTGTAAACCAGCGTCAATCGTGTAGGGAATTATTTACCGAACTACGAATAATGACACACAAATAAAGCCCGGCTAATTCAAAAAATCTTTAGCTGGTAACACGAAGCATAGTACGAAAAAAGAAAGTTGATAATTGGTGTCAACATATTTTAAATCATATTTTGTATTTAATGTAGTACCTAGACTAAATTAGAGGGGTTATTAGAACAATCGTCGGTCAATAAATAATGTAGGTAATTAAATTTACAGAGTACATGAACGATATATGTCACTTTTAATCATAATAGATTAATTCGCGAGAGCTTAGAATTGCATTTGTAGTGGTTTACGGTTCGCAAGAAAAGGAGAGTAACTTAAGTATTTCTCTTAATTTAATGAAATTATATACCCTTCTCTTAATAAGTAAAATAATACCTACTCAGTCCTTTTTTACTTTCATTCGCTATTATTTAATTCTTCATCTGGGATATCACAAGTATTGATAATAATATTATAATCTGTTCTTAGAGCATAGACAAATGGAGATGTCATAACGTAAACTCTTCGAACAAATTTTTTCGCCAATTTTAGCGGGGGGCGAGGTAAACACGTACAGCACACCACCAAAAGACGAATAACTCAACAGACACAAATTTTGCTGTTGCGATAAACGCACACTACAGCAAAATTCAACACATCAAAAATGACATGCACACAGATACTCTTTTCACGTAACTGTGCAGCATACATAAGAAAAACATAGTGATGGGACACACGTATGAAGAATGAGTCAAATGATTTTAATGAATGAACTGAATTGTCTTATAGGTACTATTTATTGTGAAATTTGAAAACTGTAAATTCTGTATATTGAAGATGTTATCCAATAAATATATTTGTTTCTATGTAGGTATATCTGTCTATATTTATTGTGTCCTTATCACTCTCGCATAACTAAACTGTGAAATAAAACTGTCGCCCGCGGTTGTTCCGGGCTTAAACAATCACGGACTTCTAAAACAAGTACACTCGACTTCATATTGTTGTTGCTAAAATGAAACCACTTCATTTTCACCATTTTGGAGCCGATAGCTATGTGCAAGTTGTGTGAGCGTCCATGGATCTAATATTAGAGATTCACAGATCGTCACAGATCAAAGAACCGTTTGCCTGAAATGACAATTTTAGTAGACGTTCACGCAGGATGCTTTGAATGGGCACTGAAAACAACTGTCATTCCCTATGGAATATTTAGTCCAACGTGCTTGTAGTTAAGAGGTCAGTGAATATAACCTTCAGGAAAAGAACGTACGCCTATCTAAAAATTAAGGTGATTATATGAAACCACATACAAAGTGATTTAAAGGTATGAGTAAATAATAAGTAAAGAGAAAACAATAAAACAAATTGTTATTAATTTAATTAGAATTACCACATATAAAATAAAATAAAATAAAGTTATAATTAAGTAAGTAAATAGATTCATCTATCTATCAGTCACAGACGTCCACTGCTGAACATAGGCCTCCCCAAGAATCATCACAACGATCGCTACGCTGCGATTTCCTACTACGTGGTCGCCACTCTAGCACTTTGCTGACCTAACGGCCATCAATTCTCCGGGCTACATGGCTTCGTCATTGCCACTTCAATCGTGCAGTCCTGTGAGCTATGCCGGTTACCTTGGTTCTTCTGCGGCATATCCTCATTTCTCATTCTATAAAAGAAAAGAAGAATACGGAAATAAGGAGGCAGCAGTGAAATAAAGTCTATAAATAATAGTATATGTATAACGCATATACTCATAGCCCAGCATTGAATGTTCCTTTTACCTAGATATACTTTTAGCAAACAATTATTTCATTTTCATGTTAAATTTCAACATCGTATGTCTAGAGAAAGGTAATATTTCTAATTCACATTACAAGATTTAAAAATAGCATACATCTATACCTATTATTAAATTCAATCACTACATAGTATAGAACAAAGTCGCTTTTTGCTGTCTGCCTGTTTGTCTGTCTGTCCCTATGTATGCTTAGATCTTTAGAACTACGCAACGGATTTTGATGCAGTTTTTCTTAATAGATAGAGTGATTCAAGTGGAAGGTTTATAATATGTATAATACATGCATAATTTATCAGTTTTGCACCCGTGTGAAGCCGGGAGGGTCGCAAGTATCTAATAATACACTAACTATTAAACGAACTGCAGTGATCGAATGAATGAATGATTCATTCAAATGTTGAGTCGCGGTTTTGACTTTGTCACATCCCTCGCCCCTGTACCACCGTTTATGTTTACATTTTTCTGTCGTTTACGTATCGCAACGGTTTTTTTCTTTAAATGGAGATTGTACTTTAATACACATTTAATACTTCGTAAAAATACTTACCTGTGATAGGAAACGCGATCTTGTTACGTATTTGAGCTGTCAGATCGCCTTATACAAGAAAATATCTGCACAATTCACCATTTTCAGAGAGAAGTGTCACGCGACACAGATCAATGCAAAATGGCGGTCATGCTATGATATCTCTGAACAAGTAAAAGTGTCTTAAAAGTGTCTTGATTTTAGCGCCATCAGTTGGATACTTATGTAAAACATTCGACACAACACTGCTTCTGCCATAATGTCGTCCAGATGGGTCTATAGACAAAGTACAAGAAAAACAACAAGTTCCGAAGAACAGCATTATTACCCAAGATATTATTGGTATATCTTAGAAAAAAAAACAGTCCTTTTTATACGAACAATTTATTATTTGCGGTGATTTCATTGTTAGCCTTTTGAGTTGGCAACTATGAAGATTTTATTATTACTCTACTTACTCTACTTACAATGCTGGCAACTTTTGCTGTCTGTTTGTCATCCAAGTAACAAGTAAATTTTTCAAAAATTAATTTGAGTGTGTATTTTGTGTGTTTAATTACCTCATCGCACGAAAATAATAATGCCGGCACAACAAAGATGCTGCGTACCACAGTGTACAACTACTTTAAAAGATGGTAAGTAATTAAAACACTAAACAAATATCGGAAAACCTCCTTTTTAACAAAAAAATACCTTCGTCCACTAAACGAAGTTATGAATGTTATATATTATAAGTGGACCAACTATTCGTAAGTTCTTTAAAACAATAAAAGAAGGTTTTTCCAAATCGGTTAAAATTTTAAAATCAAACCTACCGTCTAACGGAGGACCGGCTCCGATTTTCGACGTCGGTTGATAAGTGGCGCAAGGCGCAATCCACCTTACTTTACTAATATTATAAATGCGAAAGTGTCTATATCTGTCCGTTACTAGGTTATTACCTCGTAACGCTTAAACCACTGAACAGATTTAGATGAAATCTGGTATTCCTCACTGAAGAGGCCTTATTCCTTTTTTTTTCATATTATGACAAAAAAATGATAATTTCAACCAACTTTTTGGAGTGAATAATACTTTTCCCTGAGTTCTAGGTAATAACTTATTCGTTACCCGGAAATTTCATACATGGGATTTCCTTGTTATCGAACTACACATTTTATTTATAGCAAAAATTATTGATAAAATTCATAGGCTAATACATAATTCTGTAACTATGGACTGTAAATAAATGTGGGATAGATGTTCTATACTGAACAGAGCAGTGTTGTATTCAGTCAGACACATCATTTAGATAAAGTACTATATACCTAATAAAGTAATAAGATCAACATATGACCTATGTATTGTGTTCCTATTTGGGCTAAAACTATCTTGCTTTAACAAAAGTAAATTTCATCAATGATTGAGGCTGAATAATTGAATAAAAAATATATATTATAAGTATATTATAGCTAGTAAATATCAGCTCCATAGCTCTCTAACGGCTTATTATTATAACTCTCATAGCTCTCTAACTGCTTATTATTATAAGCCGTTAGAGAGCTATGAATCAGTATGTTAGTCAATTAGTAATAGTAAAAGAAATACAAATCAAACTAGAAATCAAACTTATTTTACAAGCTTTTATTTAACTTGCATTGTATGTATGTATGTTAGTATGTTTGTTCGGGTGGAATCTTGCAACTCAATTTCAACAACGAGCCGAGATTTTGCATACTTACTTAACTTTGATGACCATACAAGAATATGGTACCATGGGGCTGATCTGATGATGGAGCCGGAAGGTGGCCATAGGAACTCTATAATAGAAAAAGCAACCCTACCTAGTTTGGGCTCTTTAGAATAGTCTCAGTGAGCATTTGATGGATATCCAAAGAAAAGTACAGTCGGCTTTAAAAGCTTGTCACTAAAATGAAATTTTTGACAGAAACTTATTAGTCATATTAATCCATTAAGTCTTGTCTTTACAAGGTTATGGCCTATACTTGCCTCAAATGGATAATACTTATGCCGTTAGTTAAGTATACAAGAAACAAGTATTATGATTATTAAGTGCATACTTTGCAGCTGTATCACTGAATATGAGCACATGCTTAGCATAATCACTTAACTACTGGTGTCAGTTTAAAATTCTAGTAACCATGGTGCTAACTGACAACTAAGATCATACTACCCCAAGCATTCTGCAGACAAACCCATTGTCTATTGGCGTATTCTTCCACCATTATGCAAGTGACCCTAATATTTTCATACTTATAACAAAGTTAGGAAGTAAAATATTTGGTATGTTAATCCATATTCCATATTTTATAACTTCGTTTTTGTAATTATTATCTGATCTAAGAAGTTGTTTTTAAATAACTACAAAGTCAGGTATAAAAATTCACTGACAAAAAAAATGTACTTAATTAAATAGTATGGGTGTGAACAAAGGTATCAATTTCATACAAAAGTGACTCAGCTATCTTATTTGCACCAGTGAATAATCTGTAGGTATTTGTTGTTGTATAACTGTAATTGTTAATTATTGTTTATCTTAATAATTTATATCTTTCAGGTATAACTATGCATAATTTCCCAAATCCTGGCCCAGGTAGATTTGATGAAATTGAAAGATTATGAAAATTGGAGGAGACATTGTTGGCGAAGACAATTTGTACATTTACAAAAATAGACGTGTATGCCACCATCATTTTAAAGCACAATATACATTTCCGAATAACATGTTGACACGGTTGGCGATACCAACACTTCATATACCAGGTATATTACAAAATTGGGTATATCACACCCAAGCGACACTTAAGTCACACTTAACCCTTAAATGCATGAATTAAAAAAACACAATATTATAAAATATTATTTTATTTCAAATAAATGTTTCTTGTTTTCAACCAGAAATTCATTTTTGTATATGTAAGCTGCATCTTACACCATGCATTTAAGGGTTAAGTAAGTGTGGTGTGTTGAAGACAGATTTTCTTTTCTGAAAGTTCAGAGAAGAAAATCTGTCCTAATGTTGTTATACCATTTCATTTTTTATATTGCTAGTACTTATATTATGTCATACTACAACTTATATATTATTAGAGAAATGTTATATGAACAAAAACAGCATATATAGGTATCTAAAGTTGTTGTCTAACATTATACACCCTATAAAAATGGTCACTAATTTCACAATGTCCAGTTGTCCAGATTTCTGGCTGTTCTCACCCACAGGTCTCATTTCTACTCTAATTCTAATGTTTTTACAAGCTTGTATTTAACTTGCAATGCATAATGTAAAGTTTAGAAGGTACAAATACTTTTGTGTCCTCGTAACAATTAAGCTTTACTAAGCAACTACTGAATAAGATAACATTAATACATTTTCAGGTGCACATGCTGGGCCACACCCAAGTCAATACACTGAAGCATTTGAAGTGTTGGAGAGCGGGGCTAAACGTGCCGGGGGTAAGTTGTTCTGTTGCGAATGAATGCAAGTAAACAATGGAGCGATCCGTTTGATGTTTGTCACGAAACGTTAAGCCAATGTGCCGATGCAAAAGCCGTTTTAGTTGCTTACATCATTGTAGAATGGTAATTATGGGGAAAATATCATAATCGACGACACAACTAAACCCACTAAATAATAGAATTTTCACTTTTATATACTGTTGAATAAAGTATCCCCATGTTTCGACAAAAAGTAAAACACTCTTTTAGAGTGTGTGAACGGAGTTTTTAATCTTCAGGGGATAAGTTAAAAGAAAAGCTAGAATTTTTATCGACGGCGCAATCAGCCCCATGGTTATATTTGTTTCGTTCCGACCGATCTCATCCGATCTCATAACGAAAATCTGGTAAGAAAACTGTTTACTGTTGCACAAAATAATATCACTATTCAAATACCTAAATAATCAGTTTCCAATATAGAGCAGATGTCATTTGATATTGGCTTGTGTTTAAACGCCTACCAAATATGTTGATAAATTACTTCCAATAAATTCTTAATACTTGCCAAAACGGATGAATGCTCACCAAATAGTGTATCACAAACTATTGTATAAATAAAGCTAATATTTCTTTTTCTTACATGCTATAAAAATATGTGAACACCGTTAAAGTTAATTTCAGACCAAATGATCTATATTATTGTTAAATGGATGTCACCAATATTTTATATTATTAGTTCCATTTTAGTCATTTTTGCTGAGGCAAAAAACCAACTGTTGACCGTGAAATTTTTTGTTATACCAAACATATTACTACTCACCCCAAACACAAGTAACTTGTTTATCGCTTTACGCATTCAATTAATATATGATATAGTACTTAAATAAATATTCGCTACTATTTAAATGCTCACCAAAATGGCTTTTATACCCTAAAACTACTCGCTTTTCGGTGAGCCCAATAAGGCCTAGTTTCCCCTCTGGGTTGGAAGGTCTGATGGCAGTCGCTTGCGTAAAAACTAGTGCCTACGCCACATCTTGGGATTTAGGTAGCCCACCCCGATTGAGAATTCACTCTCTACAAAGATATGGGACAAAGGCTAGGAGGATGATGATGATGATGAAGGCGCCGCCTTGCTAGTCTAGCGCCATCTGTTGCGCATAATACTTTGTCCTCTCATCACGCCAAAACGGCTGAACAAATTTTAACCATTTTTAGGGTTCCGTAGTCAACTAGGAACCCTTATAGTTTCGCCATGTCCGTCTGTCCGTCCGCGGCTTAGCTCCGTGATCATTAGTACTAGAAAGATGAAATTTGGTATGTGTATGTATCACGCCGACAAAACGGTAAAATAAAAACTAAAAGGGTTTTTACAGGGATGGCTGGCCATCACCAGATGATTATAGGATACCTTTTAGACATTTCGAATAATTGACAACATAGGAATGCAGGCGCCTATTTCTTATCGGCATTTTTTTTTTGAGATTCCGTCATTTGCCTTACTGAGAGCAGCATAGTTAATATCGACGTTTTTTTTAATTTATAATGCTCTTATATTAAGTATTTTATGGTTAGGTTCGGAAACGACATACTGCCAACCACCACTGAAATCACAAAAAGAAGGGGATCTGCTCAACCAAACTACATCAAGCACCGTAGCCTCAACGTCGAAAACTCCTGATGATAGAGAAACCTGGAACCTGGAGAAACAACGATAAAAGGTATGTAAATTCATATACACGTTTAAAAATTCTTATACTAACAATGTTTTGTCCCAATTGGGGTTACATTAGTGTGCATCTTAATACTATGCATTTCAAATCCATTCTATCCATACAAAATCAATGCAAAAGTAACGTTACATCAATGCAAAAGTAACGTCTTGTCTACCTGTTATGTTATTATGTCCCTTAACCCAGGGAAAAATGGTGAAAAAATTTCTTAGAAAAATGTTGATAAATTTATGAAACATGTAATGTTTCATTTTTTTATGTGGGTACACCACAATTTTTATTTAAACCATTAATATAAAGATCAAAGCGTAAAGAAAAATTTAAAAAGGAGCTACCTGGTGGAAAAGACCAGGAATCGAACCCAGTACCTCTGGATTACCGGTAGCTAGGGTAGCGAAGTGGTTAACACGCTGGACCGCGCTTTAAGCTTTGATCTTTGTATTAATGGTTTAAAATGTTGATAAATTAAAAAACTCAAAAGTAGAATATGTATAATGAATAATGATTTAGTAATTTATATCATTTCAGCAGCAAGACAAGGCATGTAAAGCCCATGTCCAAAGTCGAGAGGGAGTTAAGGGACACTAGCCGAGACCAAAGTGGCTCTAAAGAAATGCCGAAAAAATTATGAAAACTACAGCGATAGAAATTCTTAGTAAAAAAATGTCAGTCACCGGCAGCAAAAAGCTTTTTTACAATACAAGTCAGCCAATCTGGGAAAAAAGCAAGGGGACGGAGGTTTACATTAGATAAAAAAAGAATTGGCCTTATCTTTATATAAGCCGTGCCCAAAAGCGTATAGACTGCTTAGCAAGATTTGCATTTTACCAAAACGCAGCACATTAGATAAAGTCCTAAAAAAGTCAATTTGTATCCAGGCATTAATGAGATATGCAACGTCTGCCCAACCAAACATCAAAGGATCTGCTCAATTATCTTTGATGAAATGTCAATAGCACCCCATGTCGCATTTGACAAGAATAGTGACATAATCACGGGGTTTGTTGATAATGGCGACGGGGTTTGTTGATAATGGCGAGGACAGGCAAAAGAAGTTTTGCGATCATGTACTCGTCTTTATGGTGAGAGGGGTGATTAAAAAATTCAAGCAACCGGTTGCTTTTTCATTTTGCAAGGGAAGTACCAAAAGTATGGATTTAAAAAAACAACTCGAAGTTGTCTCAACCCATGTAATGAAAACTGGACTGCAAGTAAGCGACCAAGGTGCCAGTAACATGGCAGCATTAAACGAGCTAATGAGACAGACACGTGTACGTTATGTGAAAGAAAAAAAAGTATATAAAGGTGGTTTCTTCGAAGTAGATAATAAGAAAATATATGTTTTGTATGATCCACCTCTTATTATGAAAGGAATTAGAAATAATTTGATAACAAAAGATTTAGAATATAAATAATGGGAGGAAAACTGAGGTGAGCCACATAGGCACACCTTGAAGCCCTATACCGAAGGGGACCAGGGTATAAGGGTGTGAAACTTATAAACAAATGGACTGCACTGCACGTGTTTCAATATCTGATACCAAAGATGAGAGTCAAATATTGCACACAAATGTTTAGCTAAAACGTTGGTGCCACCATGGGGTATATGGCAGGTTTGTGATTTTTCCTAAATATTTAATTACTTTATTACCAAACATTACGTTTTTATTTTCTGGCAGCTTTATTTGTTATTGAAGAAGTCTTGAATTAAATACTTATTTGGGCTAGCATGGACAGCCACGACTGCGCGACCGCGACCGGTGGCAGCGGTAAGCGGCGAGCGGCAAAAACAATATCATACCGATTTATGAACCGCCACGCGTTCACTGCTAACGGACATGCCACGACTTCGGTCTTAGCGGCGAGCGGCACCGTGCGCGGCGGTTCGTGGCGCGCTTCACACGGAATGATTTTGTTTTTGCCGCTCGGTACTCACCACTCTCGCGATCGTTGTTCGCGCAAATTCATGGGCCGAGCCGTAACATTACATTGGATTATTATATAATCTATTCTTGTTTATATACCTACCTTTTTTTTATTCCAGATATCGGGAACCTGCCCAAGGAGAGTGCAGACACAGCCGATATACTGCTATTTTTTGACGAGTTGTTCGACTGGTAGTTTTAGCAAACCTGTTAATGGTAAAATTTATCGGTGCGCCGTCACCCCACGTTCTCCACACCACAAATTGTGGCATAAATCTTTGCCGATTTTAATTAAGTGGCAGTGGGTTCACACATTGCTTGTAGAACCGCTGGCCGTTGGGGCAGAGAGGTTCTTGAGTGGCGACCGCGGACCGGAATACGCAGCGTGGGAAGGCCCCCTATAATGGACACCGACGACCGGGTTAGGATAGCGGGCAGAAATTGGACGAGGGCGGCGCAATACTGATCGGTGTGGAGAACTTTGGGGCGACCTTTGTCCAGCAGTAGACGATATGATGATTTGTTATCAAACTTGGAAACACATGTGCATTTTTAGCTTTGCAGTTATTTTATATTCTAAATTTTGTTAGAGAATTCTATCTGATTACTATGATGTGAGGTAGTTCGTACAAAACATTTTTTACTTACATAATTTTCACTTGCAAATCACATAAGCTTTATTGCAGTCATATTACTGGCGCATTGCCAATTATTAGGCTACAACTTGTACACCCCTCTTCATTAGATTTGGTTTTTACAACTTTGATTTCTTGTTCAAGTCCATACTTTTAGTACTTGCTTTACAATTTTTTTTTGTTTTCAAATAATTTCTCTCATCATACATACGAGGACGATTACAAATTTATTTTTCCTACCCTCGCCGTTATAGACAAAACCCGTGGTGATGTTACTATTCATGTCTAATGCAAGGTGGAGTGTTATTGAGGAAACTCAAAGATAATTGAGCAATCCTTTGATGATTTGGTTGGTAGTCATGACATTGCATTCTCTTTTTAAAAATTTCGGAAACTATGTCATTAATGCTTGGAAGCCAATTTTTTTTTTAGGATTTTGTCTTAAGTGTTTGTGTTTTTGCAAAATGTAAATTTTGTTTAGTAGTCTGTTACAGATTTGGACATCGGCTTATACACTGACAAGGCCAAACAATTTCATTCAATGAAAACCTCCGACCCCTTTATTTTTTTCCAAATTGCAGCCATTTTGCTGGCGTCTTGGCATAATGTAACACACAATTAGTCTTTCGACCGCCTGTCGACAAATTTTATGCGTTTAAAGGTGATTTCTGATGATTTTATCATAAATTGTTTGACCATGACTTTTAATATAACAACTTTACAACTTTAAAATTACTTAAAACCTAAATTATTAACCTTTCAAATGAAAAGGATAAGGCCTTAATTTAAATTTCTTACCTGAGGTTTATATAAAAACGTGTAAGTATAAAATAATTGTCCAACTTGATTTTGGACAACTGTAAATCATAAGATGTAAATTAAATGTTGCTTTAATAATGAATAATTTGTTATTCAATTTTGTTTCTAATGCTATGATTATGGTTGTGTAATGTGTAGTTGATTATATATGTATACTTAGTATTTTATTGTGAAAAGGAAACACACTGTAAGTGGTTCACAAATCATAGATTTATGTGTTTTTTTATTACGATCTGCAGAGGAGGTCAATTTGGTTGAACCCGCTATATAACTTTGAACCTCTTATAACCTCTTGTACGGCAATGTTTTTTTTTCTTTTAGGTTCTGAAACACATATCTTTAGATAATCACTTTTTACAAATATTACCTATTTCAATGAGAAGAAATTGTTTTTTTCCGAAATCGTCGTTTATTAACAAACATTAATACCTACATATTTATTAAAACAACTAAATTGAAGTCGGTTGAACAGCAAGCAATCGTGTTTTTAGAATGTTTTTACTTTACTCCCAGTCTAAATATTGTATAATTGTACCCGTGATAGTGGAATCACCCGTACCTATAATAAAATTAATGCATTTGTGATTCATAATATAATAAATATGTAGAAAATAATTACAAATTAAGTTGTTTTTATTATTGAATCACGTTCGGTTGACGAATTGGGGCAGGTACTTAATTATCTAGCTTTCTCAATTTTTTTTGTATATTCATGACTGAAAATAATGAAATTGTGAATTTCAAGTAAAGTTTCATTTCATCATCTGTAGAATTTTATAAATCGATCCAGCCGTCTTCGAGTAATCGACGAACTGAGAACCTCTTCCTTTTTCGGAAGTCTGGTAAAAAATAAATACCAAAAATATGTCTGCGTCATGGATCCGCAAAGAGCCCGTCTCTTCTGAATTTAATATACCCCATATACGTCATTCTTATTACTAAATCTTATAACTAGCAATTTTATTTCAATAATATGTTTTAATCGTTTCTGAAAATATATAGATAATGACGAAATATGAAAATAATATTAACGCAATCGAGTATACCTACCTATATATGCAGTCGCTGCTTTTCCTAGCTATAGATATGTATACACCAACTTAGTTACAAAAGTGTCCGCTCCGTGGCGCTTTTGTCTGGACCAAAATGTACGTGAAGTTGGCTATCTATTCCCAGTAATACACTCTAATCTATGATGGCGGTGAAGCGACTTCAAGTAGTTTTATATAACGTGCTTGACCAGTTGACCAGTTATTTTGCCGGAGGGGGTCGCCCGTCCATGGCATCTCCTAGAATCTGTTGTTCGATCCATTTCCCGTTCTTGACATGTTCTTGACACCTATATTTATTTCCTTCACTTTCGACAAAAACTGGGTAACTCACAACTCACAATCGTACGGGCCTAGAGAAAATTATTTCGAAAATTGTGAGAATATAATAAAATCAGCAGTTAAAATATACGCACAACGTAAATAATATTTAGAATTTGTCACTGCCGTTATTTTGGAATTTTCTTCTTCAATATATTACAAACAGAGGTTTATGCTGACAATACGGGCAAAGGGAAATTTCAAATTCAAATTCAATTCGTTTATTGCGTTTCATGTTGTACAATAAGGTCTTATATTATTGATAGGTCCAGGAACATGAACCCTGCAAGGGCACAGCAATCTTATAAATATGGTTTACAATTCAGTCATTAAATATTAGAATTAGAATACTAAATTTAAGTTTAACATTAAAATTACAGCAAAAAATATAGAAGATACGAGGTGTGATAATAATTTCTAATGATACAGAATTTTACATAGCCTAGACTTGACTTAAAAATTGTTGTTGTAACAATTCAAATATAGAATTCCTAAATACAGAATACCACTTATGCAATTCCACGCTCTCGGTAATTTATCTATACTTAATTAATAGTTTAGTTTATTTATTTCAACTATATAATGTTTTTGCAAATATAAAATTATGTCAGTTGACATTAATTATCATAGTGATCGTCAATTTACAAATACAAAAATCTTAACTACAAAAATTCAATAGACTCATGCTAAAAAAATTACATACGATTTTATTTTCGGCATATGGTTTCCCTTTGTCCTAATAAGGGTTAACTAGTAATCATAATAAAGTGACATATTTCCAAGTCATCTTAAGGGCAAGGTGCCACACATGGATAGATTAACTGGAGCTTAAGGTATTACGGTGAAAGAAAACAGAGTTTCAATAACGTTTTATCCAATTTTAATCTGTTATTATTTCAGGAGTCATAATCAAAATCAGATTCGAGAAATTCAATGCCTGATAGAGAATAATCACTTTCATTATCACTTTCACGAACTTGTATGATGAATGGCGCCAATTCTGTGTCAAGAATGTTGTCTTTGGACTTGTATTTTTCTTCAACACTTATTACATGGTCTGTACATTTTTTCCAATCTTCTGCTGTAATCATTGAAAAACATTCCCTGATCAGGTTTTCAGTTTCTGATCCATGTAGCCCCAAATTTCTACTCGCTACTTTTCGCTTTGCCAGGCTCCATATGAGCTCAATAGCATTTAAGTCACAATGGTATGGAGGCAATTTAAGGACCTCATGCCCATGCTGCTTCAATATTTCCTCTGCTGCATATACAGGACCAACTCTGTTTTCTTCAACAAGGCACATCAATTCCTCTTTTTTAAAACAGTCTTCATATGGGATTTTATTTTCTCTTAGCCATTTTTGAATATCAGCCTTCAAGCTGTGAATGGTTGGAGGCTTATTTATTTGTGTGACATGGTAACTTGCATTGTCCATTACAATCACACTAGGCTCGGTCAAATTTGGGATTAACATTTCACGTAACCACTTTAAAAAATTTGTACTATTCATGTCATCATGATAATCAGCTGCTTTGGATTTTGTGCTAAATACAAGTAAAGCATTTGGAACAAATCCCTGCTCCGATCCAGCATGTACTATAATATGCCTTTTACCGGAGGAAATTTTTTCAACTACACCGGAAGTAGAAGGCCCTTGCCATGACTTCTTTGGCCTATAATTTTGGTGGACATATGTCTCATCAAGATACACAATCAATTTTCCTTCTTGTCGTTTTTTATGTATAGCTCTTAGAAATCTTTGTCTCCATCCAGATATTTCAAAATTTTCCATGAGAATGGAGCGTTCTTCTTTATTTCTTTTAAACTGAAATCCATTCTGGTGTAGTATTTTCCTCAGTGTTTCACAACATCCTGAGAATCCTATAGATTCTTTCAATTCCGCATGTAATGTTCTTAGAGTAGGAACTTGCTTTTTGACACAATAAAATTCGTTTATTTTGTTACGGATGGCTGTCACATCAAAATTGTCTAAATTTGACACAGTTGGTGGGCGGGGACGTTTTTTCCCTGGCGTATTCCATTCGCCTTGGTTAATAGAACCTTCTTTTTTAATTGAGCGTAACGTTCTAATGCTAACACCTGAAAAAGGAGACATCTTAAGTAAAGGAAATAAACACATTCAAATATTAAGAAATCTACATGTGCAAATATAAATCATTATTACCTGTCATAGAGGATATTTTCGCCAAATACCCTGATTCTGATTCGTTATTATAGTACGGCTCTTCCCAGGTGAACTTTTCGCTTCGAGCCCTAATCTTTCAAACAAAGGCCATTGTCTCTATTACCGCAAAGCCGCTAGCTACTGCGTTAGCACGTGCCACTACAACATTCATATGAAAAACAAACGGTATCGTCATAGTATTAAGGTTCAAATTTAATGTCACTGATATTCTATATATTGCGTTTTGGTAGTGTAGGACAATAGACCACCCCGACGAAATACAGCATTCATATTATTTTGATTTGAACCTTAATACTATGACGATAACGTTTGTTTTTAATATGAATGTTATAGTGGCGCGTGGCAAACTTGAGCTTGCGGCTTTGCGATAATAGAGACAATGGCCTTTGTTTGAAAGATTAGGGCTCGAAGCGAAAAATTCACCTGGGAAGAGCCGTACTATATCAATAACCATCTTCAGTTCTTTGGCTAGCTTTTCAATAGATTGTTTGATATTTTCATCATCCACGCCAGCTAGAATCAAAATAAAGAATTAAGTTAAAGTATTATAATACAATCGCCAACAATATTTTGTAAATAAAAGAGTGCCAAGAGAAGCATCAAAATTGTTTGACAATAACTTACCGGTCGCCTGAATGATTTCATCCAACATTCGTTTCTTTTTCAGAAATCTCTCATTTTCATCACGTCTAACCTGATTGTAGTTAGAGATTATCGTAAATAACATGCTTCTAACACTGCTTCTGATCGGTTTAGCCATTATAACACGATATAAACTTCCGTAACAAATGCGCTCAGATTATATTTAGGTTATGTACGAACAGAGGTTGACAATTAGTTTGACAGGTAAAATTGTTGCCATAAATAGAATTCTGTAAAAATGCTTGTGCAGCGACTCGCTGGTCAGACTCTATTCGCATTACCTTTTTGAGGTCTTAATGTTCACAAGAATGCACTTGTCAGAGTTTAAGCGAGTGGAAGTGACGGGCAAATGCCTTCGTAGTACTGGACGTCTACGGACAGTACCGCGACGCACCGTGCTACATGCAAAGAACCCGCGGGTTATAGGACCAACTTATTATGAGCTCTTGCCAGACCAATTAAAAGATGAACGGTGTGATGTAGCGTTCAAATGCCAGCTCAAGAAGTTGTTGGTGGAAAAGTGCCTTTACTCAGTTAATGAATATGTCAATATAATTTGAGTGTAAAATTTATCAATAATCAGATTGTTACTATATTTTATATTTACCTTAATTTTATTAACATTGTATTTCTAATTATAATACTGACATCCAATGAATTTAATTTTGTATTGTGTTAGCTCATTAATATTAATTTAACATTACTGGATTAATTCTATTTGAATTGAATTGAATTTTGTAAACTTGACATAAAATTAATTTTTATTTTGATGTGTACCTACACACTTTTTTGGTAGGTATTAGAATTATATCGATATATTGATCGTAACTACACTATTGTGTACTTACATATTATTTTTTATCCAGACATTCATTTATTTAATGTTTATTGTATTGATTTACGAATATAATTTTTGTTTAACGATCACATTCCGAAGAGTAGTATAAACTGACATGTACTTGTATTTATAAGAAATTTGTAATGGTGTGATAAATAAACTAAACTAAACATTACATCTTTCGATGCAGAATTCAGAAAAGTAATAAAATTATAGTCATAAAAATATGAAATGTTGTACATTGTTAGTGGTGGTAGTCTGAATGTAGCTATCTCTACCCACATTTATCGACTTTCAGGCGTTTCAGAGGTACGAAGTTCGCCGGGTCAGCTAGTTTCTTTATATACATTACCAGAACGATTAGTTCCTGGGAAAGTCTGTCATCTTTGCTTTGTTAAAACCGGTCGTCGACCTGGAGTGGGATGAGGAAGGGCCAAGCCAATAACTACAAAAATACTTAATACTGTTTTTAATTTTGTGATGGCATCAATACATACATTAATTTAAAAAGACTCGATATTTTTATATTATAATAAGGCAAAGTATTATATGTTTACAAAAATAAAAGCAACATCTACTACGAGTAGGTACAAGGTGAACAACAGTGATCGCGGCATATACTGCGTGCCGCTCGTCGCATGCCACACGCGACTTGCTGCAAGCCGTTGCAAGAAGTGCAATCGAAAAACTATCAACCAGCTCCACTGTGCCAAATGACGCTACTGTGGCTCCATCTCGATTTCTTTTTTCAGTTTCAGAGGTTACATCAAAGTTTAAAGTTCGTATCTTGCCGTGCCGCTTGCCGCACGTCTAGCACGTGAAGATCATAAAATAAAAAGCGAACTACGTTTTCTAGCTTCAGAGTAACCCCTAGGACACCTTCCTTCAATGTCGCTGCCGTACGCGTTGCGGCATGCGTTCGCTACAAGCAGTTGCGCCAGTCACCGCATGCCGCACGTCGCGCCAGTAGCCGCATGCCGCACGTCGCGCCAGTAGCCGCATGCCGCACGTCGCGCCAGTAGCCGCATGCCGCACGTCGCGCCAGTAGCCGCATGCCGCACGCCGCGAGCCGCACACGCGCCGCGCAGCCCGCTCTCGCTCGGGTCGCGGGAGCGCGCCGTCAACGCTTAGTTACATATAAATCGTGGAATATAACTCTCTTAACTACCGGAACGACTAATATTACGGAGAAAGAGGAATCATTAAAAACGTTATAGTTGTTACATTATGCACCTCGGGAACGACGAGTCGTTTACAAAAATATTTGGATCGTCAAGTGTTTGATATGAGTAGTACACTAGATTAGAAGGAAGCTTCGTTTCTTATTAAGTAGGAGCATGCAGGGGCGCGCCGCAGCGAGACTCGCGGGACACTCGGAAGCGGGTGTGACAGCGTGCACCGCGGGTGTGACCGCTAGTCACGCGGGTGTGACAGCGAGCACCGCGGGTGTGACAGCGAGCACCGCGGGTGTGACAGCGAGCACCGCGGGTGTGACCGCTAGTCAAGCGGGTGTGACAGTGAGCACCGCGGGTGTGACCGCGAGTCGCGGCGCGCGCTCACGCAATAAGTTAACATACTCTCCACGCGTCACGCACGCATCAACAACTTACATAATTACAATTTGTTCGGTCGAAATAAATTTTATTAAACCTATTAAATATTAATTCCATATCGTTCGATAACTATACAAAAACGACGAGGCGTCGCGAGCGAAGCGTTGGAACATTTTTGGTAATCGACATCCTAAATATAATAAAGTTTAGAATCATCGAAGCGAGAGCTCCACACGCGTATACCATACATATCCTAACTTGTACTACAAAAACTGAGTCCTTCCGCTCTCGGGGTCTCCGACTCTCGGGGCCGGGCCGCCGGACGCTGTCCGCGGCGACACTAGCGACGGCGCCGCCACAGCCGCGCGGCTGGAGCCGGGCGCTACACCGGCTCCCCGTCGCCAGCGCGCGGCCCGCCTCACACCAGCTGGTCGGGCAGCATGGGCGCGTCGTCGGCGTCGGCGTCGGCGTCCGGCCGCTCGGCGCGCGCCCAGTCGGCGCGGCGCGGCGCCAGCAGCCCGCACAGCCGCAGCTGGAAGAAGTCGGCGCAGTTGAGCAGCGGCCCGCGCGAGAACGGCGAGCGGCCGCCGCGCGCCGCGAAGTGCCGGTAGCGGCCGCGGTTCAGCTGCTCGTTCGTCGTCATGCCCAGGCACACCACCTGCAAGCGAGCGGGCGCGTCACGACACGTCACGGCCGGCGGCGGACCGACGATCCGGACGGATCGGAGGCCCGGGACCGTCACGTGTTGTTGTATCTTTATATAGGATCAACATTTATTCTGTTCAATATTACAATAGACATGTAGAATCTCATTTTATTCTAAAAAAAATATCGAATTGTCGTACTGTCCTAACCGTTTCAACATTGAATATCAGTAACATATTAGGTATGTCTGAGACATGTGATTTGTGTCCACATCGAGTTAGCACCGAGGTCTGTATAGATACTTAGAAATGTCAAGTTAGAAAGGCGATGTCTACGAATCCAGACAGGATGTGGACAATTTAAGACGGTGATGAAACGAACAGGAATCGGGACGATCCCCCCTGCAGTCAAAAACTAAGAAGATCCACGACCGCAAAAACATTTATTGAGTTATGACAACACCATACCACACGTTTTTTAACCTGCGGAAACAAATTCGCGGTTGTGTTTACGACAAATATCGAAAATCGGCGTTTTTGTCCCGACCAGTGAATATCTCTAAAAAAATTTAAGTAATGTCCGCAACATTTTGGATTCAAGGATGATAAACAAAATTCGAAAGTCGTTACGCTGTAGAAGCTAGGGATTTGGTACTAACGATTTTTTTGACATAACGATTTACTTATTATTCTCCAAAGGCTCCATCGAGTCTGCAACCGCATCGGACAGCGCGGGACTGTAGAGTGCGCTCTGTTCGAGGGAGGCTCGAGCCAGCCGGGCCCAACAGTGAGATAAAACAAAGGTGAACATGAAGATGAGAACATTATTTATGTATTTCTGCCTACGGAATGTTATGTTGTATTGTTATGTGACGAATGAATGTTATTAAAAATACAAGTTTAACTTTTAAGTTCTTCGCTAGTCATCTTCCTTATATTTTAGAGTGAAGAGTCAGATCACGGTGACCCAGAACAGGTGGAAGCGGGCGTGCAGCAGCACCCAGACAGACGGACACGGACACTGACCAAGTAGAGCTGGCAGCAGGTGAGCACGGTGACCCAGAACAAGTGGAAGCAGGCGTGCAGCAGCACCCAGACAGACGGACACGGACACTGACCAGGTAGAGCTGGCAGCAGGTGAGCACGGTGACCCAGAACAAGTGGAAGCAGGCGTGCAGCAGCACCCAGACAGACGGACACGGACACTGACCAGGTAGAGCTGGCAGCAGGTGAGCACGGTGACCCAGAACAAGTGGAAGCAGGCGTGCAGCAGCACCCAGACAGACGGACACGGACACTGACCAGGTAGAGCTGGCAGCAGGTGAGCACGGTGACCCAGAACAAGTGGAAGCAGGCGTGCAGCAGCACCCAGACAGACGGACACGGACACTGACCAGGTAGAGCTGGCAGCAGGTGAGCACGGTGACCCAGAACAAGTGGAAGCAGGCGTGCAGCAGCACCCAGACAGACGGACACGGACACTGACCAGGTAGAGCTGGCAGCAGGTGAGCACGGTGACCCAGAACAAGTGGAAGCAGGCGTGCAGCAGCACCCAGACAGACGGACACGGACACTGACCAGGTAGAGCTGGCAGCAGGTGAGCACGGTGACCCAGAACAAGTGGAAGCAGGCGTGCAGCAGCACCCAGACAGACGGACACGGACACTGACCAGGTAGAGCTGGCAGCAGGTGAGCACGGTGACCCAGAACAAGTGGAAGCTGGCGTGCAGCAGCACCCAGACAGACGGACACGGACACTGACCAGGTAGAGCTGGCAGCAGGTGAGCACGGTGACCCAGAACAAGTGGAAGCAGGCGTGCAGCAGCACCCAGACAGACGGACACGGACACTGACCAGGTAGAGCTGGCAGCAGGTGAGCACGGTGACCCAGAACAAGTGGAAGCAGGCGTGCAGCAGCACCCAGACAGACGGACACGGACACTGACCAGGTAGAGCTGGCAGCAGGTGAGCACGGTGACCCAGAACAAGTGGAAGCAGGCGTGCAGCAGCACCCAGACAGACGGACACGGACACTGACCAGGTAGAGCTGGCAGCAGGTGAGCACGGTGACCCAGAACAAGTGGAAGCTGGCGTGCAGCAGCACCCAGACAGACGGACACGGACACTGACCAGGTAGAGCTGGCAGCAGGTGAGCACGGTGACCCAGAACAAGTGGAAGCAGGCGTGCAGCAGCACCCAGACAGACGGACACGGACACTGACCAGGTAGAGCTGGCAGCAGGTGAGCACGGTGACCCAGAACAAGTGGAAGCAGGCGTGCAGCAGCACCCAGACAGACGGACACGGACACTGACCAGGTAGAGCTGGCAGCAGGTGAGCACGGTGACCCAGAACAAGTGGAAGCAGGCGTGCAGCAGCACCCAGACAGACGGACACGGACACTGACCAGGTAGAGCTGGCAGCAGGTGAGCACGGTGACCCAGAACAAGTGGAAGCAGGCGTGCAGCAGCACCCAGACAGACGGACACGGACACTGACCAGGTAGAGCTGGCAGCAGGTGAGCACGGTGACCCAGAACAAGTGGAAGCAGGCGTGCAGCAGCACCCAGACAGACGGACACGGACACTGACCAGGTAGAGCTGGCAGCAGGTGAGCACGGTGACCCAGAACAAGTGGAAGCTGGCGTGCAGCAGCACCCAGACAGACGGACACGGACACTGACCAGGTAGAGCTGGCAGCAGGTGAGCACGGTGACCCAGAACAAGTGGAAGCAGGCGTGCAGCAGCACCCAGACAGACGGACACGGACACTGACCAGGTAGAGCTGGCAGCAGGTGAGCACGGTGACCCAGAACAAGTGGAAGCAGGCGTGCAGCAGCACCCAGACAGACGGACACGGACACTGACCAGGTAGAGCTGGCAGCAGGTGAGCACGGTGACCCAGAACAAGTGGAAGCAGGCGTGCAGCAGCACCCAGACAGACGGACACGGACACTGACCAGGTAGAGCTGGCAGCAGGTGAGCACGGTGACCCAGAACAAGTGGAAGCAGGCGTGCAGCAGCACCCAGACAGACGGACACGGACACTGACCAGGTAGAGCTGGCAGCAGGTGAGCACGGTGACCCAGAACAAGTGGAAGCAGGCGTGCAGCAGCACCCAGACAGACGGACACGGACACTGACCAGGTAGAGCTGGCAGCAGGTGAGCACGGTGACCCAGAACAAGTGGAAGCAGGCGTGCAGCAGCACCCAGACAGACGGACACGGACACTGACCAGGTAGAGCTGGCAGCAGGTGAGCACGGTGACCCAGAACAAGTGGAAGCTGGCGTGCAGCAGCACCCAGACAGACGGACACGGACACTGACCAGGTAGAGCTGGCAGCAGGTGAGCACGGTGACCCAGAACAAGTGGAAGCAGGCGTGCAGCAGCACCCAGACAGACGGACACGGACACTGACCAGGTAGAGCTGGCAGCAGGTGAGCACGGTGACCCAGAACAAGTGGAAGCAGGCGTGCAGCAGCACCCACATGAGCCAGGCGTTGCACTGCGCCCAGCGCGCCAGCGCGTCCGCCGCGCTCGCGGGCTGCGGGCCGGGCGCGGGCGCCGGGCACTCGGCGCGGTAGTACTGCACTCCGCCCCATATCATCCAGCAGCACATCACGATCAGGCTCACCAGGAACCCGATGAAGTGCTGGTGGTTGTTGGCGCCTGAAACGATGCCGTCGGCCGAAGATGATGATTGATAGAAAAAAATATAAAAAATGTACAATATTTCATTTACTTATCGGTCACATTTACATGGCACAATCTTACTAACTTGAAAAGTATGAAAGAAGATTTCACGCCAGGTGCGATCCCGTGAGGGCTCGCGGACCGGCAGCCCGAGATCGGCGCGGACTCACCGATGCAGTTGCCGACCCAGGGGCAGTGGTGGTCGAAGCGCGCGACGCAGCGGTTGCACACGGAGCAGTGCTTGGAGCGCAGCGGGCGCCGCACCAGGCACGCCGAGCAGAAGCGCGCCGGGTCGAAGCCGCCGCCGCCGTCGCTGCTCTCCGACAGCTCGATGATGGTCTGCGGAGGACGGGTACGTCAGCGGTCAGTCGGACGACGCTAGAGCCGCCTACGGCCGGACACGACACGCACCCGGAACTTGTCGCGCGTGGAGGCGCGGATGACGCCGGGGTCGGCGCGCCACGAGCGCAGGAAGAAGTGCCACAGCGCCGCCGAGCACACGCAGAACAGCAGCGACGCGCGCACGCCCACCGCGCCCCACACGAACACCGCCCACGTGATGTAGAACCACACCTGCAACACGGGAGCCACGTCACAAGCGCTCGGCGGCCGACGAAAATTAATCCTCATAGTATTTGATAAGCCAAAGAGCTGACATTTTGACAAACTACATTCTGAAGAAAAAGTTGAATCAAATATTTTAAGACGCATTCTTCCATTACAGTTTATTTATTACCAATATCCAGTCAGTTCTAAAAGTGTATGCAATTACAAAGTGTAAGCGTCGAGGCTCCGTTCTCGAGCGCGACCGAGACAACGTTTAGTGGAGATTTCACGGGAGCACTGTTATTATGTTACCCCGCGCAACCTCACGATAAAACGCATCGCGAGCGGGCCCCAAACCGGGCGCGGGGCGAGGGCGAGGGCGGGAGCGAGGGCGGGGCGTGCCTTGGTGGCGAGGTACACGCTGAGCGGGAATATGTTCTTGAGGTCGTCGTCCAGCAGCGCGGCGCCCAGCGCGTGCAGCGCCGCCGACAGCGCCACCAGCAGCAGCGCCTTGAGCGCGTAGCGCGCGTGCGCCTCCAGCACCAGCCCCGCCAGGTAGAACGCCACGAACGGCGCCAGCACCACCACCCACCACCGGAACTTCTGCAACACGCGCGGCGCACTCGTCGCCTCATAATTCCGCACTTTCCAAAATGTCAAATGTAAATAAATAATTTCATGAGAAAAATACTGATCGTCTCGATAAAGATACCGCACGTTACCTTATCGTAGAGCAGACGGCGCAGCAGATGCGGGCGCTGGTGCTTGAGCTCGTGGTCGCGCACGCGCTCCATGACCTTGCCGCCCACCCAGGCGTCGCCGCGCGCCGCCGCCGCCTGCAGCATGCCCAGCGGCGTGGCGCCGCGCAGGTTCGGCACCTCCAGCGGCGCGTTGCCCTGCAACAAACATGTGTACGACGCTCGCTCATTCTCCGCTAATGGCGGAACCCAAAGGACCACGACCTATTGTTGCAGCAAGCAAAACTGCGCCGCGCCGATTGTATGCTATCCACACATAAATATACCCACGTCACTGGTACACAATAACATAAGATTGAGAGTACTTAGTACTAAAATCCACAAGCATTTGCAGTGTTCGTCATGCTTCAGTAAAATTTGTGTAGGCAATCTTATTAAAATGAAAGTCATTGTTGGCCTTTTGGTGACCCAATATTATTCTACTTAAGGCCTTATTCCTTTTAAAATTCGTTTATTTCATATTATGACAAACATAATGATGATTTCAACCAACTTTCTGAAGTGATCTTTTCCCTGAGTTCTAGATTGTAACATAGCTATTTCACGCTTTCATAGCGTGCTTTCGAAAATAAGTTGAAAACATTAGTTTTCTGCATGAACTATATAAATTTCGAGTAGTTTTTGAAACAAAACTTACTAAAAAATTCAAAGATACCAATAAATCGCAATGGCCGTGTTCTAAGTAGAAACATGTATGATCATAGGGAAAATGTCTAAAACAATGAGCATTATCGAACAGACAAGGACCTTTAAGTATATTATCTCATGTGGAGAATGGATAACTTTGTGGCTGATAGTTTTGAGTATAAATATTTCTTTCCACTGCGTATTGTGTAGTTGCTATGGATGTGACCATCAGTTTTATCAATCCATGTAAAAGAAATCCATTTTCTAAGGATAGTGAGTGGTCTTTGATAACTAGGCATCGAATAATCGTAAACTTTGGTGGCGGCTTTGTTGTTCAGTTGTAGATATAGGCGGATTTGTTTGAGGTATGAGGGAGATATACCTTAGAGCACAATTGTACTAACTTTTTGGAAAAAGTAGTTGCAATTAGGTTGATAATGCTGAACTATATGCAGTGTAGATTTTGTGTACTCGGGTATCAATATATATTCATGTATTAATTTTGTTTGTTCAATATACACTTAGTTGTCATTAGGCCCAGCTTGCCCTGACAACACAATCACTGAACTAACCCAATTAAGATTAACAAAAAATAATTAATCAGTTGGGTTACCAAGTAAATGGTAATAAGTTAGTACAAATGTGAATTAAGATATTAGGCTACCCAAATTAATATGGAGAATTAATACAGAGAAATACTGACTTTACAAGTTATTTCTGTAGTTATTAACAAAAGCACATTGTGTTTGGAGAGAACAGTACACCGCATCCAATGAAACTTGTTTGTGTAAACCAGACATATTCTCATTTGACCACAATCAATAAAAGAATATTATTTTGCCAATGATGTTTTTTATACTAAACTAAACAACCCATTTAAACTTATTTCACCATATTATGATTTAGAGTTCAGCTCAGTAAGGCGTTTGGACTTATCTTAATCCAGTAAATGGTACTTTACTGATATCAAACAGATAATGCTTATTTTGCTATCAGTTAATCAGATCCTTCATTGATTCAAAAAGATCACAATCTGAAAGAACATAGCACAGTGATTTTTAAACAGCATAAATCGAGGTCTTGCTTGTGAACTTAGTTCTTACTGTTCCCCCTTCATCTTCTAAATTTTATAATGGTTCTTTCACATTCCGGGCTACTTTGCTGTGGAATTCGCTTCCTCTGGATATAAGGCGTGCCCAATCTCTTGCAACATTTAAAACCCTCTCCAAAAAACACTATTTGTCTCTCCCTTAGTACACTGCAATAATAATCGCTCCTTTAACTTTGTGGCTCATACTGTTTTTGTTTTATTTATTACTTTACAATATATTTATTTACTATGTCTTAGTATTTATGTAACTATATCTGTATATTTTTATTTATGTATGTTTATTACTTTTGTCTTTTATGGAAGTCGTTCATTTAGTCCTATTATTATTATGCACCACCTACTAATTTCAAACATTTTTTTCAACTACTCCGCTACCTAAAGTTTGTCTGGAAGAGATCGCTATTTAGCGATAAGACCGCCTGTTGTTTACCTCTGCCTGTTATTTTAATGTATTTCATGTTGTGTTGTATATTCCTTGATGTTGGAGGTGTGCAATAAAGAGTATTTGTATTGTATTGTCTTGGCCCAGCACATCCCAAACAAGGGGAGACTCACATAGAGCACTAAAGTGGAAACGGCAGTGGAGTTGCGGGCGAGGATGGCCCAGTGCAGCGCCGTGTTGCCGTGCGCCTGGTCGGCGGGCCGCGGCGACGCGCCCAGCGACAGCAGCAGGCGCGCGGGGTCCACGGCCGCCACGCGCCACGCGGCCCACATGAGCGGCGTCATGCCGCCCGCGTCTCCCGCGTCCGCCGCGCCCGCTCCGCCCGCCGCCACCAGGTACGCGCACACCGCCGTGTGCCCGAACTGCGCCGCCAGGTGCAGCGCCGCGCAGCCCTCCGCGTCGCGCAGCGTCAGGTCGGCGCCCGCGCGCACCAGCAGCACCACCGCCTCCAGGTGGCCCTGCCGGGCCGCCCAGTGCAGCGGCGTCGCGCGCAGCTCGCCGCCCACGGCGTCCACGTGAGCTCCTCGCGCCAGCAGGTACGCACAGATCTCGCGCCGGTTGTTGATGGCGGCCCAGTGCAGCAACGTCACGGTCTCGTGGTCCGGCTGGTTCACGTCCCAGCCGGCCTCCACGAGCTCGCGCACCCGGTCGAAGGCTCCGTACTGCGTGGCCTTCACGATGTCGAACCCGCTGTAGTCGCGCGCGGCGGGCTCGGCACGGGCGGGCGCGGCGACGGCCCCATCGCCGTCGCGCTGCGCCGCGCCGCACTGCCCGCTAGCCGCCGCACCGCATGTGCTCTCGTACATGGCGCTCACTCCGCTCGCCCACGACTCAAACGTATCATCATCCTTTCTTTCAGAATAATTCGATAACGTTAACCCGATCACTGATAACGACGCGCAATTTTGCGTTTTCTGCTACGGTCGCAGCAGAAAGGAAACTTCAATGTCTTCAATTATTGACATATCAGTATATACCACAGATAAAGAACCGAGGACAAACCCCCTTAAACATCTAAAATAACAACCAGACTAAAACGAAATCATCATAGATTTTCAGAAACGCCAACACTGAACACTAACTTGACATTGACAGATTTATTGGAGCGGAGCGAGCGAAGCGAGCGAAGCTCCCATGGATCGACTCGAATGGACTTTGTAACAATGCGCAGATCTCAGCGAGTTCTCAACCGATTTTAGAAATTTTTGTTTTAAAATGCAATAGTTAAATTTCGCTAGGTCGTGACGAAGAGAAAATTTCGAAAAAAAAAACTCCGCTCCAATTTATGGTGCAAGCTTAGCCGGTGGCTGACTCTGCATCGACCTAGTAATTTATTGAAGCGATTTAAAAAAGATGACTTCTGTTTTTGTTTAACTTAATGTTTGTTTCGTATAATCTAATTTTGTATATTGTTTGTTGACATAAATTTCACGATTCCAAAATTTCCCAAACTGCACCAAACTGTCAACTGTTGTAAGACTTGTAAGTCCCAAAACTGGCCCACCTTTCCTATACCCTTACCTGTTTGTTTGACACACAGACTAATAAGAGATACTTACTAGTTTGACATATTTTTTTTTTTTTGTGTAAAGTCTGACCAGAAATATATGAGGATGCGCCATGTTGCGGAATTTCTCTGGAACTAATTTCTTACACTGGTAATGATTTTATGATAGTTTATCAACTATGTCAATGTCATCCGTGGGGGTTTCTTTAAAGGACAAATATTTAAAAATATCTAAAGAAAATCATTCACAGTCGTGAACGTAATATTATAAATAAAGTGTACACTTGTTTACTAGACGAAACACAGTCAGGAAAATAGTGCATGGTATTTAAACTAATGTCATTATAGTGCGGTTGCGATTGGTTGCAAAATTGTTGCCATATAAATCTTGTAAATAGCGCCCTCTTGACAATCCTCATATATTTCTGGTCAGGCTTTAACATGCATGTCGCATACTTTTTTTTCTAAACTTATTTCGCACCTAACTTCGACTTCGTACTTTTATTTCTACCCTAACCTAACCTACAGTTTTCAGTTTTTTGCCTGTTTTGACGCTTCGCTCGCTCCGCTATACATGGTCACAATACAAACCTAATCTAACCTACAGTTTTCGGTTTTAAAACTGAATTAGACAGTAAGATTTTAGTAAAAACGTTATTCGGCACTGTAATGATTTGTTAAAATTTAATAAGAATCGACAAAATGAGTTTTGAATAAAATAATACTCGACAAAACAAAAAACATAATTTAAGCAAAACTTATTTCGACAAAATAATAAGTATGAAAAATGAATTTTCACTTCTCTCGCTCTAAAAGTTCGACTTTATGCTGTGCGTAGGCGACATAAAGTCGTATTTTATGCTCTAGAGCATAAAGTAAAATCGTCGTCGAAGACCAAGGCGATCGGTCCAACAGCCACACGAAAAAGGTTCTTAATAAACAGTTTAAAAAAAAAACATAAAACTTCATACAATAAAACCCGTTCCAGACCTTCCGATCCGATCCGATTTATCGGGAGAAATCGGATAATGTGTAGTGTATAAAATCCTAACAATTGCACTACACATTATCCGATTTCTTCCGATAAATCGGATCGGATCGGAAGGTCTGGAACGGGTTTTAACTCTTTATTTTATTTCGTTTTGTTAGTATTCTAAGACCAAGGCAAATATACCAACAGCCAAAGTACACAATAAAACTTCTTGAAATAAACTTGTAACTTTTATGTACTATCATTTATTACTTTTTAAACTATTACTTTAAATTTTAATTAAATTTGTTTTTAAGTACGTATACATGATATGTGTATATGGTATGTTATTTACATGATACAGTTTCATTTCCTCGCAATCGAAGTGAAAAGTAGAGTGTGCAACTCGTCCATAAAACGCATTTTACACTCGACTTTATATTCATCCTCGCTCGCAAGCTCGCTCGGATGGATAAACGTCTCGTCTAAAATGATGCGTTTTATGCACTTGTCGTACAATCTACTATTATAGACATTGACTTTAGACAAAACATTCATTATAGTAAAAGTAAATAAATAAATAATCGTAAATTGGGATATCTTCAAAAATATTAAAATTGGAATACTTAAAATTTTCAATCTTTATTTGATTAAGTATATCGGAAAATGAGTAAAAAAAAATTTAATGTTGGGAATTCGAGTACTTGGAACGTTTCTTTCTAACCGCTTTTTTGGGGGATTTTTTTTGCGACCATGGCAGCCCCACATTTTGACGCCATTATATGTCTTTCGCTTACGCCTGGTCGCTCGATGGCAAATCTATAACTACTATACTATATATATTGTAAAAGTTGATAGGCAAACTGAAATTAGACAAAACATTTTTAGGAAAGTCAAGGGAATACCACATAATCTCCATACAATACAAACTGACTCACCTTTTATGGTTTGACAGTTCATTGGCTTGTAAGAATTAAACCCGTTCCAGACCTTCCGATCCGATCCGATTCATCAGATGAAATCGGATAATGTGTAGTGTAATTGTTAGGAAATTTCTTCCGATAAATCGGATCGGATCGGAAGGTCTGGAACGGGTTTTAGCGTGGTTTGACACTGACACATTTACACAGTTTTAGGGTTCCGTAGTCAACTAGGAACCTTTAGGGAAGAAAGTTGGTTGAAGGGAAACTCCGTTGTGATGTGAGATTTGAGATAATTTATTTACAAAAATTTGGTTTATTTTACATACAACTAGCTTTTGCCCGCGACTATGTCCGCGTGGAACTTGGAAGTATGAAAGCAACCTCGTACAACACGATAGATATCCACCTAATCACCTTAATTAATAAAAGGGATTATTAAAAGCGCCTAAGCAAATGTAAGAGCAATTGTACTTTTGGTCTAATCATTACATTTCCTATAGGGTCATCAATGCCATCATGAATTACTTACTCGCTTTTCAATCAATATTTTTAGGGATAATTTCCAGGATGAAAACTATTATCCTATGTCCTTCCTCGGATTATCCATGCCAAATTTCATCAAAATCGATTCAGCGGTTTAAGCGTGAAAAGGTAACAGACAGACAGACACACTTTCGCATTTATAATATTAAGTATGGAAATTTACAATAGACTTAGACTAGATGGAATCTACCCCGCCTTATTAAAGTGGGGAGAACCAACTCTTACCGTACTAATATCCAAACTTCTCTGCAGCTGTATTGGCCTCCAATATATACCTAAGCAATGGAGAGAAGTTAAGGTAATATTCATACCAAAACCCGGAAAAAGCGACTACACTGACCCGAAGTCATTCAGACAGATCACTTCTTTTATGCTGAAGATACTAACTAGAGAGACTATGTGACAGAGAACTAAAGGATACTGCACTCAAAAACATAAAAATCCACCCAAACCAACATGCTTACAGTCAAGGCAAATCAACAGACTCAGCACTCCACGCAGTGGTAAGCAATATCGAAGTCGCACTAACAAGGAAAAGCTCATGCCTGGGAACCTTCATTGACATAGATACCGCTTTCGATAAAACAAATTTTAGCAGCATCAAACAAGCTCTAGAAAGACATGACACAGAACCATTGCTAATAGAATGGATAATGAACATGCTAGAACAAATAATCATAAGACAAGCAGAAAACAAAGATCAGCAACCGCTAGTCGTGAGAGGATGCCCGCAAGGAGGAGTCCTCTCACCCCTCTTATGGAACCTAGTGGTAAATGATCTTATAACAAAACTAAACGAGAGTCATTTCACGACCATAGGATACGCGGACGACCTTGTCATACTTATCAGTGGACTGGTAATAAGCACACTGTGTGAACTCCTGGTGAACTCACACAAACGGCAGTAAAAATACTAGAGAAATGGTGCAAGGAGAATGACCTATCGGTAAACCCAAAGAAAACTGACACAATTCTCTTCACACACCAACGTAAACTGGGGTCATACGAAATGCCAAGCCTTTTCGCTACAAAGCTTACACTCTCCAAACAAGTAAAATATTTAGGGATAACCTTAGATGACAAACTGATCTGGAACAAGCATCTTGAGAACAGATTAAACAAAGCCACAGTCGCCTTCTGGCAATGTCGAAGAATGATAGGCAAAAGGTGGGGTCTCGCTCCGCACATCATTCTGTGGCTATAAAAAACGGTAATCGTACCTATGATCAGCTACGGCGCAGTAGTATGGTGGCCCCGAACGCAACTAGCGTGTGCGATTGACGGCCTGCAGAAAACACAAAGACTAGCATGCACGGCCGCAACAGGTTGCATGAGGACCACTCCTACCGCAGCACTAGAGATGATCCTAGGTCTCACGCCATTGCACATACATATACAAAGAGAAGCAGCCGCTACGGCGATACGACTAAAAAGCCTAAACCTATGGACGAATAGTAATACCCAACACACAAAGATCTACCGTGAAATGATCACAAAATTCCCTACAATAGAAGCACGAATTGACAAGATACCTGCAAGAAGGAATACGTCATACTCCTAACAGAAGGGGCTCAACCTAGAGGACCTGAGAATCTTTACGGACGGGTCAAAAACTGAGAAAGGAACGGGATGTGGATAATTCTCGGAGGATTTGAGTATTAACATCTCTAAACCCCTAGGTGTACACAACACGGTATTCCAAGCTGAATGCGTAGCAATAATAGAAGCCTGAAATGCTATAAAAAGACGCCAGGTTCAGAACACAAACATACGAATACTTTCAGACAGCAAATCCGTACTACAAGCACTAAACAGTGAAATGTGTACCTCTTCTCTAATATACGAATGTCATCGCAGCATCACAGACGTGAGCGATGACAAAAATACGGTAACATTACAATGGATAAAGGGACACATCGGCTCGAGGCAATGAGGCAGCGGATGAATTGGCCTGTAAGGGATCGGAGACACCGCCATGCGGGCCAGAGCCAATAATACCCCTACCACAATCTTACATATGTCAACATAATGAACCAACACATATTATACCAACACCAAAAATACTGGGAAGACATGGGAACGTGTAGACAAAGAAAAGAAATACTTCCGAATAGGAACCATAAACTCAGAGAATCCACAGGAACCAACTTCGCAAGATAGTAGGATTAATAACGGGACATAATACTCCGAACAAACACCTCTTCAATTTAGGTATAACAGACAGCCCAGTATGCAGAGCATGCATGGAGGCAGAAGAAACCACCAATCATATTCTATTTTTTTTTAACGGTAAACAATTCAATTTTTCGCTTCATTGTAAACATTTAATCATATTCTACTAGATTGCAAACAGGTAGAAGGATACAGGATGAAATACCTAGGATCTCCAATTACCGTACACGAAGCCATAAGCAACATCAAGGCTTTGCTTAGGTTCGTGGAGGAGTTGGGGTGGTTGGAGTAGCGCTACCCCCTTTTCACGCAAAATAGGCACGTTGGATGTCGACTTGCGGAAAATGCCCAGCGCAACTAACTAACTACAATAGACTTAGAGTAGGTAGCACCCAGCACACAGACCACCCACTTATGAGGTCTCTCTACACCACTTAACACTACAATTTACCATGTTATTTATTTAATTTCTTTTTTCGTTGACGTACGCATGGATCATAAACATGGACGCAACTAAACGGTGGCCGCCGTGTTCATACTTTAATGTTCTGCCGTACCATATCGTTGGTGCGCGCGGGTCGCATTAGATGCTCCGTCTAGTGGGGGTTGTCTGTGACCCAGCATGATGCTACTTGGTGGGGATACAATATTTGTACTCCGACAAAATGTCCTCCAAAATGCCTATAAATTAATGCGAGCAAAATGGCGCGAGCTCCATCGTGTTCCCTCGTCCCAGCGTGTCTCCTGTGCTTCAGCCCATCGAAGACTCGAAGCTTGAAGTTCTGAAGATTCACGAAGATCGAAGAGAGAAGACGATGCTGACTGAAGATAAATTATTATACAACTGTCTTTTTCAAGACAAACAACCAACCTGCTCTTTTCAGAGCAAACGCTCAGGCGTCAATCTTGCTGTTTCTATGGATTAACGTCAATCCTCTTCCTCTACACCTACAAAATAGTTTCGCCATGTCCGTCTGTCAGTCCCTCAGCGGCTTAGCTCCGTGATCATTAGTACTAGAAATTAAGCTGAAATTTGGTATGAGTATGTGTATACATGTAACACGCTGACAAAACCGTAAAATAAAAATTAACTTTTTTTCGTACCTCTCGTACACCTAGTGGGGGTGATTTTTTTTCGTTCCAACACTAGTGTGCGGGGTGTCGTTGAAGAGGTCTTTTAAAAATAATAGGGGTCGCCAAATATAATTCTTTGATAGTCAGCGGTTTTGTAAATATTCGCTACGGAAATCCAAAAAATAGCATCGCCCCCGCCGTAATTTTCTTTAAAATGACGTAAGTGCCGCGCGGTGTCCTTATACTTCGAGCGTTACACATATTAGTTAAGTGCCATACTACATTAAAACATTCCGCTCAACCGCGCATATAATCGATAAGTTCCAAAAGGAAATAAGTAAAGCCTGACCAGAAATATATGAGGATTGTCAAGGGGCGCTAAGCGCTATTTACAAGATTTATATGGCAACAAATTTGCAACCAATCGCAACCGCACTAGAATGACATTAGTTTAAATACCTGTCAGTTCGTAATAAGTTAACCTCGTAATATCGTTTAATGGAAATGCATCCTATTTCTGACTGTTTTTCATGTAGCAAACACGTGTACCCTTTATGTATAATATTACGTTCACGACTGTGAATGGTTTTCGGCATTGGATATTTTTAAATATTTGTCTTAAAGAAGCCACCACGAATGACATTGACATTGTTAACAAACCATCACAAAATCATTGCCTGTGTAAGAAATTAGTTCCAGTGAAACTCCACAATATTGCGCATACGCATCCTCATATATTTCTGGCCAGGCTTTAATTACAGTTTCTTTGGCGTTTACGACCTTTTTATAGAGCTTGAAATCTTTCTCGTAATTTATGTTTTAAGCCCGTCTATTGGGAAGGATAGGCAACTACGGACCCCTACACTGAGCGTGACCCGTGCTCCTGGCCGGTTTTTAACAGCGTTTTTGTCACCCCTGAGTGGGGGGGAGAGTAGATAAAATTAAACTCTATAACCTACATATCCTGATAGATAAAAGTTGTCCTTTAATTTTGCCAAATTTTCCATACATTTCAATCTAATTTTCTTGAACTATGCTATCGATAACATTTTGAACGACGCTAGGAAGTTACCTATAATGCGACTAAATTGAAAATAATGTCGATACCTCCTACGTATACTGATACAAGTGCAAAATCACGATTTTACAGGAGGGCTGTTCAAAGGTGTAAAGTGCCATAACTAACTCATACGTTGAAATAATGTAATGAAATTTTCAAATGCTTTTAATGAATGTTTTCCTTAAATCTACATTTTTACTATTTCAAAATTAATTGTACTTTTTAGTAAAAAAGGTAGTTATACCAGTATACGTGAAATTTACGAGTTCTAGTTTTTGGTATACTGAGACAACTACCACTTGATCCAGTATACGTAGGAAACTATGATTAGATGAATATGGATAATAATTATATTATTATTATGCCTATTGTGCGACATGTACCATTTATTAGATATATAGACAAACTCAAAGCTCGTGTTTGGATGGATATAATCGGTTAGTTTCATCTGATTTGTCACTTGTACCTGTATACGCCTGAATGAATCCGTTATGTACCAGTATACGGTTAAGGTTATTTTGTATGTTATGTCCTGTGATGTCCAGGGTTTCCGTGCAGGAGTAGATTCAATAAAACACTTCAATGGGTTTTCTGTCGGCCATCACCTGCCCGCTGCCGTTGACGTCCGTCATAGCAATGGCGGCCCGGGCAGGTCCAGAGACACTTTATTATCATAAAGGTGTCTATACACCACATGTCCAATAATAGTAAGTTCAGAGGTTGGTATTTAGGATATTTAAGCAAATTACGTTTGAAAGACAATAAATAAAGCAAATTTACACTAAAATTACGTTTATTTTAAAGGTAAGTAACTAAAATCACAGCCCGCATTTAGGGAATGGTGTTTTTTGTCTTTGTTACAGCGGTATTATCAACATTTTTATTGTTTAACATTTATATACTTATAGTAGATTCGGGTTCCTATTTTGTCCATCACAATTGTCAGACCAAAACCTGAATTCATTTACATCATCTTGAAGTATTAATTTAACTAAGTCAAACATAGATATAGTATAAGTCAAATAACTAATTTGTCATTTAGTCATGTCAACAGTACCTCACAAGTAGCATTCCCAAACCAAATGCTGTGAAATTATACAGTTTCAGTTTTTTTTTTAATAAAACACGCTTATATTTATATTACCGTGAGGAGATGACAAGGTTTTTGAAGGTCGAATACAGCAGTCGCATTTTTTTGTTAAGTTTGAGTTTTTTTTCCCTATTTATTTCAAGTTTCTTTCCTCCATGTGCCAATGTGTTTAAGTGTTTGTTTTTCAGTAGGTGTTTTCAAATTCTCGTAAATGTGACAAGCGTCAACTTAATATTTTGAATGAAATTATATTTCTTCGCTTCATTCTTCGATATAATTATTTACCAGGTAGTCCTTTATTCATACAGGCAACATCGCACGCTATTTAAAAGATACTTTTTGACTATAAACGTTTGTATGATTTCCGGTTCACCCCTTCCTTACCATGCCGCCATGTTATCCCTTCATTCTTTTTTCGTGCGAGGCGACGAGCGCACGCGCTAAACCATCGTTATACAATGCCGAAGCGCAGCAGCACGCAGCATTTAATTAACCAGTACAAGCGTAAAATACGCAAACTGGAAGAGAATACCAGTAACTATCGCCGAATAGTGTCGCCAATTACCTATTCGTCCGACGAAAGTGAAGAAAGTAAGTGTTTAATAACCTTAACGTATTTTTTAATGCATTTGAATATTCAAAGTTAAAACAAAATGAGCCATCAAGCATGAGGATCACCCGTGAGGTGATAATCATGACTTTTCGAACTAACGACGACAATTGTGTTGTATCGGGGTCGACCGCGAGTCGTCAACGATAATAACGGTTTTGTCGAATAATGGCTGTCTGATGATACATGTTCTTTGCATCGGGGTGGGCCGCGAGTCCTCAACGATGACAACTGTACAGAACATACGTGTAATCTAAAGTAGATATACGTTAATCTGTTACACCACAACCGTATAACATGATATCTGACCGTTTCAAATAAATTTATATCCACCCTCAATTTATAAATTTATATATATTTTGTTTCTTCACGACTCAAATACACATTTGTATTTTAGGTGACGAAGAGACGCTAAGCGTGGTTCACGACTCTGAAACGATGATTCACGACGATCATCAATCCCCGTTAGAAACTGACGCACTTGCTGATAATCCGGACCCGATTACGGAAACCCGTAACGATGAGATTGTAACCATCACGGAACCCACGGCTGGGACCGAAACCACGTCCGCGCCTGGCGCCACGCCCACAACAGAGGCCGCGGCCGCGTCTGCACCGCCAGATACACCAGCATCCTCAACCGAGCTCGAGCTGGACCCTGAAGTACTGCTAGCCTTGGGCGAGTCAACTTCAGATGGACCTGAATATGGAGATAAAATTCATGAGAATTTAGCCAAATTATGGCTTCCCTAGTTAGAAAAAGGAATGCTCAAAGAAGCAAAAGACAAATTAGTCAAGGAATATTTAATCCCAGACAACTGTAAGTTGCTTCAAGCGCCAAAACTGAACGCCGAAATTTCGGCTGCAATCCCGGATATGGCAAGAAACCGTGATAAAAACCTCTTAGCTAGTCAACAACAGCTTGGTTTCGGAATAACAGCTATAAATAGAGGGATGGATCTATTGTTGAAAGGCCAGGAAAAAATACAGGCTATAAAACACCTTAGTAACGGTTGCCGTATTTTAGCCGATTTACACTTCGCGGCCACACAAAATCGGATTAAGTTACTAACGCCTAACTTGGACAAAACATTCCTGCAGGTCATTCAGGATACTAAGAGAGATGAAACCCTCTACGGCCTTAAATTATCGGAAAAAATTAAGGCGTCGAAGACCATCGAAAAACAAGGCCTTCAAATCAAGAAGGTTGTCAAAACCCAGAAGCCTTCGACATCAACGACTGCTCAACCATCGGGTAGTCGGGCTTCCCACCAGGGAAACTGGACAGCACCTCCTCCTCCGCGATACCCGTCGAACAGGGGGGGGCGAGGGGGTGTCAGGAGACCGGCCTACACCGGACGACGCCCGACCACCGCGCCACCAGCGAAGACAACTACCTCGGAGAAGCCACGTGCGCCAGCGCGTCCTTAGGACAGGTACACGCAGGCAGAATTAATAGCTATTATAATTGTTGGCTTAATATAACAAACAATCCTGTGGTACTTGATTGGATTAAAAACGGTTATTCTATTCCCTTTTGTAAAGATGTTTCACAATCTTCTGTGCCTCTTAATAGTTTTTCACCAGATGAAGAACATGATATAGCACACGCCATTGATGCATTAATAAATTTAGGCGCAATCGTAGAATGTAATACCATTAGAAAATCAGTACATCTCAACCATTTTCCTGGCACCGAAATCTAATGGCAGTAAACGATTTATTTTAAACTTAAAATCACTTAATAAAAACGTCTCGAATTCCCATTTTAAAATGGAGGATTATCGAACGGCAGCAAAACTGATCCCTCCGGAGGGATACTTGGCTACTATCGATTTGAAGGAAGCATACCTTCTCATACCGATTTCCCCTGATGATAGAAAATTTCTAAGATTTCAGTTCCAGGACAATGACTTAAATAGAGTTCTTACATACGAGTTTACCGCATTACCATACGGTTTATCCGTAGCCCCGCGAGTTTTTACGAAGATCATGAGAGAAGTTATGTCACATCTTCGATCTCGTGGTTTTAAATCAGTCATATACTTAGACGATATTCTATGTATAGGTGACAATTTCAATGATTGTGTTAATAATGTCAATGAGACTCTGAGATTATTACAGTGCTTAGGTTTTGTGGTGAACTTTGAAAAAAGTTCACTGCAACCCAAGAAAATGTGCAAGTTTCTCGGATTTATGTTCGATACAACAAAGTTAACAATATCTTTGCCCCAGGACAAACGTAGTAAGATTGCTCAGTTGGTTCGCAAGTACTCAAAGTTACCTAGATGTACCATCCGCGACTTTGCACAACTTATAGGTGTCCTTGTCTCAGCTTGCCCCGCTGTTAAGTACGGCTGGTTATACACGAAGATTTTGGAAAGGCATAAATTTTTATTTTTACAAAAATATGGTAACTACGAAGTAAAAGTCTCTCTTCCTAGTGCCATATTAAACGACCTTAATTGGTGGACAAATAATATATTTACCACCGCATGCCCAATTAGAAACCAGCCTTTCAAATTAGAGATTTTTACTGATGCTTCTAGAACTGGATGGGGCGCAGTTTGTAACGACAATCACGCACGTGGTAGGTGGAAAGTCACGGAACAAGATTACCACATCAATCAATTGGAATTGTTAGCTGTGTTCTTGGGATTAAAATCTTTCGCTCGCCAGGAAACCAACTGCTCAATCTTATTACGTGTTGATAACACTACCGCAATAAGTTACGTGAATCGAATGGGAGGGATCCAGTTTCCACATTTAAATGACTTATCTCGAGAAATTTGGCAATGGTGCGAAGAACGAAATATTTGGTTATTTGCGTCATATGTAAATACAAAAGAAAACTGTGCTGATTTTGATTCAAGAATTGTAAATACCGACACAGAATGGGAACTGTCCGACAGCGCATTCCATTCTATAACGCAACATTTTGGCTTGCCCGATATCGACCTGTTCGCGTCCCGCACCAATGCTAAATGTAAGGATTTCGTGTCATGGAAACAGGATCCCGACGCGGTGAATGTGGATGCTTTCACCATTAACTGGGATTCGTTATTCTTTTACGCTTTCCCACCTTTTTCTCTGATCCTAAAGTGTTTAAGAAAAATATGTGATGAGGAAGCGGAAGGAATCTTGGTTTTCCCATATTGGCCTTCTCAGCCTTGGTTCCCACTCTTGCAGAGATTATTAGTGTCCGATATTCTTTATATAAATCCTAACAAGTCTTTGTTACGCTCCCATTTCAGGGACCGACATCCTTTGCATCGGACTCTTACCCTGGGTGCGGCGAGGCTTTGCGGCAGGCGTTTCTTCGACAAAATGTCCCCTCAGAAGCCCTAACACTTATGTTGTCCTCGTTATCTGACAGTACGGTAAGGCAATATAATGTCTCCTTAAAACTCTGGTGGCAGTTCTGTTCGGTTAACCACTCGAACCCCTATGAACCATCAACTTCATCCGTTCTCTTATTTTTGACACAACTATTTACCAAAGGTTGTGCATATGGTAGTCTTAACAGCCACCGCTCTGCAATATCATTACTTTCAGGTAAGAAAATCGGTTCAGAAGAGTGTGTCAAGCGCCTCCTTAAAGGCGCATATAAACTGAGGCCTAGCAAACCCAAATATTCGCAAACCTGGGACCCTCAATTAGTTCTCAACCTGGTTACGAACTGGTTCCCTAATACATCCTTACCTTTAGAGAAACTCACCAAGAAGTTAGTGATTCTACTGGCTATTTGCACGGGCCACAGAATGCAAACCTTTTCCTTAATAAAGATGAAAAATATCTCGATATCGGAAAGTGGTGTCAAAATTATTATAACTGACATCATAAAGACATCAGCACCCGATAGGAATCAACCCACACTTTTTCTACCATATTTTCGAGACAATATTAGCATTTGTCCTGCTTCAACCCTGAAAGACTATATATGTGTAACCAAAAATATTAGAGCTGATAGCACAGGACAACTCCTGCTTACCTTTAAGAGACCCTACAGAGCTGCCACTACGCAATCCTTAAGTAGATGGATAAAGCAGGTACTGTCAGAGAGCGGGATAGACGTATCAGTGTATAGCGCACATAGCACGCGCCATGCTTCCACCTCAGCCGCGCGCTTGGCCGGTGTCAATATCGAAACCATCCGAAAGACGGCTGGGTGGACCAGCTCGTCCAATATCTTTGCCCGTTTTTATAACAGGCCTATAATTGAGGAAGGCCAATTTGCAAAAACCGTATGTTTCCGTCCGCTACCGTAAAATCTAAATTTGATTCGGTCTGATTTAATTATTTAAATTATTTTGGTAAAATTAAATCTAATACTTTAGCAGTAAGTATTTACAATTTGTATATATGATTCAGATCAATAAAAATCATAAGCGAACTTGTTTTATGCTTCCTTTCCTTTAACAAAACTTTCTACTCTGAAAGTCTACCTGGTAAATAATTATATCGAAGAATGAAGCGAAGAAATATAATAAATGATCAAACGAACTTCACAAGTGAAATTCGATCATTATTATATGAGTCGCTTCATTCGAAGATATAATGTCCCTCCCAACCCGAAACACGCCCTACAGAAAGTTTTGCCTGAATCTCTAAAAAATGAAGGGATAACATGGCGGCATGGTAAGGAAGGGGTGAACCGGAAATCATACAAACGTTTATAGTCAAAAAGTATCTTTTAAATAGCGTGCGATGTTGCCTGTATGAATAAAGGACTACCTGGTAAATAATTATATCTTCGAATGAAGCGACTCATATAATAATGATCGAATTTCACTTGTGAAGTTCGTTTGATCATTTAATATCACGGTATTGTCGAACAGACTAAGCTTGCGCTTCGTATTTGATAGAATTAAGCCACTCCTCGTACAAATTATAAATTTCAATGAAATTCAAACTTTCGCCAGCAAAAATGTGTGATGAACTTGAATATTTATTCCTGGTGGATATTACCTATCTCTACATGTACTTTATAAATTATGTAAAGCCTGACCAGAACTATATGAGGATTGTCAAGAGGGCGCAATTTACAAGATTTATATGGCAACAATTTTGCAACCAATCGCAACACACTATAATGACCTCAGTTTAAATCATTAGATACCTGTCAGTTCCTATGGTAACCTCCTAATATTATTGTAATGGAATGCACTCTTTTGCCGACTGATGTTACATTGTAGTCTATGGCCGACTGTTTTTTGTGTAGTGGACACGTGTACACTTTATTTATAATATCACGTTCTCGACTGTGAATGGTTTTCGGCATTTTCTTTGGGTATTTTTCAATATTTGTCTTAGTTCCAGTGAAATTCCACAATATGGCGCATCCTCATATATTTCTGGTCAGGCTTTATATATCGTCGTCTACCCATAGTACAAGCTTTATTTTGCTTGGGACACTGGGTCGATTTGTGTAAGATGGTCCCTATTTATTTATTATTAAAAAAAAAATCCGTTCAGACACTAAAATTTCACACACAATTTTTGTCTTACATATTTATTATTTGTTTTCTTGGCCTGTATGTATGTATGTAAACACTTTATTAATTTTATTATTGTACACAACAACTGGTTATAAATATGTACATTGATAACAAATGAAATATGTACAAAGGCGAACTTATCCCTATTAGGGATCTCTTCCAGTTTTTTTGTTTTTTACTTTACTTTCTTTGTTCGTTGATCCACATATTTTTAAATTACACGTAAGTTACCGACATCTTTTTTGCTAGTATTTTATTTTACGATTGCCTGTCGTGCCAACTAAGCAGCTCGCCGAACAAGGACAAAGACTTAAAAACCCGGACATTTGGCGTGACTCGTATTTTCCCCGAAAATAATAAATTAAAAAACATAATTGCTTTATTTTTTATTGACATTAAACCCCCTCCGGACGGCTCCCGGACGGCCTCAAACTAGGACAAATGCGGGGAAACCCGGACGGATGGCAGCTCTAGGTAGTGGTGACTCTGGTTTACCTGTATCCGCCGCATCGACTGTCCGTCGCGCATAGTGGAACATCTTACGTCCGCGACGACGACGACCAAGCATACTGAGCTAACTGCTACTTGTCTTGTACTGTACCACGCCCGCGCCGCCCTTCCCCGATATGTGTACTGCGTACAGTGGTACAAGTGACTTATCTCAGTATACGATGTTCAAAATTAAAAAACGGTGTTAGTTGTATCAGTATACGTCACTTTATTTCGAAAACTAGCAGTAATTTTGTCATGAAATTTTTATAGCATGTAGATATAAGTATTTTAAGTAAAGGTTATAGCCATGTTTGTATGGGGCATCGGCCCCAGAAGCCAAATCGATTGCCGTTTTGCTAATATATTAGCCCAAAAAATCTGTTGAGTAGTTTAGATAAAAGAAAATGAAAACCAATTTTAAATTTTCTCAAAAACCTGCGGTATTTCAGGGTGTTTTTTTGGAAAATAGCAACTTACATCTGGGCTAATATATTAGCAAAACGGGAATCGATTTGGCTGCTGGGGCCATACAAACACGGCTATACCCTTTAGCAAAACATTCTCGACGCAGGCCAGGGCCGCGTCGGCTCCGGCGGGAACGGGGCAGAAATAAATCACGACACGTAAGGCTTTCAGTTTATTAGTTAAACAAATATCACTTTTATTTACAACCAAAGCAATCACAAATAATAGTATTAACTAATCGTAATCACCTAAAACTACTTAACAGATTGAAATATTTACAATAGAATTAACAATCGTTCAACTGTCGGGTCGTCCGCGCGCGTCACTACTCGGTCGCGGAGGGTTCCCTCGTTAAGTACCGGGCGCCGGCGGCGCTCGTCCTCGCTCCGCTCGTGCCGCGAGCCGGAGCGGCTGCCGCGCCGCGCTAAGTACTGGCACTGGCACTGGGCTGCGGCGCGGCGCGCGGCGGTCACGCGGTGGCCAGCGGCTGCGTCACCACGGGCGAGCGGCGGCGCGGCGACGAGTCCGCGCCCGCGCCCGCCGCCGCCTCCGTCAGCCGCAGCGCCACCTCCAGGTCCCGCAGCACCTGCGCACCGGACACACACACTTGTAGCGAGCTTATATACACGTGGGTGACTATATCCCTATTGCCCCTAGCCCCGACTTACTGGGATTTGCGAGTAACAAGGGTGTTACACTTTTAATTGTTTGTCTGTACCCCAGCTTGGAAACCCTGATCCTGTACTAGAGAGCCCTCCATCTAAGGAGCTCACATAAACGATAATAATTGACCTGAGGTGTAGAAGAATAAAAAAAACCCGAATTCGGACTCTCACCATCATCAGACAAGCCTGACGGTATCATATTATCATCAAGAAGTAGGTATCTAGCTCAATAATCGGTTGAATATATCTGCTTCAATATTGAGTAGCAAGATTCCACGCGAACGAACATAGTTAAATAAAATATCTTGGTCGATGCAGAACAGAGACGTTTAAGTCGCTAATTCCCTAACTGCTTTTGGCTGTATAGCCCCGGACTATATTTCTGTTTCGTATTTTGAACAAAACACAAACCAACGCGTTCTGATATATTTAGGTATCTACTTTTTTGCAATTTTGGCACACAGTCCGACAAGTTGCTTTGGTGCAAACCCTCGCCATACATATATTTTACATAGTCCTATTTGTTATGGAAAAAAGCTGCACTTTATGATGGAAGCAAGCCGTTTTGCACAGTGATAACATAGACCAAAATAAACGATTTCACTCGAGGAGAAATTAGTTTCACCCCTTAGGAACAAAGATGGCGCCACTTATTCAAAAAAAGTTTAAAAAATGCTAAATCCTGAACGGATACTCCGATTTTGACGAGAGGTGCCAGTCGGCAGATAATTACCCAATTTAACATGAAGAAAATTAAAAACAGGTAGAAAATAATTTTAGATACCTAAAAATAATAATTTCTGAAAAAGGGATTTGAAATTTGTGATTTTTTGAAATTTTACTCTTAAAAATGTATGTACATGGTACTTTTTGGAGTTTACTCCTTAAGAATCGATTTTCATATATAAGCCCGGGGTATGAAAAATATGGGGTATAAAATCGAACGTATCTGCCGTGCTAATTTAAAAAGTCGTATCTCAGTATACGATCGGAGTAAAAATACGACTTCTTAATTTAGCAGGTTATGCGTTACGCGTTATAGGCTAAGATCCCGATATAAAATGACCTTCACCGAGATGTTTATTTTATGAAATGTATTTTATAATCAATTTAATATGTCAATAAATATATTGCATATGGGTTGCCTAACAAATTTTAGTCCAGGGTATGTTTAATTAATAATAAAAAAAAATGTTTTAAACATTTCACCGGTTTGATTAATATTAGATAAATTCTATACCAATCGAAAGTATGAAGCCCATAGAATATGCAAACGTTAGGTTACCTATTCTTTTCCCGTCACAACTATCGGGTAGCCAGGTATAAACAGGTAAATCTATACCTACTAGCATTTTGCAACGGTCTGATTATTGAATTGAAACTGAATAAAATTAAAGATTATTTAATTATGAATTTATCTAATAATCAAATCGGTGAAATGTTAAAAAAATATATATTTTTATTTTTTACTAAACATACCCTGGACTAAAAATTGTTAGGCAACCCATATGCAATATATTTATTGACATATTAAACTAAATATAAAATACATTCATCAAATAAACATCTCGGTGAAGGTCGTTTTATATCGGGATCTTAGTCTACGCTTAACGCATAACCTGCTAAATTAAGAAGTCGTATTTTTACCCCGATCGTATACTGAGATACGACTTTTTAAACTACCATTATGTTCACATAAACAAACTATAAAATTGTCAATGTCAACTTCATGTCGAGTGTCAACAAAATATTATAAATAAAATAAAATTTAATAAAATCTACGCTTAACGGGTAAAATGTGCTGCTTTTGAAACAATAGCGCCCGTCACACAATCGGCTAAAAGATACGTGTTCGTTTCAGCTCCCAAACAAACCTAACGAATTTTTGTGATATCCAAGATTACAACTTTTATAACGTGCAATGCAATGACCGTGTTTTCTTGGTGTTTAAGCCGTGCTTGTATGGTGCTAAGATCGAAGAAGACGTCTTGCTGTAGAGAGAGAGACCGCTTTAATTGTGACTCAGCTTTAAGCTTAGAAATAGAGAAGGCGTGAATACTTTTCCATCACCACTGCTTTTTCCTGCATTCAGCCGCAGAATGGTTTTGATTTCGTGAAACTTTCCAGGATAAATACATACATAAATCAAGGATCCAACACAACCGAGCCATTCATTTTCTAGACGGGAGTCTTGCCGACCGACAAGAAGCTATGAAGTTTAAATCGAAATTGTTATGTTTTTGATGTTGGCTTTTAAATTGTATCTTTTTTTATTATAATTGCTTGTATTTTTACTTTTATTTGTAAGTGTTAGTTATAAATATGAGTGATCCTTCTTCATCCTTGCGCTGTCCCCATTGTCCCAACTCAACTCGAACTTTTACCCCTCATGGACTTAAAGTGCATATAGGGCACATGCATAAACATTTTCCCCAAGTCATCCCCTCCAACCCTAGACTGTCGGTTTCACAGCAAGCTCATGGTAACAACCCCATTCATCTAGATTTTGGTGATCTAGCTACGTTAAAGCAGTCAGTACGTGTGTTACGGCATATCCCCAAAGGGGCGCGAAACTTGGCAGCGGCCAAATTGAGCGACCTCATTGATAAGTGTATCGACTCCAATGGCACTCTCGAATGGTTTAGTTTACTGTCTTTTGCCTATTCCGCACTCAAATCGCCTGAAGCGTCGGCCACGGGCAATTTAACCACGAAAGTTAAGAGAAATATTAACTCTGCTTCTTTTGATATCAGTGGGAACATCGGTGCAGAGACCACGCCTTTGAGATCACACTCCATACTGAAGACAATTGAGCGTAAAGTACATGAAGGGGATCTCAGGTGCAGTGCGAGTGCTTATGTCGGATGAGGGCGTGGCGCCGTCGAGCCCTGAGACTTTAGCTACGCTGCAGTCGAAGCATCCAGCCCCGTCCCGGCCGCTGGTACTTCCACCGGAACCTGACATATCTATTTCTGCCTTAACTGTTAAGCCGGAGGAAGTGGTGCAGGCACTCAGATCTTTCAACAATAGATCGGCCGCCGGTTTGGATGGTATCCGCCCTGTTCATCTTAAGGAGCTTACGTCTGCATCTGCGGGAGACGCCGATTTTCGGCTCCTGGAACATCTGGCCAAGCTTTGTAATTTTTTGCTCAGTGGTCAATTAAACCCTGAAGTTTGCTCCTATATTTATGGTGCTTCCTTATGAGCGCTGTCAAAAAAAGACGGTGGTATAAGACCCATTGCCATAGGCAGCGCTTTCCGCCGCTTAACGGCAAAGCTAGGATGCCGTGCAGTGAGAGAAGAAATGGCAGCTTATCTGCAACCTTGCCAATTAGGGTTTGGCACAAGATTGGGCTGCGAGGCTGCAATTCACGCTACGCGGGCTTTTTCGGTAGATAGCAAAAACTTAGAATCCGTTTTAATACGTATAGTTAAGTTCATATCATTGTAATAGTTAAGTACTTATGCTTTCTGAAAAAATGACTGACTGTTGAGTTTCTTTCGGCGTTCCTTCTCAACAGTGGTCTCCTCTTGTGAAATGCCGGTAGACCCAGACATGTAAAAGTGCCCTTGTGGCCTACTTGCAGAATAAAGTTCATTATTTCATTATTATTATTATTAATTAAAATTGATTTAAAAAACGCGTTTAACTCAGTGGAGCGTGATGTTTTACTGTCCGAAGTGAAGGATAAAGTGCCATCACTAGAGTGATGCACTTTATCCTTCATTTTCCAAGTATATTCTTCCGCTTCTAATCTTTTCTACAATGGTCCTCTTGTTCTTTCCCAAGTTGGTGCACAGCAGGGGGATCCGCTAGGCTCTTTAGTTTTCTGTCTGGCCATACAAAAGGTAATTTCAGAGGTTAAATCCCCATTGAATATCTGGTACCTAGATGACGGTACCCTAGGTGGTAAACCTGAAGAAGTGGAACAAGACTTGCTCATGCTCCTGCCTCGTTTAAAAGCTCTGGGTTTAGATATTAATTTCAGCAAATGCGAATTTTTCCCCTGCAGTACCAACTCACACGATTCTTTCCCCTTATTCAGTGCTCTGCTCCCCGGACTGAAAGTGTTGTCGGCGAGATCTTTCAACCTCTTGGGGTCCCCAATATTCCCAGAAGCCATTCCTGAAGCCTTCGAGGAGAGAAAGCTGCTTCTGCTGATGGCTGCGCAGAGGTTGAATGAACTTTCGGCTCACGTAGCCCTCGTTATGTTGCGAGTTTGCTTTGCCGTGCCTAAGCTGACATATTTCTTGTGAACCGTGCCAGCCTGGCTGCACCCTGTCCAGACAGACTCCTTTGACTTCGTGTTGAAGGAGAGTTTGGAAAAGGTGCTGAACGTCTCCCTTAACCAAGGTCAATGGGACCAGGTTTCTCTGCCGATTCGAACTGGTGGTTTGGGCGTGCGTCGCGCGCGAGATGTGAGCCTCCCGGCCTTCCTGGCTTCGGCGTGTGGGGTGGTGGACCTTGTCACTCAAATTTTATCTTTTGATGGTGACAAGGCTATCATTCCTTACGCCTCCGATGCTTTCACGGCCTGGACGGCTCTTAATCCCGGCGTAGCCATACCCGTAGAATTGTTCCGTCACCGTCTATGGGTTTATTTATATGAGAGTGCGCGCACCACGATTTTCATAAACCCATAAGTAAGCTTATTTCTGGGACAAAATTATCGCGCGACTAAAAAAAATCGTGGTGCGCGCCTGGCCTGGAGAGTAAACTCCAGTCGTGCGTCGGAGCTGACACACACACTTTTTTTTTATTTATTTATATTCATATACAATTAATTTTACATTTACGAAAAAAAAACTGCATATCATTAGCCCGTATAGTTCCAAAGTTATTGAAGAATACAGACATGTCGCCGCTGGGTCAAAAAATCTTCCAAAAAATCTAAAACCTCAACGGATATTCCGATATTGATAAGTAAGGTGGTGGTAATCGACAGATAATTACTTAAATTAGTTTTAAAAAATAAAATTAAAATTAAAATAGGCAAAAAGTAATAATAAATACAAAAAAACTTACATTTAGAAAAAACACAAAAAAATTTTTGGGGCTTTTATGTAATTTCATATAAAAAAAATGTATGAATGTATGGCTTTATTTTACTTATGTATATTATAACACTATTAATTGATCGATTAATAAAAAACCGCATATCAAGAACTTGTACAGTTCCAAAGTTATTGAAGATTTTACTATAGGGTGCCGGTGCGATGTTGTCGCCGCACGTGCAACTTATGTTACATGTATTTAGAAAAGTATTCTCCCGTTTCGAAGGTACTGATTACCCTGAAAATATAACCACAATTGAAAGTACAAATAACAATCATCCCAAGTAGCACACAACACACTTATATCCCTTATACAGCTTAAATTAGTTAACTGGTGAATTGACTCTTATACAACCTGTTTGCTAATATCACAAGTATATTTTACTTACTTTACGTTTTATTTTCACTAAACTTTGCATTGTAACGTGCAAGTTAGGCCGTTTCATCGCCTGCAACAAAGCATTTTGCCACAGCCCGATTTGCACCCATGACTGTTCTATTGTGGATCGCACCTGCAACCTGCCTCCAACGCCATTCCACTCCCAAAAAGAAAGGACTTGGGACAGGATATATATCCAAATTAAGACGTTTTTTCCCATTTGGCTCGCTTAAAACGCTACACGCAGAACATGTTGTTCAATGGCAGCCACAGACAACCCCCACTAGACGGAGCATGTAAGGCGACCCGCGCGCACCGACGATATGGTACGGCAGAACATTAAAGTATGAACACGGCGGCCACCGTTTAGTTGCGTCCTTGTTTATGATCCATGCGTACGTCAACGAAAACATTAATTAAATAAATAACATGGTAAATTGTAGGTGTTAAGTGGTGTAGAGAGTCCTCATAAACATGGACGCAACTTAACGGTGGCCGCCGTGTTGATACTTTAATGTTCTGCCGTACCATATCGTTGGTGCGCGCGGGTGGCCTTACATGTGCCTTGCATGCTCCGTCTAGTGGGGGTGGTCTGTGATGGCAGCAGAAGTAGTCGGCGAAAGGCTTGTCGCCAGGTCTGTGAAAGCATCGAAGCATTCAAATTGTAGTCGTCAGTGCGACGGTCGTACTAGTAGCAGTTTACAAAACAGTTATTACTTTAAGTAATGAAATGATGACTGCACTTCAAGGCTTTCACAGAGTAAGACAAGACGTCTAATTTCAATACAATAAGAAAAGAGACCTGTTTTAAAACATGCATGTTATACCCTGAAATAGCTACTGCTTTTGCAAGTACATCGCTATCTATAGAAATTCTCTCTGGATACGTAATGGCTCATGTGAAACGGTTACTTAGGGCCATTTTTGTTTTTTTTTTTTTTGGGGTGTGTTTACATAATTAATGTCATTCAGTATTATAACAAAAATGTTTATTTACCGCAATTAAGTCCCGTTTTATTATTCTAATATAATGTGTGAAAATCGTGTTAGATTCAATCACTATATTAATGTCATTCATTGGTTCTCAATTAATCGTAACGTTGTTGCTCCCAGATTCACATGCATGCTATACGATGCTCCAACAGAGCATATATTATTACTGTTAATGCGATTCGAAAAGATCTGTTTAAACTAAAAAACACTTGTGAGATACCTTCCATCTATTTCAGCTGCCATTGAATACCGTTACATGCAAACCAAGTGTGGGTTCACGTTTTAATTTGAAAATATCGAGTCCCAAGTCCTTCTTTTTGGGAATGAAACGGCATCAAAGGTAGGTGGAATCCACAATAGAGGAAGATAGAAATTGGGCTGTGGCACAATGCGTTGTTGTTGCTGATGCGACGGTCTAACTTGCACGTTACAATGCAAAGCCTGCAAAGACCAAAGTGAAAATAAAACGTAAAGTAAGTTAAAAATTGATTCAGAAATGCTATTTAGCCTCTTATACACTTGTGATATTAGCAAACAGGTTGTATAAGAGCCTAACCACCCGTTAAAACTCTAATTTAAGCTGTATAAGGGATTTAAGTGTGTTGTGTGCTGCTTGGGATGATTGTCATTTGTACTTTCAATTGTGGTTATATTTTCAGGGTAATCAGTACCTTCGAAACGGGAGAATACTTTTCTAAATACATGTACATAAGTTGCACGTGCGGCGGCAACATCGCACCGGCACCCTATAGCCATACATTCATACATTTTTTTATATGAAATTACATAAAAGCCCCAAAAAATTTATTTAAAACTAATTTAAGTAATTATTTGTCGATTAGCACCTTAATTATCAAAATCGGAATATCCGTTAGTTTAAGATTTTTTGGAAGATTTTTTGACCCAGCGGCGCCATGTCTGTATTCTTCAATAACTTTAACTATACGGGCTAATGATATACGGTTTTTTTTCGTAAATGTAAAATTAGTTGTATATTAATATAAATAAAGAAAAAAGCACCATGTACATACATTTTTACGAGTAAAATTCCAAAAAATCACATATTTTTAATAGTTTTTTCCAGAAATTATAATTTTTTGGGTACCTATCCAAAATAATTTTTTACCTGTTTTAATTTTTTTTTATGTTAAATTGGGTAATTATCTGCCGTTTGGCACCCCTTTCGTCAAAATCGGAGTATCCGTTCAGGATTTACAATTTTTTAAACTTTTTTTGAATAAGTGGCGCCATCTCTTATCCTAAGGGGTGAAACTAATTTCTCCTCGAGTGAAATCGTTTATTTTGATCTATATTATCACTGTGCAAAACGGCTTGCTTCCATCACAAAGTGCAGCTTCCGGGCCAAAACCGTCCATAACAAGTAAGACTATACGAGGTGTAGTGTTTAGTAACTGACGTAAATAAAGAGTAAATATTCCACAAATTTTAAATAATTTTCTCATGATATATTTATTAAGTAGCTAAAATATTAACAGCGTCGCATGTTTTTTTTATATTTATTTCAAAAGAACGAAGGATTGAGTGAGTTTTGGATTAACTTGTTTTGAAATTGTTTAATGACATACCACTACTGTCATTTTATAATGCAACGTTTGTAGGTACACTATCGCCATCTGAAAGCTGTTTGTAGTGCGACTATCTGGGGGTTAAATCGATACTGGTCAGACTATAGATACTAATCTTACGTAAGATTGAGAGGGGATTGGAAGAGGTCTTTCTAAGTTCCAGGATGAGGGTCAGAAAGTGGGTAAAATTGTCCTACGTAATAAACGCCCCAGAGTTATAAAGGCAGATGACTAAAAGTCGTTGAATCAGTCGTGGAGGTGGATACCTCGGTCTCCTTGTGGTCGAGCAGCTGGAAGCGCGCGTCGAGCGCGGTGAGGTGCGCGAAGGTGAGGTGCAGGTGCGCGTGCAGGCGCAGCAGCGCCAGCTCGCGGAAGTGCGCGGCGTACAGGTGCGCCACCACGTGGAACAGCAGCCGCACCACGCGCCGCACCACGCTCTCGAACATACCTCGGTCTCCTTGTGGTCGAGCAGCTGGAAGCGCGCGTCGAGCGCGGTGAGGTGCGCGAAGGTGAGGTGCAGGTGCGCGTGCAGGCGCAGCAGCGCCAGCTCGCGGAAGTGCGCGGCGTACAGGTGCGCCACCACGTGGAACAGCAGCCGCACCACGCGCCGCACCACGCTCTCGAACATCGCCGGGAACTCGTTCGCTGCAACAAACAAACAAACACTACTATATCATATTCCGTGACTATAGTCCCCTTTTACTGATCCGACATGTCGACCCGTCTAGACGTGAGTTTCATGTTGTCGTTTCGATTTTTTACATAATAAGTTTCGATTTATTAACCAAATGAGATAATATTTTCTAAAAAAAAACTGCTAATATTATAAATCGTATATAGCGGTAAGCCAGTACCTATATCTGCGCAGATTTGATTGATTTAGCACACATCCGCTTAGTCAAGCCGTATTGGGCAGCGTAATTGGTATGATAAAGTTTCATGTCGATGGGCCCGGTCTGGTCTGTCGGGACTGTAGCAATAGTAAGGCCTAATCTGACGCTACTAAACTCTCTCGAAACTCATCCATAACTCCCATGTAACCATTTGCTTTGTCTCACATGACACCAAACGGTGGTAGTAATAGCGTTAGCGATGGTTGTTTATTTATTGTATAGGTAAAACTTCAATAGGGACTCGAGCACCGAGCGGCAACACCTGGCGGCTATCCGTTAATCAGGCGAGTCAACATCTCATGCTCGTTATGACACTGATAGTCAGTCACGCCTAAATTTAACTTATTTGTCGCTTATGGTGGTAATGACAATTTCGAAAATAGAAACGTTATCAAAAATGCGAACCGACGTTTTAGGAAGGGAAGGCACAGCAGCAGCATACATATGCGCAGTGCAGATGCAGATGCGGAGGGAGGTAGATGACGCATGCACTCACCGTATTTGGTGGGGAAGAGGGTCTCGTCGTTGACGGTGTTCTGCGTGAGCGTCATGACGTAGTCGACGTACTGCGGCGCGGCGACGCGCGCCTTCTTGCCGCGCTCGTCCACCCACGCGTAGACGCGGCCGCCCGGGCCCGACATGTCGGGGCAGCTGCTGGCCGTGCAGAACTCCGACACGGCGCCGTACACCAGGTTCACGTGCTCGAACAGCGCCAGTGCTGGAAACATACCCGCGCACACGTTACACGCTTCTTTTAAATTATGGGTTCTGAAGGCGAGAACTCTGGATAGAAGATGGGGAAATCTGGATAACTCCACATCCGGAATTCGGACATACAAAAGCATTTTGGGACAAACTGAACAGAGACGCTTCGCTTGCTCGGTCGAAATATACGCAACAGACACTCGATTAAAATTAATATATTTAAATCGGGTCAATATACTCGTAAATTACATATGACTTTATATTTAGGGTTCCGTACCTACATCGGCAAAAACGGAACCCTTATAGAAAATGAGCCGTGAAAAATCAAAGATCGGATTTGATCGCTTACTGACCTTGCACAAACTGGTGGATGTCAACGTATTTATTAACTTCTTGGATTGGATTACGCCATTGAGGCACAAAAGGTCAACCAGTTGCAAAGTTGTCGCTTGTTTTTTTTCTACAACGGCATTTCGAAGAGTGCAGCACTTACGCAGACGCGATTCAATGATGAAAACTTAGAATATCGTGCTTAATCAAAAGGTATCTATTTACACAAATAGAATAACGTGTACAGGATTCTGGCACGGGCACTACCGGCATCGTCAGGCCGACGGCGCCGGCGGCAGCATTGGCCGCGCCGCCTCGTCCAGGCGGCCGCCACATCCAGCACGGGGCTCGTTCGTCACCCGGCCCGACTGAACACCATGAAGAGATTGTTCAATGTTCGGTCGGTCGATAGGACGAGGGGTACGGCAGGTGCCGCAATGGAAGCGTAGAGAGCCGCGCGAGAGCGAGAGTCCAAGACTGGCGCTCGTGATTGCCGATGCAATTAAACAGAACGGGTTCCGCGCCGACTAGGAACCGGAGATGTCGACCGCTGCGCGTTGCTCCCAAACAGGTTTGTTATTATTAAACTCGATTGTAACTAGCAACCTACAATGTTAGTGAATATTGCACGCTTTCGTCAGCGACAGTGAAACTTAACGATCGAAAATTAGTCGAAAGCGATTCATGGCGAGTAGCGCGGCGCAGTGCGTCAAGCGGGCCACGGACCGGTGCCGCCGCCGCGGCCCGTGCGGCCTGAGCGCCGACGGCAGCTGCCGAGACACCAAGGTCGGTGTTGGTGCATGCGGAATCAAGGAATATATCTTCTCGGTATTCCAGTCTCACCGGCAACAACACACCACCGAATATACTAGGTCGATGCAGAGTCAGCCACCGGCTAAGCTTGCACCATAAATTGGAGCGGTTTTTTTTTTTTTTTTACCTAGCGAAATTTAATTATTGCATTTTAAAACAAAAATTTCTAAAATCGGTTGAGAACTCGCTGAGATCTGCGCATTGTTACAAAGTCCATTCGAGTCGATCCATGGGAGCTTCGCTCGCTCCGCTCCATGCTCCGCTCCAACTAGTGAAGTTCGAAGATAAGGAACTGCCGTTTCATTATAATTTATTACATTTGACGGCACGACGCACGTGTCTGTTAATTGTTGTTGTTGTCGTGTTCTGGTTCACCTTCAAAGTGTCCATAATGCAAAAATCGTCGCTACACATTCTTATCAATACCTTCCGTATTGTGTGTGTAACTAACTAGTACACAATGTAGCAATATACATTTTGAGCAAATAGAATTCAAAGAAAAATGTATACTTACACGAAATAAATATTTCAGGTACTTTTCTACATAAAATAAGTATTTTTATATTTATTGTATATCTAAACGGGGTTGCAAACGTAAATAATTACAGCAATTTGGAAACCAACTCGCGAGGTGTAAAGCTCAGAGCCACTACACTAGTATAATTGACCGAACGAGCGAAGTGTCTCCACTCTAGCTTGGCGTACATTTCTTTTGGATGTCCGGATGTTTGTTATAACTGGCGCCAGTTCGTCCGTGCGATCAGGTACCACCTGACAAGCAAAACACTGCAAGAGCAATGTTCAGTAAATACACGAACCCTCAGTGTTATGCTTCTCAGATGCGGTTATAGTCATAATTAATTATATAAGGAGTATTTGTATTTGTTTATTATAATGTACCTACATTTATAAAATCAAGACGCTTTTTAATTAAATTAGTATTTTTTTTTATATTGAGACACGTAGTACCTAATGTTTATTTTGTATGACTTTACCTACTTTCGTTTTTTTATCACTATATGTATTATTCGTAGCATGACATTGAAACTGATGTTATTTAGATCTGTTTAACAATTTTACATGCAGAGGGGTAATTAAAGAATACTATACGCCAATTCTGTTATTTATTTATTTTTATTTTATGTATTAGGTATTCAAATAAATTACACAGTATTACAGTAATAAAGCCAAGGCACTGTGAACGACAAAAATACATATAAACAAGACTTAAAACTAGTTAGATTTAGGCGACATAACGGCGTGGTTCCGTTGCGTCGTCTTATCTGTTATACTTACAATCTACTTGTATGTACTACGAAAAGGCCGAGCCACATATTTTGAGTGCGGTGTAGTTTGTGAGGCCTTGTAGAGTTAGGGCGTGTAGAGCCTGAAGCTTGGCTCTACATGAGCCAAGTGCGAGTCATATATGTTCTCGTATTGGCATCATTTTACATCAAAACGATTTTGGTTTTGGTTATTTATTATAACAAGGATCCCTATATCACTTTTCGGACCTCTAGCGGCATATTTGCGGAGTCAGTCAGGGTTTTTTAGATATCAATAAAATCATAAATAGTTAGAGCTATGCAATTAAAACTTTATATGTTTAATAAGTCCCAGAATTTTGTTTATCTGGTATAATCCAAACCAAAGTTCTGAGGGTTTGAAAAACGACGAAGCGCTTTATGAAAAGGAAGATAGTGCCCTTACGCTTAATTCCCCTTTTCGCTCGGCTCGCCTTGGCGATTTTCTAATCCAAATTATCTCATTCCAAAGCGCCCTTAATATGGCGCCTTTTTTTACTTTGGGTATAATTTCGAAATGGGTAAAAGTCATAAATAAAATAACATTTCTATAATATTACAAACTCGTAGATTTATTGTAGTCCATAAAACTGTAACATAATGAGAGGTCTTAATATACCACATCGTTTGGTAATTAAAACTAATGTTTGATTCCACTCTACGTTTTATTTTAATTATGTTTTTAAAATGCTGTGGACGTGCGTTTAGCCATTAAGAAACAGAATCGATAAAAAGATTATATTAAAACATTACAACTCTAGTTTAAGAGTTGTAAGAATTGTTGAAATCATTATCTGTCCTTACAACTGTTAAACAAGACTTTTAAGGGCTGTATAAGTGTATGTTAGCTGCTCAATTCGCAAGAAGTGCATGATGATATGTAATTTTCATGGCAAAATCATCAACATGCAATTATTGTTTAATTGATAAAATTTACAATAGCTTAAATTTTATAACTGGTCTTTCATACGTCTGACTTAAACCGTATTTTGCCTATATATTTTTTTTATCACTCGGAATTCAATTATTGATATACGCATACCTACGCCTGTTTTCCACAATGTGTGTAAAAATAGTGTATCCCCACTATAATGTATGGTATGTTATGATCTCCTGAAAACATGCTTTTAAAAACATATAGTTATACAGTTAGTGTTTTTTTTATATAGTGGTGATACGCTTAGATGTGTGTTGAAAAATGGGGAGACACATTAATATTGGTTTCACATTTTTTCGTTATTCTAGTAATCGTCTGTGTATAATCAAACTCACCAACAAATACCTACTTCAAAATAAAGCTTGTATTTCGGTATCAATTTCCTAACAAGATACGACGTTTTGAAGAACTGCGACTTTAGTCACAATAACAATACCGCACAAACATGTATTAAAAATAGCTTGATCAAAAAACGTAGTAGTTTTTTTTTATCTACTAATTAAGGAGCTTTGATCATTTTTATGAACATGCCAGCCCCAGCAGGCCCAATACACACGTAATAGTTAAGATCCGTCTCACAGAACGAATTACACGGTAATATATTATCAATAGCAAGCCCTTTCCTCGTTTTATTTAAATATCAACTTGCACGGTTAAGGAACACTATTTCGCCTGTAATTATATGGTTTACTTACCTACGCCTCTTTTGTGTTAACAATTATTAATTTGGAGTCATTTGCTTTATTAGGATGGATATCACATTAAAATGGAGTTTTAATTTTGGCGATCATTTACTATTTTGCAGGCAAGCAGTGAAAAGGTGTTTTTCTGACGTTATATTTTGCTATATCAACATAATCCATAGAATAAGATTTTTCTATGACAGTTGGTTTATGCTTCTTTTGTCGGCCCATTCTCAGTCACAATCACAAGAACACATCAACAATTCACTCCGGAAAACATGAAAATAATCATATGGAATGTATTTATTGAATGAAGAATGTAACGAGGATAGGAACATAGTTATCAAGTGGTGGGTGTGGGTGTGTGTGTGGGTGGGATACTGACTGTGCGAGGCGAGCCACTCGTTGTAGTCGAGGTGGCGCGGCAGGTCGACCAGCTGGCGCATGTCCAGCTCCGGCAGCTTGCGCTCCAGAAGCGCCTCCTGCAGGTACAGCTTGGGGTCGCCCGCCCCTTCACCCTCGCGCTCCTTGCGCCGCGCCTTCCTGCAAACAAACAATCACGCCGCACTGTTAGTGCCGTCCAGTCCACTCCACTCCACTCCACCACAGGGTATCGAACTATCGATGCCGAGACCAGCGCCGCGGCAGAGGGTCACACCAACCGGAAACCGCACGGTTTACAACAACACCTGTCATTATTATGTGCTTCATTAATAAACAGACATCGGACATAACAAATATATTGTTTTTTAATAGATAACTATCAAACTTAGGTTAGTAATACATAGTAATTTTTGTAGGCCCAGTCTACCTAGCTTTGTAACTGACAACAATAGCCTTTATTCTAATTTGATTGTATTTATGCGAACGATTCCACCAGGCCCAAACAAAACAGTTCGCTCCGAAATCTACAAATCACACTAATATTATAAAGGCGACAGTTTGTGAGTGTGCTTGTGTTGTGTGTATGTTTGTTGCTTCTGCACGCTCAATTTTGGTATGAAGGTAGCTGATATACACATCGTCGTCATTATTATGGGATTTTGTAATTTCGAGTTCTGAATCTTATCATGTGTGGTATCAAACGAAAGGGCTTCATAGGCTAATTCTATATAAATACATACCTACATAAAATCACGCCTTTTTCACAACGGGGTAGGCAGAGACCACATCTTCCACCTGCTACGGTCCTGACATACATCTTTCGCTTCATCAACATTCATTAATCTCCTCATGCATGCTCGTCGGTTTAAAGTACTCTTGACTTGCCCTTTTTTTCAGACCGTCTCCAATTTGATCAAGAAACGTTCGTCTAGGCCTTCCTTTTCCAACATTTCCGTTCAGATTCGCCTTGTAGATTTGTTTCGTTAATCTTCTTTCATACATCCTCTCTACATACCCAAATCAACTAATCATCCCTTTCTCAATTCTAGTGACTACATTGAGTACATCGTCATTCACACCACAGCGTTCCCTTATTACACTATTTCTTATCCTGTGGCACAGCTTTACACCAATCATGCTTCTCAATGCTCTCATTTCTTCTGCATTTATTCTACTTTCGTGCTCTTTTTGCCACACCCAACTCTCACTTCCATACATGAGTGTTGGAACTAATCTATGCACAGCCAGACGCGCCCTCTTAGAGATTTTCTGGCTGCCTACTGCCCATCATTCTAAATATGTACTACATTATTACATTACTGCTGCTTTTTGGAAAAAAATATGAAACACATTATCGAAACAAACCAAGTTTAGGCTTTTGCAGGTAGAATACGGATGAATGTTTATGAGACATACGCCAAATAACCCGTAGTATACTCATATCTAACGCGTAACATACAAAATACAAAAAATCTTTAAAAATACAAACATACATAACATACTCATATAATGACGTCATAACTCCTTCTTAGGGTTCTTATTAATGTTCTTAGGGTTCAGAAGCTTCATCTTGGCAAAGGAAACCTTCTTATGATCAAAATGCCGTATGTTTAAGCGAACCCAGTGTCTCGTCTATCGCTCCAGGTTTAGGAAGAAGCCGGCTTGCCGAAATCAGTGCGGTACCGCACCGACTGGGCCCAAACACCTGCTGCGTCCCGCCCTGCCGACGACGCAATTGTATGTGTCCCGTCTACATTACTCTACGAAGGCCGAGGAGAGCGTAGAGTATGTACCTACGTGTGAAGACCGGAATTATCCTGAGGGTCGTGAAGTTGGAGTCTCGCCACAAAGTGAATTTTGATTCTTATGTGTTGGGGGTTCCGACTGACCAGCTGGCGACCTTCATGAAGGAAGAATTTTGGCCGAAACGTGTTTTATTCCGGCGTTTCCGCGGTCGGCTACCCAACACCACGGACTTACGAAAGACATCGTGACCTAGTTGTTTAGTATTTTAATATTTAACATGTATGTTAGATTGTAAGGTATTTATCTATGGGCCTTTGATGCCTGAAATAAACGAATTATTATTATTATATTATTATCGCTGATATGACATTTCATTTTAAGCAATTCGTGAAACCACCATTAATATCACGTTTTATATAGACAGATTAAATTAATGCGTAACAAACTCTATTTCTGTTAGTAAACCGTATTATATTTAAATGCCCCCCCCCCATAAATTATGCATGTATTATACATATAAACCTTCCTCTTGAATCACTCTATCTATTAAAAAAAACCGCATCAAAATCCGTTGCGTAGTTTTAAAGATTTAAGCATACAAAGGGACATAGGGACAGAGAAAGCGACTTTGTTTTATACTATGTAGTGATTAAGGGCCAATCTTACACAAATCGACCTATTCCTCAAATAAGGTTAAGTACTGTGGGTACTAACTAGGCGACGATAAATATACATAATATATAGCTGATTAGATGATGTAGTCGCCATCAGATATATCGCAGCTTATAAGGCGTTCATAAATATTAGAACATGTACTGTAACGCCCAGTCAATAAGAGTCGTGTTCAGATATTTATGAATACCTTACATGCTACGATATGTCTGATGGCGACTGTACATTCATTATACTCTATCATCGGTTTTGAGTAGCTGCGAAATTTGAAAGTCATTTTATAAACATATACTCAATGACGATGATGGTAGTGTAGTACAATACCTCAGGGGAACAAGTTTTTCCACACGCACTGTAATGAGATTCTACAATAAAAATATACAACCCAAGCTGGTTATCAGCTGACGCACGGCAGGCATGCGTGGGTGCGGCGGCGCACTCGATAACTGTATCGTGTGTTATCGAGTGGATGTAGATTGTAGGGCCGCCGCGCCGTGGTGTTGGTGTGCGGCGCGACGTAAACAACACCGCGCGAGCTGACGTCACAGCACACGCGAGCCCCTTGCCCCCCTCCTCCCGTTGCGACGCGGGACCCGAGCCCGCGGTGCCTGCCTCCTACCTTTGTGTCGTGTCGTGGACGAGGGTCCTCGAACACTACTCGACTTTCAGCGCATATCGGCATATCTAAAACCTGTGACTTCATAACAATTATCTATTTTTAGATGAATAAAGCAATGCGCTATCCATGATATGATATATTCCGCGAAATGGTAATTCTAGATTGTCTGGTTTTGCGGTTTAAGGATTCGTGTTATTAAACGACGAAAGACGGTTTATTTTTATGTAGACCGGCTCGTCTCAAATTCGCCTAGGCTTGATTCTCACTTTTGAAGCGGGAGAAGCTCTTCCCACCTCACCATGAGCTCGCCCGTCGACGCGATATAGGTATATTACCTATATATTGTCTTCTGGCCGTAATGCTACATACGTCTTAGAGGTACACGTCTTACCGTCTTACGTGTTGATAATCCCCATGCGTATGTTTATATGTATAAATAGAGTTCACAACACCGCCGACGATTAGAGCTATTAACTAGAAACGAGTTCGTGAGCAGCGAGTGTGTTGTTCTGATAGTTTTGTCGCTCGGCTAAAGGAGTGTTCGAGTACGACGAGCGATTACTCGCACCACTCGCTTGGACGGGGATTACTCGCACCACCCGCTTGGGGGGGATTACTCGCACCACTCGCTTGGAGGGGGATTACTCGCACCACTCGCTTGCACGGGGATTACTCGCACCACTCGCTTGGATGGGGATTACTCGCACCACTCGCTTGAAGGGGGATTATTCGCACCACTCGCTTGGAGGGAGATTACTCGCACCACTCGCTTGGACGGGGATTACTCGCACCACTCTCTTGGACGGGGATTACTCGCACCACTCGCTTGGAGGGGGATTACTCGCACCACTCGCTTGGACGGGGATTACTCGCACCACTCGCTTGGACGGGGATTACTCGCACCACTCGCTTGGACGGGGATTACTCGCACCACTCGCTTGGACGGGGATTACTCGCACCACTCGCTTGGAGGGGGACTACTCGCACCACTCGCTTGGACGGGGCGAAAGAGCATGCAATCCTGCCTGCCTAGCACAGGTACTTATCGCGACTATTATCCCGCAAAATAGCATCGCGCGTCATTCGATCACAGCACTATGAAGTGATGAAGAAGGAGATACTTAGGTAATATTTCTCGCCCGAGAAAGTTGCGTGTCACAGTTGTGCTAGAGATTCTGTGCGTGAGTTCAGAACTTCAGACCGCCAAGCGAATACGGCTGAGCGATCTCTATCTCTTATCGCTGGCATCAACTGGTAAAGAGAGACACCGCCCTCACCGGCAGTATGAATAGCCACGGCGATCAACTATTAATATATGTCTCTTTTACGGACACGGGGGCTCTATAGCTTTTGTTCGTTTCTTGAGCGAGAAAATAGTCGATAGTTAATCGCTTCCTCACCCTTGGTGGGACCAGTGCCATAACTATCATAATATAATAATTGTAATTTAACTAGAGCGGTATCGCGACCGCGTCCTCGTCCCGGCCTCGTTGTCAGTAAACCACGGCGAGATTTCAATGACAACAATGGTCATACAGCGGCACAACGAGCCTATATATAGTGATGAGGGCTCTGGTTTGTTTCGCTGTTTCACTGCGGTTCATCATTTATCATCATTTATTCACTTGTAAAGCCATGTACATTTTGGTTAAGGTGTTACATACAGTATAAGTCAGAACATGACACCCTGTAAGGGCACACAATAACTTAATACTAACATGCATAATTTAACTTAATATAATTCAATTTAATACAAATAGATTAGTATACAAGAATATAAAATGTCAATTTGAGTATGTTATTTATAATGTATTATCATTTAAAAACTGGTCTACTGTGTAATAACATTTCTCGATTAAAAGTGCCTTTAATTTATTTTTAAATATTTTGTTGTTATCTTCCTGTTTAATTGATTCCGGGACTTTATTTGCAATTAAAATACATTTATAATGTGGACCATTTTTATACTCGTACATTGCCAAGTTAGACTTTGGTAGCAATAACTTATTCCTATACTGCGATCTGGTCGTCGCGACATCTTTTTTCTTTTCGAACAGGTATGAATTTTCGCGAACAAAAAGAGCTGCTTGCAATATGTAAATACATGGTAAAGTCAATAATTTATGTTCTATAAAATATGGACGGCAACTGTTGGGTATGTGGACGTTGGCCAAAATGCGGACGCATTTTTTTTGCATGACAAACAGTTGCTGGGCTTCAGTACTACCTCCCCAAAGCACCACACCGTATTAGAGCCATGAATGTGCATACGCATAATACGCAGATAATGCACACTCAAAGTTGGTATTTGATTTCAATACATTTAGTGCATATACAAATTTAGATAATTTGGTTTTAACATTTCGAATATGAGCTTTCCAATTTATACCAGAGTCTATTGTAATGCCTAATAATTTAAATTCTTTGACCTCTTCTATATTGCTACTCGTACACGCGTCTGTTTTTAATTTTAATTCTAACGGTTTTTTTTTAATTGGTTTAAATTGTATAACTTTAGTTTTCTTTAAATTAATTTCTAAATTGTGGTCACTGAGCCATTTCTGTGTAGTTTCGAAATTGTGACTTAGCTGTAGGTTACATTCGGACCTGTTATTACAGTTCATTAACAATGATACGTCGTCAGCGAACATAACGCAGGTAGTGTTTGGGTTTAGGACTGTAGGTAGGTCGTTTATGTATGCTAAAAATTCTCGGTTCGCTATTGGTGCTCGGTTGTTATTCGTGCTTCGGTTTTCTACTGCGAGTGATTTCTTGCCAATACTTTTCGACCCACATTGCAGGTAAGTAGTAAATTAACTAACTATCGTGGGTATGATAACTAATATAATATAAGAATAACAAGGTTTAAACTTATTTTTATACTCGCATACTTTTAAGTATGTGTCAATTATAATTTTACAGACAAAATCACAATAACGCACTTTTTAATCCTGTACCAAAATTCTATACTCTATCTATGGTACCCCGCTACAGAACTTTAATATTCATAAGACATCTCTCTACTCAACAACAAATAATTTCGAAAAGAGAACATCGGTATATTTGATTTAAAAATAAAAGCACGCTACTTTTCACTGATTGGTTGAAATTACTTGTCAAAAAAATTAACCAATCACGGGATTCACGGGGCACCCGCCATGACCATCGCGATCATGTTTTTTTTTAATAGGTCAGTTTTGGTTGAACGAAAAAGGTTACATCAAAAATATAAATTCATAGTGGGGAATGACGATTAAAGTAAAGAAAATGATTTTCTGTGTTTTGCTCGTATAAAAAGTATTGTATGCAATAGTTACACAATTAAGTCTTAAAATCTCGTACCTTACTTAGGCCACTCGGCAAGCCTCGTGACCTAAACGCGGTACTCGACTTTAAGAACCTTCATTGTCCAACGATTGCATAAAATACTATTAAGCATGGCTCTTCTGCTTTCGTGCCATGGTGTGCAGGGCTTTTCTTCATTCATTAGTTTTCTTTTCGCTCACTACCTTAGGCTAATTTAATGCATAAATAATGTCATTTCATTAATTATTTCGCATCATCAGCCAACAACCGCAAGGTTTTTTTTTTGTTTTATGCTAGTTGAAATCTGAGAATTAGGTACATATATAATTCTTTGATCGGTCAATCTAATTGTGGCAACTTAGTACTAACCTGCTTACGCAACATTGTTTACAATACTGACTGTATTAACCAGCACCAACACCGGAAGCACAGACCCAGCAAAGGAACGAAGCTCCATTTATACGAGCGCGTGCGGTGTAAGGAGGGAGAGAACCTGCGAGGGTTGCGAGAAGCGGCATGCGTGCTGGCTAGAGGGTGGCAGTGGCAGGGGTGCGGGTGCGGGGGAGTACTAACTTGGCGAGCAGCGCGTCCAGCAGCGCGGCCAGCCAGTGCGCCAACAGCTCGAGGCAGTCCATCGGGCTCACTAGCCGCGGCCCAGAGCGTGTCCACTCTTAACCATTTTGTGATTCATTGGGCGTTTGGGAGACCATTTACGTCGAGAAAGTGGCCGTTTACAGTTAGCGGTCGCCGTCCCTATGCCGCGATCGCTATTAATTTATACGGCCTGATCGACTTCCGGTTCACAAGTATCGGAGGCAGGTACGCATGATTTATAATACCGCTCCTTGTTAACATTCTGGAAAGAACGTCCTACAGGTTTCCGAGTGCAACACAACATGGAAAAACACAAACACATGAGTAAAACTCAACAAAGGCGACACTGAGGTTAGCTCGTGCGATGGTGTGACACTCGGCCCAGCGGCAGCGGCGCCTCACCTGAAGGGCACGGCAGAGTACAGGTACGAGGGCAGCGAGAACAACACGCCAAGCACCACCGCGTGGCACATCTCGGCGACGACTAGCGTTGGCGGCTTGGCGCGCTCGCGCTGCGCCCGCGCCCCGCGCAACACGCCGCGCTTTTATCGCTTCCTCTCTATCGCACTCCAGCGTGCGCGCACAAATTATCGCCCACACGATCAATGGTCACCGCGTCAATCCTGCTGTCAATATTTTTCAAGGCTTCGCCACCTACTGGACCATTATCTAACCCGGTCATGATCATGTCATAACGTTGCGTGATTTATACAAAAACGTCCGTAATTTTCACCATCTCGGTGATTTAATTGAAGAATTGTTAGAAATTATAACCGGAAGTTAAAATGCTGTATCGAAGTAAACAGGGCGATCAGCGAGGACCGGCCGAGAGCGCCGCAACAGTATCGCAGTGCTTCCGCTACCAAGTTCAAGGCCGCAGCATCCATCCGTCAACGTCACCGCGCGGACCCGGCTGCCGCCCTCCGACGCTTCAATACCGGTCGCGACTCGCGAATGACACGAATGTCATGATCATGATGCATCCTAATATTGTTGGCGTACCAACCACGAAGTCCTCCGCGGTAGCGTAGCGCGGAGTGCAGCGACTGCAAACCGGGGCGCGACAGTTGGCTCGTGCCAGGACGCCCACGACGACCTCGCTTTTATTTACAGGCCTCTGGTGTACACTTTGTAAAAGTGAGATGACAAGATTTAGTAATTATATTATGTATATTTTATATTTATATTGACAATCTTAATCTCTGCGACCGACATAATGAGACGTCACACATCACGTCACATGGCGGGCGACTGGCGGAATACAATTAATGAAAACAATTGTTTCACTTGTCCTGCTCAAAAAATACCTAAGTCATTTTAGCTTGGAGAAGATGGGGCGATTTAGATACATTCCTAGCCGACTGGCCTGAAACAACGAGCGTTGTGGAGATCTAACCGAGAGGCCTTTGCCCAACGGTGGGACGCTCAAACGGGCTAGGTAACTTAAAAAAAAAGCGTTTGGCAGCCTTTTGTATAAACGTGGTAAAACGCCTAAGAGAACGTTCAATTAGACGTCTGTTTAAGATCTAAGGTACTTAAGCGTTCTTCGGATCGTACAATTGTCTAAGCCCGCTTGTTATAGCATTAGTTTTGACAATCTGTGAGTTTTTGCGCATAGTGACATAACCATTTTAGCCGTAGTGAAATGCAGTACTCACACACTTGGCTAAAACACATTATGGCACTCAGATGTATTTGTTTTAGCCCCTTGTCAAACAATCTACTACTAAGCGCATTGGCCTACAAGTGGAATTTTATATTTGTTGCACCTTGTACCTTGTGGTAGTGTTTGGATTGTGCAGAATTAAATGTTACTGAATGAATGCGCGGTGGCAGCGGGAGTGGGACGCGACGCGCGGCGTGCGAGGGCGCGGGCGCGGGATCCATAAAAAGCGCACTTTCTCCGCCAAGTGACGAGCGCAGCGATACGCAAGTTGTTGTTGCAATTGTTCAGGCAGCCTCGATCTACAACTACTCAGGTTATTATGATAGTGTTAAAGTTCGGAAAGGTATCGATCTACTACCACCGCTTAACGCCTTCGCCTGGCCTGGCCGTAGTCATCGATAGATCTCCTGAGCCGTATATAATATTAATATTGCTTAGCAACTGCGTATATAGCGAAAAAGATTTCAGAATATGGTTTGTTCATGCTAGCAAAGGTCAAATAAATAAGTAGTAACCGCATACAATGAAGTATTTAAACGTGAGAAACTTTTATCTTGAACTCTTAGAGACTGTATACTCGTCATACATATCTAAGAAACAGCTTATATATGAATGACACTTAAAGACCTTATACATCTCTGGAATTAAATTAATTATTTATGTTGATTGTTTTAAGTATAATTTACGAAAAATAAACTGCTGTTGGGTTTCCTTTGGCTTTCTTTTCAACAGCGGTCTCCTCTTAGGAAATGCAGGCAGGTAGATGGCAGGTAGATTCACAATCTGACTTGTAAAAGTGCCCTTATGAACTTATGATTATGAATAGTGATTTCAATCTTAATTTCAAGTTCTCAGCTTTACGCAACGAGCATCCCAAGTCCGAGTAGTAATTTTAATTATTCATTCAGTAGTAGATTTTTTTGTAGTCACGCTATAGGTATATGTATTGTGTGACGAATCGAATAGGATACGACGACGTTGGAATATCCTCACCTAGTGGGACGCATGATATATAATATAACACTTGCTACTTTCCTATTGACTTCGCAAACAAAACGCAACTACTGCGTCACATACATTATACCCGAGAACCGCGATCGTGTTGAAAGAAACTAGGTACTGTACTAGTCCCGTTCATCGCGGCAAAGAGAATGCGATTCGCCAGTGACGCGCTACTCGCTGTTCTGCTGCGCTGTACGTATAACGCAACTGGCCAGCCCGGCGCTCGCATCCTTGAGCAAGTGGAGCGTAGTATAATATAGTTAAACGTGAGAACCGCGGCCCTCTCCCTCGCGGTGCGGGGGGCAGGGGGAGGACGGAGGGGCGCGGGCAAGCGAAGGTCAAGGCTGAGCCGCGGCCAGTGAGCACCGGCGACATGCGTAGGTACTTATTTATACTTGCAAAAACAAGCCTACATCCACTCTTTTACAACATAACACATTCGTTCCACAGATCACACATGATTGTTTGGCATTTTATTCGATCACAAACAGCCACGAAAACTGCTGCGCTGCAGAAATATTAGAGAACAAATCGCTCGCGCCGGGAGCGCTTGCTAACGTCGCATTGCAGATTCAGCCCACCGATTGAAGTTTCGTGGTTACGTATGTCTTTTTCAAACGTGATTTATACCTATTTAGAAAAGAGGTCATGCATATATTCAAGCAGTTTGCCTGACTCGCCTGAACACTATTCGCAGGGACCCGATCGATACACGTATCGATCGAGTCCCTGCGAGTAGTGTTCAGGCGAGTTGGCCAGGTGGTGAGAGACGTGTCTCACCACCTGGCCATTTTGACGTTAGTCACGACGACTTCCACGACTTCAACAATACCGAGGCAGTAAACAAAATTATGCATTCGCTGTTCCTTACTACAATCTTTTTAAATCGGGACACTTCAAGCATCGATAAAAACCGGCCAAGAGCATGTCGGGCCACGCTCAGTGTAGGGTTCCGTAGTTGCCCATCCTTCACAATAGACGAAAATTACGAGAAAGATTTAAATTACGAGAAAGATTTCAAGCTCTATAAAAAGCTCGTAAACGCCAAAGTAACAGTAATTACTTATTACCTTCTGGAAGTTATCGCTTATACGCGCCAGATTGAGCGAAATGTTTTAATACAGTATGGCACTTAACTAATATGTGTAACGTTCGAAGTATAAAGGACACCGCGCGGCACTTACGTCGTTTTAAAGAAAATTACTTATACATTTTTGCGATAACTCAAAAACGGCTCGACCGATTTTACAAGCTTTTATTTAGCTTGCATGGTATGTTTAAAGTATGTTTGTTCGGGTGAAATCTTGCAACTCAATTTTGAAGCAGATATCGTCAACTGATTGAGCTGAAATTTTGCATACGTACTTTTAACTTTGATGACAATACAATAATATGTTACCATGGGGCTGATCTGATGATGGAGCCGGAAGGTGGCCATAGGAACTCTATAATAGAAAAAGCAATCCTACCGAGGTTGGGCTCTTTAGAATAGTCTCAGTGAGCATTTGATGGATATCCAAAGAAAAGTACAGTCGGCTATAAAAGCTTGCCACTAAAATGTAATTTTTGACAGAAACTTATTATTCAATATAGTTTTTATTGAAAGTACCTTTAAGGCCTCATTTTCATGAATTATTCCATAATTTTTTGACCCGTGGTTGAAAAGTTAGAGGGGGGGGGGGCACTATTTTTTTTCTTTTCGGAGCGAATATTTACAAAACTGCTGACTATCAAAAAATAATGTTTGAAGACCCCTATTATTTTTAAAAGATCTATTCAACGACACCCGATACACTAGAATTGAAACGAAAAAAAAAACAGCCCCACTTTAAGTGTACGGGAGGTACCCGAAAAAAAGATTTTTTTGTTAGTTTTTATTTTACCGTTTTGTCGGCGTGATACATACATAATTATTCTAAATTTCAGTAATGATCACGGAGCTAAGCCGCGGACGGACAGACAGAGAGACGGACATGGCGAAACTATAAGGGTTCCTAGTTGACTACGGAACCCTAAAAATGTTATGAGTTAGCAAACACATTACTCAGTTCGGTACTGTTAAAGAAGTACCTAGCTATATCACCGGCCCGAAAGTCAAACGAGTATAGCCGAGGTCACGGAGGGCACAGATATGGAGCGATGACGTCACGCCCCCTCCTCCCTGGGCGGGGGGCGGTGGGCGCCGACGACACCTGTTGCGCGGCGGGTGGACGGCGACGTGTGACGTCACGGGCCCGCGTCATTTCCGCCGCAATAGGGTCGGGACTCGAGAAGGAACGATCGCCGAAACGGCTTGATGTGATGCGAACTGTGAGATTGAGAAGGAAATCTATACCGCTAACGTGCTCTCCTTCTTCTACTATATAGCTATAGTGAGGGTGGCTGAATTCTAAAGTCTTGGTAATATCATCAGACCACGATCAAGACATTGAAGAGTGCGGGTGCGGCGCGGCGCCGCAGTAGGCAGCGCTGCAGACGCGGCACGTGCTGCGAACAGGGCAGAGGTAATTTAATTAGGCCAGCGAGGCTCGTGCTCGTGGCGCAACTGTTCCACTCATTACAGATTATCCTACGGAACCATCCCATCGCGATGATTTTATTTCGTATTATCATTAATTTTCCCGCGGGTTTGTGTGCGATATCGGGAATCGAGTATCCTATATTTATGACCTAGTATGGTATTTCTCAAACAAGGCATAGCAGCCAACATTGGCCCCTCTCGATCTCCCACCACGGCTTTTACACCGCGGGATATAACGACTGCAACCCTCCAAACATCTGCACGTATAATGTCAAATTGTTATAATCACCACAACGGATGACCTTATTGAAATATTCATTGAAAAACATAAAATACGATATTATAGGACTGTCAGAAATAAGAAGAAATGGAACAGAAATTATGGAAGAAGAAGAGCACATATCTATATAATAAAATTGAAAATGCCAGAACGGGATAACGCACTAGGGAGGAAGCGAGATGGCGCCTTACAAAACTCGACGTTCTTTTAGATCACGTTTCTCCAATACGATGCACGTTACCGCAGAAAAAACTATTCAAATCTATTGTCTAAATATGAGAATGGAATAAGAGCGTAAAAAATACCGATTTCACTACGTATTACCTTCACAATCGGCTAAAGAAATCTTCATAAAATTCTTCATTTCGCGACCGTCGACCATTTCCGGCGATACTCGGTTCTTCTCGCTCTTATGGCTCAGGTTCAAGTAGCCTAAAGTTTCTTTTCGCTATATGACTTAAGTTTAAGTAGCCAAAAATTTTGGCGTCATGTTGGTACGCCGTTATATCGAAGTTTTTTACTCGAAATGTAATGACTACGCACTTTGCTTGACGTATGTTGTTTTCTCTGTCAAACTAAATGTCATCGGCATTGTCATTGTCAGCGAATTTTCTGTGCAATAAGCAAAGTGTTATGAAAATGCCGAGAATTGAAAGTATTAAGTGATTATGTTATTAATTTGTATTTTGATTGATCGACCATCACGGTTTTATTCAGATTGACCACCACGGTTTCGGGAGATGGAGGAATGGCGATGGCATGTTTAATTTTTGTTAAATTTGAATTTAACAGATTATGTATTATTATAAACACAAGAAAAATATCCTTGCAAGGCAATGTACTCATTGTTCTGCATCTCGGTGCGTAGAATGCGATGCGATAATGTTGGGTTAGTAAGACCTCAGGGGTTGCGGTAATAGGAAAGGTGGGCCAGTTTTGGGACTTAAAAAAATTTCGGTGTCGTGAAATTTATGTCAATATAACACCTCATTTTTATTAAAGTATCCTTTAAAACATCCTATAATAAGCATGTTTTGTTATGTAAACTTTTTCTCTCAGATCAATATTTACCGAGATATTGGGGTTTTTAAGGTAAAAATGCTGTCTGAAAATATGGTACATGGGTTGAAAACCGAAAACTGTAGGTTAGGTTAGGTTTGTTTTGTGACCATGTATAGCGGAGCGAGCGTAGCGAGCGGAGCGTCAAAATGCTTGCTTACATGACCCTCATAAATAGTCTACTATTATTACGTACCTACATCAAAATATGTTTATGCATTTGAACCCCAATATCTCGGTAAATATCGATCTGAGAGAAAAAGTTGAAAGAATAAAATATGCTTATTTTAGCGTAATCTACTAGATTCAATCTAATTTAAGCCCAAACCAACAAAAAAAAATTAGTCCTAAAATCGGTCCAGCTTTGCTATACTCTGACCCTTACTGCTTATTTCTCGAGAAGATCTAGATTGTTCCCTATTTTCAGAGGATTCTTTTCCCACGGATTTGTCTGTTACTGAAGCGGCACTGCCTATTAATGGTTATTATTTTTACTTTTGTTTATTAAGCTTTGCTAGGCTTAGATTTGCTTTGTGTAACATTTGTACATGTAGATATGTATTACTCTCCAGTCCATGTAAGTATACAAATATAAAATGTGTTGAATCCCTTTTGCTTATAATTAATTTTATTTCGGAAATACAAATATGAGGACTAAACGCAGTTTCCTTTTAAAAAGCTTTTATTTAACTTGCAATGACAGTTTCCTTTTTTCATTAAGTATATATAATAAAAAAAAAAACAAATTACATGTTCAAGTGTTACAAATAGGAAGTACATATTTCATTTACGCGAGCGAAGCCGCGGGCACGTCTAGTTTTGTTATAGGTACGGGAAAATACCAAGGCCTCTATGAAGTAGGTTTTTTAATAAAAAATCAATACAAAGAAAACATGGAAACTTACGTAGGAATTTCAGATCGAGCTGCTTAACATGAAGTTTGAAGGAATTAAGTTGTCTATAATCCAAGTATATGCCCCGACCTCAGATGCAACGGAAGAAGAGATCAATATGTTCTAGGATCACATAGAAAGCGCCCGAAAATTGGCAATTGGAAAAACATTATTGCTCGGAGATTTCAATGCAAAAATAGGGCAAAGAAAACCTACTGAAAAATTGATTTCAGAGGGCCATATTGCTACGGAATAAGAAATAATAGAGGCGACAGATAAGTGCAATACGCACTAGCGAACAAACTTACCGTTATTAACTCGATATTTAAGAAAAACATAAAACAACTATGGACCTGGATTGTCTGGGGACAATCAATATAAAAATCAAATTGATTACATATTGAGTAACTGCCCAAAACTCTTCACAAATATGGAAATCATAAAAACCTGTACATTCCCTAGTGACCACCGGTTTCTGAGGGGTACGATACATTTGAAAAACCTTAGTAGTAGAAAGCTATATATACTTAGAAAAGCAAATTTAATTCAATAAATCGAGAAACGATGACGAGATAGAGCGCCGTATAAACATAACCTGGAAAAAATACTGGAGTTTCAAGGAAATACTTAAATCAAAAATATCACTCAACTTGAAGAAAAAGGTACGTATTAATAGACACATGCCTACTGCTTTGCCTTACATATGGCGCACAAACTTGGATTTTCAACAATGAATAAAACGATACATAAAATACGCTCGTGCCAGCGTGCTATTGAAAGAAGCATCCTATATAGGCATTAAGCTTAGACATAAACAAAAATGCGTAGATATACGCCGGAAAACAAAACGCAACAAGACGCAACGCAACACGCGCAACGGCTCAAATGGAAGTGGGCAGGACACGTCACCCGAATGACAAACGAAAGATGGACCAAGCGCGTCACAGAGTGGGCAGGCCCAAACGGAATAAGACTACGAGGAAGACCAAAGGATCGCTGGATAGATGATATCAAAAAAATAGCCGGTAAAAACTGGAAACATCTGGCGACGGATAGAAAAAGATGGAGACAGTTGGAGGAGGCCTATACCCAGAGCGGGGCCATGTCTTAATCTTAAAAATAATGTATAAACTTAACGTTTTATTTATTCACTGTAATTACTGTACAAGTCATGGAATTAAAAGGCTTTATTACTATTACCTACTATGGTATTTCTAGTCAAACCAGAAACCACGCTAATTCTTCGAAGCAAATGAACTGTCAAAACATACAAAGTGAGTCAGTTTGTATGGTCGCATTGGTATTGTAATACTGTTATTTAATAAAGCGTTCTTACAAGGAATCGAATAGTACATACAATAGTATACTTGTGCTTGCAGTGACAATTTAGTTGATTTGATGCATAGCACAATTTTTATAATAATGATATTGAATTATTGATATAATAAGGTTCATAACGTGTAGGAGAGTCGCAGCGCTGCGGCGGCCGGCGGTCCTCGAGCGCTCGTCAAGGTTCATCTTTGTTGTGGAAACAAAGGCACAATTTATATTATATATTTGCATTATGTGCGACACGGGCACATGCCCCGCCCGCGGCGGCGCGGGCGCACACTCACTCACCGCCGCGCGCGCCGTTCTCGCACCGTATGAGCCTCACGTGTTGCGCCAGGTATAATTGTAAACAGTGTTTGATGATTTTCCGACAACGTCACTCCTTATTGTCAATAAATATAGATTCTACAACGACCACAGCAGTATCATCAGTGAAATTCATAGATACGCCTCAAAGGAACTTAGGTCGAAGAAACAAGGTGCGACCGCTATTTTCTTTTTGTTAACTGCCTCACACTAAAGAAATTATCTTCGTCTAATCTAAAAAGCCACCTAGGTAATGTAATAAGTTACGCCAATAAAACAGTCAATTTTTAGGGTTCCGTACCCAAAGGGTAATACGGAACCCTAAAAACGGGACCCTATTACTGAGACTTCGCTGTCCGTCCGTCCGTCTGTCACCAGGCTGTATCTCAAGAACGATGATAGCTAGACAGTTAAAATTTTCAGAGGATGTATTTATGTTCCGCTATAGCAGCAATAAATAATAAAACAATAATAATTAAGGGGGGCTCCCATACAAAAATAGGGGCTTTTTGCATGATATTTCGTTCAACGGGCATTTTCTCATGAACCGTTATAGGTAGACAGTTGAAATTTTCACAGAATGTATATTTTTGTTACCGCTATAACAACAAATAATAAAAAATAATAAAAAAAAATTAAAGGAGGACCCCATACAAAGAACGTGTTTTTTGTTTAATATTGGTACGGAACCCTTCGTGCGCGAGTCCAACTCGCACTTGGCCCGTTTTTTTTATATCAATATCAGCAAGCGCTAGCTTTCTTTCACACACGTGTATTATTATTATTATACTAATAAATATTAATAATCGAAAATATAATATATAAAGCTTTAAAGCTGTTCTAACTGTAACACGCGTCTGCGTCTGTTACTAGTCTAATAATGATCTGATCTATCCGTTTGTCTCACACATTATGTTCCGAGGTGGTCAGTGACAACTGCGCGAGACGTGTCAGCTTCGCGGCGGCCGCCGGGAGCCGCTAGCCGCGAGTGAGTGACCCGCGAGTCAGCGACACTGATATGCGCGGACCATACTAATTAACCGGGCCCTTAATATTCATTAGCGGCGCGTCGTGCGCCGGCCGAGACAGGCTCGAGTGTATCTCAGCTCAGCAGTCTCGGCACTGCAAACTCTTGCGCCAGCGGGGCTAGCATATCTAGACGCGAGCTCACATGTCTGTTTTGCTCGAGCAAAAACTCTAATGAGTTACGCGGGCTATTTAGCCCATTTGGACCCTAACCTATTGCACTTATTGAAGTATGGCTAAGTTTTGCTATCTGATATCGTAACAAGCAATGTAGTAAATTAAAATCATAAAATAGACCGTCCCCAGATGTGTCCAATGGATGTAAATGGGTTTCACACATGTATGCACTTGCATAGGTACCCTATCCTGGTAGTTGGTGTTGTGTAACCTGTGCGCACTCGTGGCCGGCTGACATTTGTATGGCGCGCGTAGGGCAGTGGGGCACTGCGCCCTGTGGGCGACACCCGCTGTCGATTTATGTTCCGACAGATATTGCAAGGGATCTGATCTGGCCCGACCGACCAAAACAACAGAGGATTTATTTAAAGACGAAAGAAACCGCGAGACCGACAGAACGCGAGAACACCGAGGGTTCCGTGCGAAATATGAAAGGACTTCATATTGCTCTAAAGATGTTCTGAGCGACAATTTAACCGATGGAAAACTGTTATTCTCAGACATGGACATAGGTAGGGGTTAATTTACCAACTGCTATTTTCATCTGCAAGTTTCTAAAGTAATTTAGTTTCAGTACAAAAATATTATAAATTCTACAATATACGGTGTAATTACAAATATACCTACGGTAAGTAGGTACATGAAAATTCTTCTGGCCAAATATGGATAGGTATATTATGTATTGATTCCCTTGCCGCCAACTGCTTCAACAAAAGCAGCATAATATCCAAGATTACTTTTGAGGTGGGGCCTGGGCGGGGGTCTGGCCATGGCCTATAAGTTGAGGTCATTAATTTCTATTGGTAACCCAACACCCTGGGGTTGGCACTAGACCATATTGGGGTGGATACCTCCTCGGATTCCAGAGAAAAATGTCTAGATTCACAATCTGACTTGTAAAAGGTTATGTTTAACCTCAACCAATTGTTTATGTTATCCTTTTTTTGGATTGTGCAATAAAGTTGAAATAAATAAATAAATGACTTTTTTGTAACACTGAAAAGTCTCATCGTCTCATGATTGCTTTGACTAGGACGACTATATCAATAGTTATTAGTTATATTACTTTTCTACTCTATTACCAACTTTTATGTCCCGTCAATCTGTCCCTGCACGGCTAGCTACTATACCTCCTGATAACTTTGACACGCAACTCTTTCTCGCGCGAGATATACTACCTGTCTCTATCTGTACAGTACTATGAGATAGTGACGGATGATGTCAAAGTTATACTAGACATGCTGGTACCTGGGTGCCCAAGGACTAAATCAACTGACTAAAACTTCAATGAATATACCCAATTTTTTCTGTCACGACTACATTCTCCTAGTTTTTTATTTAAATATTAAATTATTTTTTTTTTTTTTAATTTTGAAAATTAAATTTAGAAAGACATTACAAACTCAAATCATAAAATCTTATAGATTCTCGATAGTACGTTATTCCTGATTTACTTACCGCCCTTTATTACAAATTACACAATTTACTATTTTACGCTTTTCGGTTATCGGTTATATTTTTAGAGTCACACAATATCGAATGAAGTTGTATCCAGACTAAGATGTGAGTTAAGGGAGTAGATAAGTTTCTAAACACGTCTATTAAACAAGTGCATAAAATATGTAGGTATATAGGCGTCGCGGGCAGCGGGCACAGTGACCCGCGAAGGCGGTCGGAGCACTTTTACCGTCGCTGGCGTAGTAGAGGCGCGTGCGCACTGCGCGCACTGTGCGCGTGCGCCCTGCCCCTGCTGCCGATGCCGTGCTGTTGCGGCTCGCTCTTCCTAACCCCACCCCACCACACCCGCCAAACGACACCAGCTTCAAATTCAATTTAGAACAACATTGGACCGTAGTACTGTTCGTCCAGTACTACTCTTTGACGTCCTGATTATAGCGAGTACTGAATCTGATTTATACTGCATCTGATGCCGGTTTTCAGCATGCATTTTCAACAAGAGTGTCACAGTAAGAAAAGTGAATTATAAAAGATTATGATTATGAAGATAATTATTCCGTAAGATGCAGTAAGTAGGTAGTGCACTAGGAACGCAACGGAAGCAGCAGGGCTGACGTGGCGCCCATAGACACAACAAAGCATAATATGGTAAGGTTCACATGATAGGTACTCAGTGTTTTCTTTTCATCGACACGCTGTTAATTAAGGTACCTACGTGAGCACAATCACCATAATTTAACAATGAAACCAGCTTGTATCTTGAATGGAAGGCGATTTGTTAAGTTTATAAGTGATACAAATTAACAAGCGACAGAGACGACATAGCCGTGGCGTGGCCGTCCGCCCCGCACAGTGGTCCGGAGTCTAATTGTGGACCAGTCCAGCCTCAAGTGGGGCGGCGGCGGCCGGTGGTCACGAGCGGCGCGAACCTACACTAACCAGTTCGACAATTGATTTACTTATCTATTAGTTGCTAACGTTTCTTTAACTAAACTGTATTGCTCTGATTACACAATACTAATAAAAAGTACAAATGGCGAACTAAATGCTTTAAGGCATTCTGTATCAACCACTGGGTTAAAAACAGAAATATGCAGCCGGTGCAGGGTTACATTACAAAGTATAGACAAGATAAATAAAAACACAAGTCAGTCAACTAAAATATACATATAATTTTTTTTTTTTTATTCAAAATAGCCATGCATTAACCTCGATTGCACCTGATGTTAAGTGACAATAAGGCCTAAGATGGAGCATGCTTGGCTAGAAGATGCCTATTCACTCTCGACTTGAAGAGATCCAAGTTATATTTTTCAGGAAACAGGTACGCAGGAAGAGAGATACATATACATTCTATTATATGAATTCTTTGTATGGACTTATATGGTGTCCTATCGTTTGACCAAAAAACGTTTGACAAATGATCACTTGACCAAACAACGTTTCACCAAAAAAACGTTTCACCAATTGATCATTTTACAAAAAGTCATTTTACAAATGATTCACTTCACCAAATGATCAGATGTTAAATTTTCATTTTACAAATAATCATTTGACCAAATGATCATTTAGCAACTGAGTCATTTGACCAAACTTGAGGTGAATCAATTTCAGAGCAGATCCGACCCGGCCGGGTTAGGTTAGGTTAGTTTTTTTTTTTATATCCATAAAAAAACGTAAATATGGTAAGATAAGATAAGACAAGACAAGACAAGACATGAAATAACATTTTGTAAAATGATATTTTGTAATATGATATTTTGTAAAATGATATTTTGTCAAGTGTAGTGTTTGTAAAATGATCATTTGTAAAGTGACTTTTTGTAATATGATACTTTTGTCAAATGTCTCGTTTGCCTAATGAATATTTGGTGAAACGTTGTTTGGTCAAGTGATCATTTGTCAAACGTTTTTTGGTCAAACATTAGTGAACCGAATATGGTGTCCTATCGTTTGACCAAAAAACGTTTGACAAATGATCACTTGACCAAACAACGTTTCACCAAAAAAACGTTTCACCAATTGATCATTTTACAAAAAGTCATTTTACAAATGATTCACTTCACCAAATGATCAGATGTTAAATTTTCATTTTACAAATAATCATTTGACCAAATGATCATTTAGCAACTGAGTCATTTGACCAAACTTGAGGTGAATCAATTTTAGAGCAGATCCGACCCGGCCGGGTTAGGTTAGGTTAGTTTTTTTTTTATATCCATAAAAAAACGTAAATAAAGAAAAAGACAAGAAGACAAGAAAAAGACAAGAGACAAGAAAAAGACAAGAAAAGACAAGAAAAAGACAAGAAAAAGACAAGAAAAGACAAGAAAAAGACAAGAAAAGACAAGAAAAAGACAAGAAAAGGACAAGAAAGGACAAGAAAAAGACAAGAAAAAGACAAGATAAAAGACGATAAAGACAAGATAAAGATAAGATACAGATACATTTATTTTGTTAAAAAGAAGTACTTTTTATGAAATTTTGTAAAATGATATTTTGTAAAATGATATTTTGTCAAGTGTAGTGTTTGTAAAATGATCATTTGTAAAGTGACTTTTTGTAAAATGATACTTTTGTCAAATGACTCGTTTGCCTAATGAATATTTGGTGAAACGTTGTTTGGTCAAGTGATCATTTGTCAAACGTTTTTTGGTCAAACATTAGTGAACCAATGAATATACATTGGCCTAAAAATGATTTACATACTTTACGAACACGAAACTTTCTAATAGCAATTTTATTTTTATTTCTAGTGTTAAAATTGTGGACATCGGATTTTTTAGTAAATGAATCTAGGTTCTTAATAACATACATAATACTCTCATAAATATATTGGGACGCTACAGTTAAGATGTTTATATCTTTGAAAATGTCTCTTAAGGAGTCACGATAATTCAGGTTATATATAGAACGAATGGCTCTTTTTTGTAGCACAAATATAGTCTGAATGTCAGCTGCTTTTCCCCAAACCAGAATACCATATGACATGACACTATGAAAATAACTATGATAAACTAAGCGAGCTGTATCAACATTACTCAATTGTCTAATTTTCCTAACAGCGTTCGCCGCTGAACTTAATTTACCTGCAAGCACTGCTATATGTGGACTCCATTGCAAATTACTGTCCAATGTTATACCTAAGAATAATGCCTTATTCACTATTTCTAAACATTCACCATTTAGTAATATAGTAGAATCTACCGCCGTAACATTCGGTAAAGCAAATCTAACACATTTAGTTTTCTTGGCATTTAATAGAAGATTATTAGTAGTAAACCAGTTAAGTACTTTATCTAGTGTGCCATTAATTTCCGCATAGTCGGTTGATTTCCGGTTAACCTTGAAAATTAATGATGTATCGTCAGCAAATAGTACTATATTACAAAGATTATCTACTATAGATGGTAAGTCATTTATAAAAACCAAAAAATAGAAATTGACCTAAAATAGAGCCCTGTGGCACTCCTAGCTTAACTATAGCTCCATTGGACTGGGTTCCATTTACATCCACTGTTTGCGTTCTATCACTGAGATATGAAGACATAAGGCTTAAAGCATTTGAAGACAGACCATAATGTTCTAATTTCAAAATGAGTGTTTATGTATATTATATATCTTCGCCAATTGCAAAACATAAACAGAAGACATTGGAAGTGCGTCTGTCTGTTTTTGAGCTACAGCACGGCCGTGTTACGGTAAAAGGTGGTATCTTTATACGGATGTCATAGTAAGATACGTCTTTTTGCCGAAGCATGGCAGAGCAGAGTTCCCGCTATTCATAAACACTTTATACTCTCGCGGTACGTGAAACGGTTTATACCACGGCACGTGAAACCGTGTTGAAACGTCAGGCAATGAAGGTAAATCAAAATATCGCGATAGACCCGGTTCAATAAGTTTTAATTATGTGTTCCCGCTATTCGTTCCGAAGCAAGCTGTTGCTGCAGTCGTGTCCTTATCACCAGGATCCTGATGGCTTGTCCTGTCGCACCCCGAGCCTCGACACACTTGCGCTTGCGGGCCGATAGTCACAGTTGCCTTCTAACATCTAACTAAGCAAGCCGCTCCGTGCTCAGAATAAAATAAAATGATATGCGTGGCGTATATATGTGTAGAATGGTAATGAGAACTTTCTGGCAATAATCGTTGACCCATACCTACGTACGTAAAGCACACGCACGATTCGCCCGCTCGCGGAGCGGTGCAAACCCGAGCGCCGCGCGCGTCTGTCTGCGCGTGTCGCAATACTCGCAGCTCGCAATCCGCACGCAACGCAACCGCCGCGCGGCACGTAGGCACACCAACACCACACAGCGCGGGTTGGGAAATTTCGCCGATGCTTCATTCTACGACTAAGGTCTACGGCTCATCTCAATGATGACGAGATAGTACTTTATTAGCTCGCTCCAGATTTTCTATTTCTTTGAAATTAATTCTGACCCAATTGCTTCACGAAACACTCTAAGCAAGAATTTCCTCAGCTTTTAAATAGAGTGTACTACATATTTAAAAAGCATCATATTTTATTAGATCCGTAGCATTTAGTCAAATCAAATTCCTGGGATAAGTGTTTGTACGGAACAATTGGTGCGCGAGTCAGACTCGCAATTGGCCGGTTTTATACTATTGATGTTATTATGTTGTTTTTGTATCGATTCAGGTTCCCTTAGTCGTAATTATTGATTTATATTAACGGTGTAAATTTTTTAATTTTAACTATTATCAATAACATAGGACTAAATATTTGTCAACCAACCCAATCATCTACATGTAAATTGTAACTACATCCTAGTAATAAATGAGATACAGGATTGCCTAGTGTGGAGATCACCAATAGCCTGTTATTGTAAATATTTAATCATAAGATGAGCACCTCTTTTTGCTTATTCTATATATTTTATTTATTTATTTATTTATTTAAACTTTATTGCACAAAATACATAAGTAAAAGTACAAATGGCGGACTTAATGCCATGAGGCATTCTCTACCAGTCAACCACAAGGTCAAACAGATATGATATTTTGTTATTTTTTGCTTATCTTATAATAAACATTTGTATTAACTTAACTTCTGGGCTTATTGATGAGGCAGTTACGGACGTTACAACACTCAAAGTGAAGAGCGACGAGCATGTTAGCTCTTCATCAGGCCCTGGCCGGCCGCAATTTCGGTACCGCCGTGCTGCTGATATTACAATTAACTCGCTCGCGTGTCTCGTGGGCACTTTCACTACACCCGCGCCCCGCGCCCCGCACCCCGCACCCGCTTCACAGGGCAGGTCACGACACGGCCCCACGGCCGCTGGTGCCCATTGCCCGTCCCACCACACAGCACTGCGCTGCGAGCGAATCATATTGCTTACTTGTGAGATACATAATATTGAATTGAATCCCTCGCTCAACTGAAGTAAATAAATAAAACCAAACGGCAATAAAAAATATTTATAAGTATAACACAAACAAATTGATTCTAACGAGCATGACGCGCCCAGCGGGACCACTGTGTAAACATTACGTGGGTAATAGACTCCCCGACGAAAACACGACGTGTTGTCGAGAAGTCAGGTGTTGAGTAAGTGTTGCGGAATCGAGGCCAATTTGTGTCAATTATCGGGCGTGAAGTGGGTCTAGCGCGGGTGGCGACCTTCGCGGCGCGCTAGGCTTCGGAGCCGTGCGACCGGCACTGGTGGCGCCAGGGATCGTACCATCCGCCGAATCAACCGAACCGAGTACTTCAATCATAAGCCTGATAATTGTAATTAAAGCGGTGATAGCAGCGTGCACGTTGGGAGGATACTCGCTGCGCACCGAGGAGCGCGTCGCGGTTCGTTTACGGGACATCGTTTTAAGCACGCGGATGTCCGGACAATAAGCATGGCGCAATTTACCATTTCTTACAGCATTTGGTCATCAGAGCATGCATTAGATTATCATCAACGCTGAAAAAGAGAGCGGGCGGTGTGCGGTGTAACGCGGCCGAGGAAGAGCATCGCGAGGGAGGGAGAATGTGCCGCAATAACATTAACGCTGCCGCTCGCATAAACTTCATTACCTGACTATGGACAGATTGAACCAAATAAAATGAGGTTCAATTAATGTCGTAACCTAAAAGTAAGTCATTAACTAAAAGACAAATCATATTTTTTGGTAGGTTCTGAACCAACCACGACATTAGTGAATTTGCAAGTTTAAGACCGTCCATATTCCGCGTGGTTATCGCTGCCAATGTGGGAATTGCACTCGGCTAGTGAGTGTGCAAGCTGTGAGCAGTATTCCGCGGAAGGATACTCTCCGTGTGTTGGGTTGTTTCGGTTGACAATGCGCAGCGAAGTGGGCTGGCATCGCGGTGTTTGCGGCTGCGCATCGGGGCCGCGCGGTCCCGTTACGGGCAACAGTACCGCCGCCGCCGCGATACGGGTCACGGATTCAGGCCGCACAATGAATCACGCCATTATGGCCGACAACACTATTTATATACTAATCCGTGCACTATTGGGAACCCGCGACGATATTCTACACGTCTGTCGAACACCCCCGGTTCGCAAGTAGCTTTTGGAAGTTTGCCCAAATTTGCATATTTCATCCGACATTGCCACAAGCCATTCGTTTCAATCGGCAATGTGGTTGTTTCTAGGATTTGTCAAGACTGCCGTCCAGTCCAGTCGTGGGCAAAGGCGATCCGATGTAATGAACCATCATTGCTGCGAGTATTTCGTGAAATATATATCGTAGAATAATCCTTTAAGACTTCCCTAATGTTTTCTTTGGTTTCTCACAAAATACTGGAATAACCCAGAAGCAACCGACTACGATTTCCTGTTACCGGGAGAGACGTCATCCATCGCCCACTGCGCCTGCGCCTGCGCACCACTCCATTCACTATAACATAACAATACGTTACGTGTGTGCTTGTGTTCGCTTCGAGTACCGGCACCAGCCTTGCCAAAGAATAACATGATACAAACGGCTCGTTGCGAGTACGGTTCTATTGCAACGACGTTTTTATCCGCTTTATTGTCTTATTCTGTCTTATAATAAGTTATAATATAAATATGAAAAGCGACAGAAGAAAAAGGTTTGATAATGATTTGATATCAAATAGTCATCAGCGTTGAAAACACCCCAATTTGCACGATTACATCGATAAAAAAAAAACCAGCCGAGTGCGAGTCGGACTCGCGCACTGAGGGTTCCTTACAATGTAATGAAGTAAGTAACTAAAAATTTAAGGTTTTCGCAATGTTTCCTTTATCTGTGCTATAAGACGTTGTTACGTAAAAAATTTCAAGATTCTGAGTTCACGGGAAATATTTACACAGATCCAAGGGACAGTAGAGTAGCTTGATACCTCCACGCGTTCCTGAGAAAAGACAGACAGACGGACAACAAAGTTATTCTATAAGGGTTCCGGTAGTCAACTAGGAACCCTTATAGTTTCGCCATGTCGGATTGTCCGTCTGTCCGTCTGTCCGTCCGTCCGCGGCTTAGCTGAGTGGAGTGTGGTTGAATCGTGGTTTTGTAAATATTCGCTCCGGAAATCCAAAAAATTGCGCCAACCCCTCTAACTTATCAACCGCGGATCAAAAAATTATGGAAAAATTCATGAAAATGAGGCTTTATAAGTACTTTCAATGAAAACTATATTGAATAAAATCGGTCGAGCCGTTTTTGAGTTATCGCAAAATTTCATAATTTTCTTTAAAATGACGTAAGTGCCGCGCGGTGTCCTTACACTTCGAACGTTACACATATTAGTTACGTGCCATACTGCATTAAAACATTCCGCTCAATCTGACGCGTATAATCGATAACTTCCAGAAGGTAATAAATAATTACAGTTACTTGGCGTTTAAGACCTTTTTATAGAGATTGAAATCTTTCTCGTAATTTAGGATGGGCAACTATGGAACCCTACACTGAGTGTGGCCCGACATGCTCTTGGCCGGTTTTTTCCTTTTGAGGTACGGAACCCTAAAAACCGCAATTAGTTGTCATTGCGTGTTTGCTTGTTCAATTCAATTCAAATATTTATTTATAAAATAATATTTTACATGTCAATTTGTTATTATAAATATTTATAATTCTTAAACTATTTAAGGTTAGGTATAATTGTAATTTAATATAGTTTTTACATTAGAACACTACATTATTGTTGGGTAAGTGACCAGGGTTACGTTATCCAGGCGTTTGAAAAAACTCGTCAACTGAGTAAAACGCGTCACATATCAGTTTGTTCTTTAGTTTATATAAAAATGCTCTGTCACTAGGTGCGTTTTTTATGTCAGTGGGTATTGCGTTGTATACTTTTGGGCCAATTGAAAGTAGAAACTTTTTAGATTTGGATAACCTTATCGGTGGTGGTCGCAGGAAGTTACGGCTCCTTGTGTTGCGGTCGTGAGCATCTCCGAACGTTGGGAACTGTTCTGGGTTTTTTCTTACGTATTTAGCCACTTCAAGAATGTATAAACTAGGTAAGGTTAGTACTTTGTGCTCCTTGAACAAGTCTCTAGCAGGGCTGTCCCACGGCACGGTTGTAAGAGAACTTGTAAAATAATTAAGCATACCATATTGAAAAGCCTTTAACATCGTGTCTCTAAGTAACTAACTAACATCGTGTCTCTTAAGACCCAGTGTTGTCTGCATTTTTGAATGTTCTTAAATTCGATCACAGATCCAAGCTCGGTTTAAAGAGTACCTACATACCTACATTAATACAGTACGTGAGCTGACAGAATGTGTTTCGAATTTTATATTACCTGTCTCGCTTGCTTACTTATGCGACTAATGCGACCGAGAAAGACCCTCTCCGAGGGTTATCACCGACGATGGCCAGGCCACCTCGATGGACTGCGATGCGACCAGCGAATGTTATCACCCACCCCGCACTGTGTGTGACAGCAGTGGTGGCAGTGCTGGCTACAGTGCTAAATATCGTATAGTTACGACAACAAACTTGACCTTGACACCTGTCCGGGTAGCAAACGAAACTGCGTGTTTATTTAGGTATTCGTCTGGAAAGTCTTATCTAATAATTACCAGTGTAGCAATTTGAGTAGCTTTTGGCAGAACGGACATGATTATTTTGCCCCTACAAAACTACAATCATAATACTCCAGAATTTCGGCGTGACGAGGCGCTGCTGCGTCTGAGGTGGCAAACTCAAGCCGATAATAAAAATTAAATTTTTACGTGAACCCTAACCCAACGTAAGGGTGCCTCAGTAAACGATCACCTGTTTGGTCGAGGTGAGGGAGATGCGAAGGTCGGAAGGCGAGGAAGATGTACTCACGCGACGAGACCGCCAAGGAAGGCGACGGGGCCGCCACCGATGAGCCTGATCTTGCGGTGGCAGGAGTCGAAGAGCGAGAGGCGCGCGTGCGGCGGCGGCAGCCCCAGCGTGCCGCCCGCAGCGCCCGCCGCCGCGCCGCCCGCGCCTCGCAGCATCGCCACACTCACATGCACCGCAAACCACTGACACTGGCACCGACACGCTCCTAGCCCGGCGCAAGAACGCTCACGCGATTCTGACAGGTAACAACAGCTGATGCCGGCGGCGCGCTGCGGGGCATGGCAGCGCGTGTGACTCGCGCCGCGGCGTTCGCGGGACTGCCGCCGGCGCCCTCGCCCCCGCCCCGTCCCGCGCCACCTCGCCTCGAGCTTCCCTCTCCGCTTTGCATCGTCAGATGTGACTTTGAACAGGCGTCCTATTGATTCCATTCCAGCCGCTAATTCTATCCACACTCGACTTGGGTCAATTCTTTAAACTTGGATAAACCAACCACCAACACACCACACCACCACAAACCAACCAATAATTGTTATGATTAAGAGCAGTCATACGGAAACCGGGTAAAACGTGGAAAAGAAACCCTTAGTACAAAGTGGACTTCGTAAGACGTTACCAAAAGAGTGACTCTTTCACATGACTAACTGTCCAATTCGTTTTGAGACGTACGTTTGGCAAGTAAGATTGAAAATGTAATACACGTTTTTAACAATTTTGACCGTAACTAATTCAGGCAAGTATTGTACCTACCCACAGTTGCAATGACTGAGGAAAAGTTATTGCATTAAAAATAATAGACATATTACTCTTAACTTTGTGCTTGGGTACCTTTCAACATGTTTAATAACAAGTAGTTTTAGTAGGCTGGCACTGGCAGTCCACCGGAGCGGAGCGGAGCGGAGCTGTGTAAAATGGATCAATCACATTCCTCAGATTTTTAATGCTCTTCTTTTGGTTATTCACAAAGACGTTGCCTGATTAGTTCATGTGGGTAAGTAATACGAGATATAAGAACTTATCATACAACTTGTTTAGTAGAACGCTCATCGCATATAATAAACGAAAGATATAATTTCAAAATATCTATATAATATCAATTGATATAGCGAGTATAGCATATAATATTCATAACAACTACGATTTAAAAATAGTTATTTGTGCAACAAGAGAGCAAAGTTGTTTTTTGTTACGAGTGCTGAGTTTGAGTCCCGAGCAAGCGAAGGATTCTACGTTTGAATCACGAGCGTAGCGAGTGATTCTATGTTAGAATCCTGAGTGTAGCGAGGGACTCAACAGCACGAGATGCAAAAAACTTTGCTCTCGTGTAGCACACACAACTTTTCACCTCATCAGCGAGAACATATTCGACATTTTGTGCTTTTTCTTCCAACGTATGTTTATAGTCTTTGTTGCTGATTCCAATAATATTATTAATGAGAAAATAGATAAGTAAAAAAAAAGCTAAAAAAAAGGAATAGCAATATAATTTAATTGAAATTATAATCAACCAACCAACACGGTTATTGTCATTATTTGATCAAATTGGAAGATTTAGCAGATACATGACGTGTTTATTTATAAATACATATTATATTACGAGATTTTGTTTATAAATTAATTAATACCTTAAAGAGCGTTTTAGTTATTTCTCGTCTGCAAGGTGCGCTAAAAATTTCCTTTTAACTGTTCCCCCCGCACATTCTAAATTTTATTCCAATTCTTTTACTGTCCAAGCCGTTCTGCTATGGAACTCGCTCCCAGTTGAGTTGCGAAGTGCTAATTCTCTGTCTATATTTAAGAATAAGATTAAAGAACATTACCTATCTCTCGCACAATAAAATTGATTGTATTGCGTTGTGTTATATAAGATTCTTATATATGTCTAGTGTCTATTTATATTATTGTATATATATATGTATGTATGTGTAAGTTTATGTATATCTATTTATGTATGTGTATATTTACCCATATGCGTACTTGTTTTCTGTTAGTATCTAGTTATGTGCTCCCTTCGCCTTTCGCTGCACCTACTCTGTATTAAGTTAAAATTTTCATCAATTTCACTGCCCAAAGGTTGTCTGGAAGAGATCGCTCTTTAGCGATAAGACCGCCTGTTGTCTACCGTTATTTATAAATTGTATTTATCTTGTTTCCTTTTGTAAACTTTTTTGGTGTGCAATAAAGTATTGTTGTATTGTATTGTATTGTAATATTTTTACTCCTAAAACACCAAACAAAATAAATGCAAAAGAAAATAACAATTACAATATGAACTCCATATTTTTTAAGGTACGTTTCGAATATGCATCTATGATAAATGGTGAAATTATAAATTATTATTATATTTACAATAAGTAATAAGTTGAAAAATCTTATTTTATTTCAGCAATGATCTATTGTTTTATATAAAAGGCACAATAATTTTAATATTCGGTCGTTAAATAAAAATATAATAAAGAAAAAAATTATGTTGCAATTAAAACTTTTTCGGGTGTTTTTAATGATTTTTTTGGTATAACGCGGCGATTTTGCTGTCAGATAACAGTGAACAAAATGCGATTTCGTTTCGAGCGTGAGTAGAAAGTAGCTTTTTAATTTTTTCATTATCTGACCACGAATTGTCATTCTTCAGCCAAAGGTTCGTTATAAAATTGTAATCATTTGAATCTCGATGCACTCTGTTTCTTTCATATGTATATAAAAGAGAGAGATAGAAACTTATCAATTTGAAATTCGATTTTCGAATCCGACCTCGATTGAGAACAGTTCGGATACGCGTTATACCAAAAAAATCATTAAAAACACCCGAAAAAGTTTTAATTGCAACGTATTTCTTTTTCTTTATTATATTTTTATTTAACGACCGAATATTAATATTATTGTGTCTTTTATATAAAACAATAGATCGTTGCTCAAATAAAATAAGATTTTTCAACTTATTACTTATTGTAAATATAATAATAATTTATAATTTCACCATTTATCATGGATGTATATTCGAAACGTACCTTAAAAAATATCGAGTTCATATTGTAATTGTTATTTTATTTTGCATTTATTTTGTTTTGTGTTTTAGGAGTAAAAATATTAATCAATTTATAAACAAAATCTCGTAATATAATATGTATTTATAAATAAACACGTCATATATCTGCTAAGTCTTCCAATTTGATCAAATAATGACAATAACCGTGTTGGTTGGTTGATTACCTATAATTCCAATTAAATTATATTGTTATTCCTTTTTAAGCAGCACTTATCTATTTTCTGATTAATAATATATTTGAAATCAGCAACAAATACTATAAACATACGTTGGAAGAAAAAGCACAAAATGTCAAATATGTTCTCGCTGATGAGGTGAAAAGTTGTGTGTGCTACACGAGAGCAAAGTTTTTTGCATCTCGTGCTGTTGAGTCCCTCGCTACACTCAGGATTCTAATATAGAATCACTCGCTGCGCTCGTGATTCAAACGTAGAATCCTTCGCTTGGCTCAAAATCAGCACTCGTAACAAAAAACAACTTTGCTCTCTTGTTGCACAAATAACTATTATTATTCAAATAATCCAATATTTAAAAGCATAATGCTCGTAGAGTATAAATAAACCATACCTTATTTATTTCACTGGCAGCAGTTAATTTTTATTGGGGAACGCAATTCAAACCTAACCCAACCTACCGCTCAAACAGCGGTACGGTTTCGTTGGGGTCGTAGTTCAACCTTTCGTTTTGGGGTCGCAGCTCAAACCTAACCTAACCTACCTTTGTGGTAGCGGTTCGGTTATGTTAGGGTCGCAGTTCAAATCTAACCTACTTTTATGATAGCCGATCCGTTGGGTGACTATTGAGTATGTATGAGTATATCATATGATATTACGTCTTATAATTTATTATATGTGACGTTTTCAATCAAAAGGGCCCACTTGGTCGCTCACTATAAAGACAAGCGACAAAGTGGGCCCTTTTGGTTGAAAACGTCACATATATATTGTTGCTATATCTCGCGAGAGGGCCCTATCGAATAGTGTCCACGGCGCCGTATTTAGATCCTTCCGGTTGATTCTGAGACGATTTGAGAACTTTATTCTGCTCTTGAAGAAAAAACAATATGTTATGGCTAGCCCAACCCACTAATTCATAATTCTTTATTGCATTATCATAATTCAATATTATCATATATCATGTTGTACATACGTACTCGTACAATAAGATGTTACATTAAAAAGATTAAGTAGGTTCAAAATATGAAGCCTGCTAGGGCACAGCAATTTACTGAGTTTATTTACATTTGCTCGAGGCTTGACTTTTAGGATTAGGATAGGACTCAGTTAACTAATATCCCACCAAAAGCATTTCATGTAAAATTGGCTGCCAAGACTCACATGCTCATCGCTTTCGCTGTAAAAAAGTTGTCAGATCCCTCGAAAAGCCAAGCCCCTAAGCCCTGAATTTACTAATCCTACACCTTGGCTTCGAAAGTATGGCTTGGCCGTTTCATAGAGTAGTAACGTAAATAAGTGCCCTAGTTTTTTTTTTTTCATTTATTTGGGCCTTAGCGTCTCTAAGTAAGAAGTAATAATAGCAAAAGCGTTATGAGTATGTGAGTCTTAGCCGCCAAATTTTTTATTTATAGGTTTTTTTATTTTTTTTGTGCTGAAGCGTTTCTATGTAAACAGTAATAATAATTGTGTATTTAAGAAATACTTACGTTAAGCCCCATTTATATATAATATATAGGTATATATATTATGTATATATACACTTTTATCCCCCATTATGGAAAGCCCATACAAACTTTCATCCCCTTATTTTAAGGGTGGGGGGTGATTTTCTAAAAATCCCTGAATGTGTATTTTATTTATAACAATGAGTCCCAATAGGTATAAATTTACAGACCTCTAGTATCAAAATTTGCGAAAGTCTCATACAAACTTTCATCCCCTAGTTTAAGGGGTTGGGGGGTAACAGTTCCAAGTTTCAGAATTATTCTATTGTTTGTGTACTAAAAAAAGGCTTACATACCAAATTTCAGCTTTCTAGGTCATCGGGAAGTACCCGAGAGGTTATGATACGTCAGTGTATAAGTGTATATACAGGGTGGAATTTTTCTATGGGCCCTGGAGGCGAACTACCTGAAATCCTTTAGTTAGCTCATTTTACTAAAAGGAAACATTCCTTTATTTTTAAAAAGAAACAAAACAGCATTCAAAGATTTTGCAAATTGCTTGCCTCAACCGGGAATCGAACCAACTAAAAATTAAAAAAATAAACCCTCGATATTTTATTTCACGAATCAGTAGGATTATTGTTCAGGATAAAGTGTATCCAGTAAACTTAGCCCTACACTCATCTGTTGTACGAGATTCCATGAAATTTAATACTTATATCCAAATTTAATCACTAATCTCAGTTTAACCAGAGTAAAATCTTCTTATAACCAAAGACTATTATCTGCTGGTTCGTATGTAAAGAGTTTTCAGTGTTCCTTATGTACGACAAGGTCTAAATCAATAAGTTCTTTTTAGGGTTCCGTACCCAAAGGGTAAAAACGGGACCCTATTACTGAGACTTCGCTGTCCGTCCGTCCGTCCGTCCGTCCGTGCGTCCGTCCGTCCGTCCGTCTGTCACCAGGCTGTATCTCAAGAACGGTGATAGCTAGACAGTTGAAATTTTCACAGATGATGTATTTCTATTGCCGCTATAACAACAAATACTAAAAATAAAATAAAACAAATATTTAAGGGGGGCTCCCACACAACAAACGGGTTGGTTGCGTTAACTTTGCACCTCATTTGTATGGGGCGCTATACATACCAGGTGCAAACTTAACTTAACCACTTAAGGATGAAAAGTGTTTGTACGGAACCCTCAGTGCGCGAGTCCGACTCGCACTTGCCCAATTTTTTATTTTGCTTTCACTTGACTCGCATGTGTCACGTCAAATTGACAATAGTAATTTATTATTGTTGTTATTTACTTAATTTTTAATGAAATAATTGTGTTCACTTGCTTTGTGATGCCACGGATAAATTATACGGCCGAAGAAGAAGCCAATATGCACTTTGTTTACGGTTTCTGCAATGGATATGCGGCGGAAGCAGCAAGGGAGTACCGACGTCGATATCCCAATAAGAACTTGCATAATTTGGATTATTTCGATGATATTCCATTGGAAACCCTGCGGACACACTGGATCCAGCATGACGAAGCACCCGCACATTTCGCTGGCCGTTTTAGACAGTATTTGGATGTGCACTTTGCTGGGCGTTGGATTGGACGCGGCAGTCAAACTCTTGCGTGGCCTGCCATGCAGATCTCCGGACCTAACACCCTTAGACTTTAATGTCTGGGATACTTTAAAAGATAAGTCTACTCCAAACCTGTGGCTTCGAGGCAATACCTACTGCAACGAATTCAGGAAGAAGCCGATGCCATGCGAGCCAGGCAATCCTGTCAACCTAAATCGCGAGATACGATTTCGGTTGAATATTTGTTTGGAAAATAATGGCGGGCACTTTGAAAATAAGTTGTAGTAAATTATTATTTTGTTTTAATGTAAATATTGAGTGTTAAATACTGATGAGGAGATCATTTTATTTTATTAGGCCAATATTGTTTATGTGAATAAATGTTTATACTTAAGCTTTAATTAGTTTCATTTGTGACCTATACCATAACCCCAGAGAATTGAAATAAAGTGAATAGGTATACACAAAAAAAATGGATTAAACATATCGCAAACATTGTTCTGAAATAAAAAATAAACAAAAAAAAATAAACTTTCACTGCCAATGAACGAAAATAAATACAAAAAGAAACTTCTTTACCGGGGTTTGAACCCAAGACTATCCACACGCATTCCACCTAGCTAAGTTTTTAACGAGCTCATAATTTTGTCATCAATGAAGTTTCATCGGTGACGTTAAAATGACAACAAGTTGACACTAACTATTGCCTAACTCAAAAGGACCTTTTACAATAGCCACCAATTAAATATTTAGTTACTTTGTATGGGATACCAAAAAAAATAATAATTTTCAAATATCATTAAACGGTTTAAGGGATGAGTTTACGTTAATGTTCCAAGCACTATGCCGAAGTTAAAGCAATTGAAAAAAAACACGTTGTATAAGTGAGTGGCAAAATCGGCGTTTTAGGTACCAATAAAACCTAAAGTATAAAAGCTAGATCAATGAAATTAGGTACATTTTATATGTTCCCTAACAGCATCTTAACCTGTGAGTTTGGACGCTCTGGTGTTAACTGGGCCAAAGCTATGAGGGTTTGAAAATTACACGAAACGGTTCGAGAAAAGGTAGGTAGTGCCCCGCTTCTTTTTGCTCGTCTTGGCGGGGGCACTACCGTGCCCCAGATAATGCATTTTTTTTATAAACGGAGATTTATAATAGGTAACTGTCCAAATGTGGCACAAATGCCCTTAAAACAGCGTTGCGAATGGAGACGCACAAGGTGGTAAGAAGAGCAACACGATGAAGTTGGTGAACAATACATCAAGCAGCAACGACGCGGCCATGAGGAAGTCGCTGAGGCGGAGCGCGGCGCGGCGGGAGCACCGTGACGCGATCAGCTGATGCGTGGGCGGAGGCAGGGGGCGCGGGGAGGGCGAACGGCACGTCACAGCTGCCCACGCATTCTACTTTGTTCACCGCGTTCAGTCAAATGTCACACGGCGACTTAATATGCAACTTAGAGTTTGCGGCAAATTTTGATCGCTGGAGTCGACCGCACTCGAAGATAAATTAGCCGACCCGAGGTTGCTCCACTGCGGACGGTAATCAAACTCGCCACTGATACGGTAATGATTGTCCGAGGAGCCGTTAGAGATTTAGTAACAATGCAACGGTGGCAGCGATTACGGTTGCGTCATATGCCTGTGCATTTGTGCAATAGGCGAGCGCGGCGTCGCTCTAGACCGCTGCCCACCTGCCACACGACACATCCGACATCCGACGATCAACCAAAACCGCTGACCTCATATCATGGGATAAGATTACTAGCCCACCTATACTCAAAATTTAGCAAAAGGCCAAAAAGGCCAATCGAACTATTACATTAAATAAAAAACCGGCCAAGAGCATGTCGGGCCACGCTCAGTATAGGGTTCCGTAGTTGCTCATCCTTCACAATAAACTGCTGTTTTCAGCCCGAGGTTTACGTTAAGAAAGATTTTAAGCTCTATAAAAAGGTCGTAAACGCCCTAGAAACTGTAATCAGTTATTACCTTCTGGAAGTCAGCTTACGACCGAAGAAAAAATATGAAATTTGGCGATAACTCAAAAACGGCTGGACCGATTTTGTTCAATATAGTTTTCATTGAAAGTACTTATAAGGCCTCATTAAAATGAATTTTTCCGATTTTTTTTGACCCGTGGTTGAAAAGTTAGAGGGGGGGGGGGGACACTATTTTTTTTGTTTTTGGAGCGAATATTTACAAAACTGCTGACTTTATCAAAAAATAATGTTAGAAGACCCCTAATATTTTTACAAGACCTATTCAACGACACCCTACACACCAGTGTTGAAAAGAAAAAAATATTCGCCCCCACTTTAGGTGTTCGAGAGGTACCCGAAAAAAATCATTTTTTTTTTTTAATTTTATTTTACCGTTCTATCGGCGTTATACATACACATACTCATACCAAATTTCAGCTTTCTAGTACTAATGATCACGGAGCTAAGCCGCGAACGGACGGACGGACGGACGGACAGACGGACATGGTGAAACTATAAGGGTTCCTAGTTGACTACGGAACCCTAAAAATCTGTCATTTAATATGAATGAACATCAAACAGAACAGTGTAAAGTTCATAGATTTCTTGATATCATCAAAAATGCCCTCAGTCTGGGCTCGCCTGGACATTAAACAGCGGAAATTTCCAGATATTGAGATATACGTCCCGAAACCGAGGTTGCCCTGTAGCACCCCGCGGGGCATTGTGTAGCACCAGGAGTGCGTGGACCGAATACTGCGCGCAGCGCGCGTTAGTGTGTAGCACCAGGAGTGCGTGGAGCGAATACTGCGCGCGGCACGCGTTAGTGTGTAGCACCAGGAGTGCGTGGAGCGAATACTGCGCGCGGTACGCGTTAGTGTGTAGCACCAGGAGTGCGTGGAGCGAATACTGCGCGCGGCACGCGTTAGTGTGTAGCACCAGGAGTGCGTGGAGCGAATACTGCGCGCAGCACGCGTTAGTGTGTAGCACCAGGAGTGCGTGGAGCGAATACTGCGCGCGGCACGCGTTAGTGTGTAGCACCAGGAGTGCGTGGAGCGAATACTGCGCGCGGCACGCGTTAGTGTGTAGCACCAGGAGTGCGTGGATCGAATACTGCGCGCGGCACGCGTTAGTGTGTAGCACCAGGAGTGCGTGGAGCGAATACTGCGCGCGGCACGCGTTAGTGTGTAGCACCAGGAGTGCGTGGAGCGAATACTGCGCGCGGCACGCGTTAGTGTGTAGCACCAGGAGTGCGTGGACCGAATACTGCGCGCGGCACGCGTTAGTGTGTGATGGCAGGTAACATAAACCCGACCGAAATCACTATCACCACCTACAGTATAAAACAAAGTCACTTCCTGCTGTCTGCCTATCTGTGCCTATGTAAGTATGGTTATATCTTTAAAACTACGCAACGGATTTTGATGCGGTTTTTTAATAGATAGAGTGATTCAAGGTTTACATGTATAATACATGCATAATTTATCAGCATTGCACCCGAGCGAAGCCGGAGCGGGTCGTAATGTATAAATCGCGATGGCGCGGCGACATCGACAGTACGGCTGTCCGCTACGCAATTATTTGCAAGGCCTGCTGAAGCGATTGACTGCCCGTTCATATTACTATACATACTATAATATTACTATGTACATAATACATATATATTGTTGAATTATTATTACTTGTCAATGAATAGTCCAGGAACAGTTGTAAAAAATATCTTGTGAAATTAAATGCTGAGTAAGTTTCGCGTGACGTGAATGTTAAAACCTAGCACACGACACGAGGAACAAGTTAACTGATAGCGAATTCAAGCATTTGATTGCGATCCGATACGTATTCCGCCAGTGGGTTGCTTACCAAGACGGGTCAGTGTGAGTTAAGCAGTAGGCAGAAGCCGGGACCAGAAGAACTAGCTTATACCTAATCGTGGTTAGATCAAAAACATTAGAATCCGCTCCCCGTTAAAACTCACCAGAGACAGTCCAGCATTTCAGCCGGTGCCGACTCATGCGCCACACTTACCTGCAACAAAACAAAATAACGACTCACAAACCGATATAGGACGTACGGTACGACTTTCGGCTGCGCCCGGCCACCTTTCTGAGAATTACGACCCGGACGGCGAACGATTGGGAGGTAAATAAACTTTCATCAATATTTTTAGGATGCAGCAGACCCGGCGAGTGCCAAAAACAACATCGGGCTGACTTCAAAAAAATAAATTTAGCGCATCTTAAATGATTTAAACTAATACGAAAAATGGCGACCGTAATAGCGCACAAGCGAGCTGTGAGGAGCGGGTAGAAGGAGGAGCAGGTGCCGCGCGCGGAAGGAAGCGGCGGCTGCTTCCGTCGTCCGTCGGGGTGGCGCGGGCGTGGGACCCGATCAATCGCCTAGTGCCGCCGCACCGACAGTCTTATATATTTCAATTTACATCAGGTCCGCAACTCGCCTTCGTAATAAACGAGGACGCCCGCCGCCCGCCGTTGATGTTCGTCTCCCCGGGGAGCGCGGGTCGTGAATGTTTAACCGACGTACAGTACACGTGCGTGGCGACTGGCGACCTCACGGGGCCCACAGGTGACGGAGCGGCGTCGGCGATATTCCGCGGCACGCGGGTGGCGACTGGCGATCGGAGGGAGGCTCGAGTGCCGGTCGGATGTCGGAACTTAGAATTTTCCACGAGATATGTATTATGTACCACCTCATCACTTAGCTCGCCGCCCGCGCAACTAAGTGTTGTGATAATTGGCGACGCGTCATTTTCTCGCACCTCCGACCCGACTACAAATATTAAAATGAAATGAAATGAAATATTTATTGCCGAACACATGTAAATATAGATAAGATCTTAACAACATGGTTGTATCAACATGTTCTGCCTCTATTGGCGTGCAATGTCATTCCTCCTTAAAAACCCTATGCGCACAATTATGTTAGAAAACAGCGGACTAACAACTCTACTATAAGAATATGTCTAAGTTAAAAATGCGCATTACAAAATTATTTACATAAAGAGTATCTGTACATTATTATTATTATAATTCTGTGCAGAACTTCGCACTTGGCCAGACTGATACCCTCAATATTCAAGTACTGTCCCTTACATATAGAAGCAGGCTTCCAAAAACAATTGAAGACTGTCGCTGTCTTCGTGGACTTATCCGCTGCGTACGATACCGTCTGGCGTGAAGGGTTGATATTCAAACTGATGAAAACTGTGCCCTGCCGACGAATCACAAGCCTAATCAATAATATGCTCAGCAACCGCGAATTTGTAGTTTACCTCGGAGATAAGCAAAGCCGTGTCAGAAAATTGCAAAACGGTCTTCCACAAGGTTCGACATTGTCTCCCCTGCTCTTTAATTTGTATACACACGATTTTCCCAGCACAGCCTCCAGAAGGTTCATGTACGCTGACGACATCGCTCTCACATACCAACATAAAACCTTTAAGACTTCAGAGGACCAACTTACCAGAGACTTAGAGACGATCAACAGATACCTAAAAGCATGGAGGCTAGTACCAAACGCCAGTAAAACAGAGGTATCATCTTTCCACTTGCATAACCAAATGGCCACTTATTGCCCAAAGGTGACGTTTGATGGCAAAGCTCTCGGATATAACCCGCAACCTAAATACCTTGGGGTAACGCTTGATCGTTCGCTAACTTACCGCTCTCACCTCTGCAAGTTAAACAAAAAACTGGGAACTCGCAACAACATCATGCACAAATTGACAGGCACGTCATGGGGAGCTAGTGCAGATGTTCTACGTACGACGGGACTTAGTCTGGTGTATTCTGCAGGGGAATATTGTGCACCGGTCTGGCTCAACAGTGCTCACACGGAACAAGTGGACACTCAGCTGCGGAAAGCCATGCGATGCATATCCGGGACAATACAGTCGACGCCCATTCAATGGTTACCGACTTTAAGTCACATAGCTCCTCCACATCTCAGAAGACAACAAGCACTGCTAAATGAAGCAAAGAAAATTGTGAGCAACCCAAACCTGCCTGTCCACCAAGAATTTCTGTGCCCACCTCGCCAACGCCTGAAGTCTCGTCACCCACCCTACCAGACAGCGCAACATCTACTAGGAAATCCGTTCGTGATAGGAGAAAGATGGAAAGACGAATGGATATCTAACCCCCCTAGAACTGACGTGTCGAACTACGACCCCACACAGAAGCCACGTGGCTTCTCGGCTCCCAGACGGGAGTGGTGCCAATTAAACAGGCTTAGAACTGAACACGGACTCTGTGGGGATTACATGTTTAAATGTGGGTGGCGAAATTCACCGGCATGTGATTGCGGAGCTCCTGTGCAGACTATCCACCACATCATCTACAACTGCCCATACCGGAAATACGATGGAGTATCCTTGGATTTATTCTCTCCAAGTGTGAACGCAGCCCGCTGGGTGAAGGAGCTAGATGTTAAATTATAGTTTCACATTTTTGTTTTATGCGACATGTATGCCATACGATTAAATAAAATATTATTATAATCTAGGAAGTCATGAACCGAATAGAAACACTTATCTAATGTAAATTTTTCTTAAACTTAGCGGTGTTCATGTCATAAAAATGTCGGGGTAATTTATTAATAAATAAAAAAATAAAAAACATTTATTTCAGAGCTTGGCTCCATATAATGTGTTAGTAACATAGAACTTACCCCTAGTGTTAGACAAAGCAATTTATAAAAACAAAAATACAAAAACAAAAATTAAAAATAAAGTACAACAAGCCAAAGACACAAGACAGAGTGGGAGCGTGGCTCACAAGTCAGTCGTCCCATGCACATGGAGTTGCACCCAATGTGCCTGTATGGGACAGTCGAGAATGCCAGCCACAACCTTTAGAATGCTGTTGGCACTGCCGCGCAAACGTCGCATCATTGAGGCTACTCGCTTGCGTAAAATAGCATGAAAGCCATCAACGCGCGCCTCGGCGAACATTCCCGATGCGCTGCAGTAACGCGGCAGCCCCAACAGCAACCTAAACACGTTATTGTATTGCACCCTCAGTGCGTTTGCAGAACCCTTGGTATAGCTGACCCACAGGCTACACGTGTAGAAGCTTTGGCAATATGCCTTAAACAGCGTCAATTTGACTTCCTTACTACAGCGTGAAAACCTGCGAGCCAGCATATTAGCTCTTACTGCAAGGGCCCTGCGCTCCCTCTCAATGTCAGCCACGTCAGACTGATCATCCGTCACCCAGTGACCCAGGTATTTAAATTTGGACACGCGCGCAAGCTCACTACCACAAAGTGACACTTTTGGAACCGTACCAACTACTCCACCCCGCGGTTTAAAAACTAACAATTCGCTTTTCTTTGCGTTATACCTGAGTCCATGGGTGCCAGCATACTCCTCGCACATAGAAAGTAATTCGCGCAGTGCGCAAATTGAAGGGCTCAGCAGCACCATGTCGTCAGCATAGCTGATGTTGTTAATCATTGTATTTCCTATCGAGCATCCGACTCTGACACTGCTGAGACCCTCAATCAACGCATTAACGTACAGGTTGAAGAGTTTGGGTGACGTGAGTCCCCCTTGTTATTAAATAGCTTGATACACACACAATATCTAGACACGCGGCAGCGTGTCCAGCCAAGTTCACCGCAGGAACTGGCGAGCAGCAGCCGTGTGTTATATTACACGAACCGTTTGGAGCCACTTTTGACCCCCCAATAACTCCAAATCTATTTAACATAAAAAAATGAAATTTGGCTTATGTATTAAGATCCTTTAGAACAAGTAGATCCCCAAATTTCATTAATATAGGTTAAATAGTTATTGAGATATTAAAGTCCAAAAAACGGTATTTTTATCACTGACTGACTGACTGACTGACTGACTGACTGACTGACTAGTAATCAAAAACCTAACCCACTTCCAGGTGACCTAGAAAGGTGAAATTTGGCATGCAGCTTAGTAATTGTGTGTGTATACATATAAAAATCGAAAACAGTGATTTTTTTGTTTTTTTTTATTATTATTATTATTATTATTGATGGTTGTTGCCTCAGAACTCTGTCATTTATAAACCGATTTGGAAAATTCTTTTTTTGTTTGAAAGATATACTAGAATAACATATACACTCACACGCACACACTTACACATACATGCACATAAAAATCCAATACGTACTAACCGTTTTGGAAAATTCTTTGTTTGTTCAAAACTTTCAAAAGATGTACTAGAATAGCACACAGAACTAATTAACAAATAATAATTAAGTAATTTACACATCATAATAATTTCTGTACAAAAAGTAATGATATCCCATCAAAAACATAAATGTAAAATGAGAGCCAAGTTCAATATCGCGTGCACTTCGCCGACAAAAGAATTGAGATCTGCAAGGGCGCCAAGTTCTTTGCCCTAAAATTTTTAGATACAAGGACATGCGACATACTCAATGCATTTATTTTACTTGAGGTGTAATTCAATATCAAGACTTGACTTGGCTAGTTTTAAAATATAAATTTATATTATAAATCAAAATCAATCAAATCATTAACCTATTTTCGTAAAGGTAAGTACGCAAGTTAGTGTACGGTTTGTTACTTATACTGTTAGCTTGATAATGAACTATGACTATGTTACTTTTATAAAATTTAGTTAGTTTGTGAAAACTAGCCAAGTCAAATCTTGATATTGAATTACACCCCAAGTAAAATAAATGCATTGAGTATGTCGCATGTCCTTGTATCTAAAAATTTTAGGGCAAAGAACTTGGCGCCCTTGCAGATCTCAATTCTTTTGTCGGCGAAGTGCACGCGATATTGAACTTGGCTCTCATTTTACATTTATGTTTTTGATGGGATTTTTTTTTCTTAAAAATACTAAGGTTAATCCTTGGTGTACAGTCGAGTTCATTTACATCTACACACTTACGAGAACAAAAATATCTGAACACGACCCTATTGTCAGGAGCATAAAGTCGTGTTCAGGTATTTTTGTTCTCGTAAGTGTGTAGATGTAAATGAACTCGACTGTACATACGAGGGTTGTTTGATAAATACACGTTTTAAAAAGTTATTCTTGTTACTGGCTGAAATTATGTATACGAACTTTTTAGGCATCCTTTATGGAATAGAAAATTAAAAAAAAAACAGCGCTCTTTTGTTTTTTTTTCTTTTAACGACTTTTATTTTATTTTATTTTTTATTTTTATTTTATTTATTTAGGAGAACCAACAGCTTTAACAATTTTAAGTAAACTTAAATATAATAGAAAGCAGGGAAGCCAATTACAGGATCTCACGGATAGAAACAATTTAACTAATCTTAAATTAAAGTGCGACACTCATCACTTCACATCATCTCACCTTGTATAGAAAAAGTATATAAAAAAAAAGAAGAAAATGGTAAACAATACACTACACTACACGAGCTCTAAAAATGGCAACGTATATTTTAAGCCCAGGCGGGTGAACGACTATGTAACACGTCTAGTTAAAGCACCTTGTCACCAAACTTTGTCTCACAGAAGGAATTTTACAGTTAAATATGTCGATATCCAGTTCCTTCGTTAAATTGTTCACGCTACGACTTGCACGCGTCAGAAAACTATTTTGTCTGTAATTGGATGATGCAGATTTAAGAGATATGGGAGGAAAATGCCGTTTAGAACGAAGGGGAGTATTGAATGAGAGGTTCTCAAGCAACTCAGGGCAATCAGTGACGCCGCTTGTAATGTTAAGAATAAAGGTTATATCAGCTATATCACGTCGTTTTTGTAGAGGAATTAGGTGATGTTTCTTACATATATCAGTGTAGCTAAATGTACTATAATTAGATTTAAGTTTAAAACACAAGTACTTTAGAAATTTTTGCTGGACACGCTCTATTCTGTCGATGTATTTGCTATAACAAGGATTCCATACTTGCGAAGCGTATTCCAGTTTACTTCTCACATAGGAGCAGTAGAGAACTTTTAACGTTTTCGCTTGAGTAAAGTGAGTCGAGTTACGCATTATGAAGCCTAGCGCCTTAAAAGCACCGCCGACGATACTGTCTATATGCCTGTCAAAAATGAGTTTAGAATCATGTACAACACCGAGGTCTCTCATTTGCGTGACCTTTTCTAGCGGCTGGCCTTTCAATGCGTAAGAAGTAGAAATTAAGTTGTGCTTGCGAGAAAAAGTCATTGCATAGCATTTAGATGGGTTCAATTCCAACTTATTAAGCCGGCAATACTCATCGAGGCGACTGAGGTCTGCCTGCAGTAATAGTGCGTCATGGTTAGATTTTATCCTTAAATAAATTTTCATGTCATCAGCGAAACAAAGAAGTTTAGAGTGAATAAAACATTTACTTATATCATTAACAAACACGTTGAATAACAGAGGTCCGAGCAGAGACCCTTGAGGGACCCCACTGGGAACTGTAACCCACCCTGATATATAATTATTTATGACGACTGCCTGAGATCTATTTTCTATGTAGGACGAGAACCACCTTAACAGATCGCCACTTATTCCCATATTGTACAATTTTGAAATCAGTATACCGTGATCAATTTTATCGAACGCCTTGCTATAGTCCGTATAAATGACGTCCACTTGACAGCCAGTATCCATAGCTTTAGTAATATATTCATTTAATAATACAAGATTAGATACCGTGGACCTACGCTGAAGGAAACCGTGTTGATTGAGACTGAAAGAATTCTTTAAGGCTTCATAAACTTGTCCGTTAACAATTTTTTCTAATACTTTAGATATAATACATAGTTTAGAAATAGGTCTATAGTTGGTAACATCATTTTTGGGTCCTTTTTTATGTACCGGAGTAATATAGGCTGATTTCCACAACGATGGTAAGGAACATTCGGAGAAGGATCGCCTGAAAAGCAAGACAATGGGCCATGTCAAGGTTTTCGCGCAGTTAATCAAGAACTGGGCAGGCAGCTCGTCGGGGCCGGCAGACTTGGAGGGATCTAGTTTCAGTAATATGTTTGTAACAATAGTAGGATCAACCTCAATACTATTTATAGATGTTGTTGAATCGAGACAAGAATTGGATGGGCGGCTATTGTCGGCACCATTCGGAGATGAGAAAGTGGAGGAAAAATAGTCAGAGAATGCATTACAAATTTCAGAACCTGTATTGACCAACTTACTACCATATTTTAAGCTACTGGGCAAGCTATGGGAAGTTGAGCGCGATTTAACGAACGACCAAAACTGCTTTGGACACTTTTCAATATTACTCTCGACACGATCTATATATGTATTATAGCATTCTCGCTCTAATTTCCCTACTCTATCCCTTAATATATTATATGCGTTTAAGTCGCTTATATTATTATATAGTTTATATTTCTTTAGGTGTTTGTACTTTTCTTTTAAAGCCTTTTTCAAAGGCAAAGAGTACCAAACAGGGTATGAGTCACGATTAATTATCTTACTAGGTATAAATTACGAACTAGGGCTGATGGCAAGTTGTTCAACATATCACTCTTAAAATCTCGAAAACACTGCAAAGATTATTATGTTGACAGATTGTTATTTGCCGATGATGCCGCTTTCGTCGCAACATCGCCGGAGGATCTGCAGCGTATGGTGGATAGATTCGATGCGGCGTGTAAATTGTTTTCGATGTCCATCAATGCCAAGAAAACAGTTATAATGGCCCAAGGCGTATATGAAGACCCCTCAGTAACGCTTAATGACTCACCTCTGGAGGTTGTGGACAGCTTCTGTTATCTTGGATCTACGGTATCAAGTAACCTCTCACTTGATGTTGAGATCAACACCCGTATCGGCAAAGCATCAACGATGTTTGGGAAGCTTAGTGCAAGAGTATGGGAAAACAGACACCTCACCGTACATACCAAAATGATCGTTTATCAAACATGCATTTTGTCCATACTCTTGTACGGTGCTGAAACTTGGACGTCGTATGCTAAGCAGGAGCGTAAATTAAACAGTTTCCATATGCGTTGCCTGCGTCGTATTTTGGGTATCTCGTGGAAAGATCGAGTCACAAACGAGAAGGTGCTCAGTATCGCACGCTTGCCCAGCATCGCAGCCATCTTAAAACAAAGACGCCTGCGTTGGCTTGGGCACGTGCAAAGGATGGAACCATCTCGTTTGCCACGTATAGCTCTCTTGAGTGAGATTGCTGATGCTAAGCGACCCATTGGACGACCTATGTTACGCTTTAAGGACAGCGTAAAGCGTGACATGTTATCCTTCAAAATTAACACCCAACACTGGGAGGTTATGTCTGAAGATCGTGACCTTTGGAGGAAGACTTTGTGCGATGGTGTGGTTGCGCATGATGAAGTATGGTTTGCTTCTCTTTCTCACAAGCGCGACATGAGACACCAGCGTGCAGCTTTTCCCCCTTCATCGATAGGCGCAACATTTATTTGTCAATTATGCGGCCGCGGTTGTCGCTCTCGTATCGGGCTTTCCAGCCATCTTCGAAAGTGCCGCAGTTTATTAGACGCTGCTTAACTCATCTGTTATAGATGTAAAAGGCTAATGATGAGGTATAAATTTATCTCTAAGGTGTTTAAAGGTTTCATAAAAGAAATCAACAGATTGATCTAGTGTTCGACATGAAAACTCATAATCCCAATTTATAGTTAGTAACTCGTTATTAATAGAGCTATAATCGCCCTTATTATAAAAATACTTAGTTTGCGGCGCCGGCTGCAGAGGTTCAATCACGATGTACTTAATACGAATAATCAGTGGTAAGTGATACGGGTCAATAGGCACAAGTGGATTTTCACACTCGGTAACACATGCAGTATCGTTGGATAATACTAGATCCAATATTTTTTTAAATCTGTTGAAGATCCCGTTGTATTGATTGAGATTAAGCGTCTCAAGGTCGTCAATAAAACCGCACTCGTCACCACTAACGCAACCCGATGGAACCATTACCGAATAGCTGGCCGTCCAAGTAATATTACTCATATTGAAATCGCCAATTATTAAATATTTATCATTTGGGTAGTCCAATATCACGGAACTTAAACTGTTTAAGAAATTGGTTAATTGCTGCGAAAATGTATTACCGTTATTTTGTTTACATAAGTACAATACGCATAGATGGACATTTATCGGCCTATTGCAGGTGTCTTTAATTGACAACGAAATCCAAAGATCCTCCGCCGAGGACTGATAAGACGGCTGCGGGGTAACGGTTAACTCTCGGCGAGTGGCGATAAGTACACCTCTGCCGCGGCTCTGCCCAGTCAAACTAAGATCACGATCCCTTCGCCAGACAACGTATCTATTATCAAACAATTCTGAATCAAGTATTCCATCCACTAACCATGTCTCCGTCAATATTATGATGTCAAATGTGGCCAACGCAAGGTTCCGATAGAATGTAAGTGTTTTAGAACGAAGTCCCCTTACATTTTGATAATAAATAGAAGGATAACCATTAATGTTTGAAATATTATCATCCATTTATAATGAATAGCAAACCTGAATTATCTCCATGTAAGTAATAAAACTGCATCATCGAACACAACGATAACTTAACCGCGTACAGAAAAACAGTTCGTGAATATAACTTAAAATTGTGCAATTTAATATTCATGCCATAAGCGGGAAAGAGCAAATAATTTCGCATATCGTTTAATGCGTGCGAATGAAGGAGACAAGCGTACTCATTAGGGCAAGTAGCGATAAGGCCGAGCGCGAGACAAAGGAGGTAGAACAAAGTATGAATATGCCAGGCGGCGGTGCTCAAACTTGCGTGACTTACCTTAACTACAATATAAACATATATTACCAAAAGCATCAGCACAAAGCGCATACTAAATAAATACAATAAATTGCGAAAACACCAATTTAAAACAACTTGTTTAAATCGCGTTCAGAGTTTATAATGTGAACTTCGGAATTATCGTCTTTTCGTACTAGTCTAAGATCCCTTTAAGAACGACCTTCACCGAGATGTTTATTTGATGAAATGTATTTTATATTTAATTTAATATGTCAATAAATATATTGCATATGGGTTGCCTAACAAATTTTAGTCCAGGGTATGTTTAATTAATGATTAAAAAAAAAAATTTTTTTTAACATTTGATTATTAGATAAATTCTATACCAATCGAAAGTATGAAGCCCATAGAATATGCAAACGTTAGGTTGCCTATTCTTTTCCCGTCACAACTATCGGGTAGCCAGGTTTAAACTGGTAAATCTATACTAGCATTTTGCAACGGTCTGATTATTGAATTGAAATTAAATAACATTAAAGATTATTTTATTATGAACACGGTGGTATAGGGTTGCCTGCGAAAAATCAGTCCAGAATTCCGGTTGTCGAATTTTGAAAAGTAAAATATTGCAGCGAGTGAATGTGTGCGACTGAGAGGTCCCAACCAAAACCATCCCATACGATAGAAGAGGACACAGCATAGCAGCTGTTTGAAGTCCGCCCATTTAAAAAAAGAGAGTGCGCATGCTATTTGTGCTTGAAAATGAAAAGCATAGCGATAGACTCGTATATGCTGTGCATTATTTTGGAGTAGTTTATTATTAAAATAGAGAAATAGTTATTTAACTTTTTTTTTAATCAATTAATTAATTAAATAATGATCTTTATTCTGCAAGTAGGCCACAAGGGCACTTTTACATGTCTGAGTCTATCGACATTTCACAAGAGGTGACCACTGTTGAGAAGAAACTCCGAAAGATTAGATACATTACATTTGTTTTATTCTACTACCTATGTTTCTACTTGAATCACTTAAAATTAATGCCGTTTAAACACTTTTCACCGTTGGTTAAAATTCTCCAACATTTAAAAGTATGAGAATCTCTGAACACCATGATGACGTAGGCTTGTGTCAGTCACGTGGTTCGCGAGTCTCGGAAGAGAGTACCAGGCGGAGTATATTATTATACCATGCATTTTATTGTATCTATAGCGACAATCTACTCCAAAATAATGCACAGCATATACGTCTATCGCTATCCTTTTCATTTTCAAGCACAAATAGCATGCGCACTCTCTTTTTTTAAATGGGCGGACTTCAAACAGCTGCTATGCTGTGTCCTCTTCTATCGTATGGGATGGTTTTGGTTGGGACCTCTCAGTCGCACACATTCACTCGCTGCAATATTTTACTTTTCAAAATTCGACAACCGGAATTCTGGACTGATTTTTCGCAGGCAACCCTATACCACCGTGTTCATAATAAAATAATCTTTAATGTTATTTAATTTCAATTCAATAATCAGACCGTTGCAAAATGCTAGTATAGATTTACCAGTTTAAACCTGGCTACCCGATAGTTGTGACGGGAAAAGAATAGGCAACCTAACGTTTGCATATTCTATGGGCTTCATGCTTTCGATTGGTATAGAATTTATCTAATAATCAAATGTTAAAAAAAAATTTTTTTTTAGTCATTAATTAAACATACCCTGGACTAAAATTTGTTAGGCAACCCATATGCAATATATTTATTGACATATTAAATTAAATATAAAATACATTTAATCAAATAAACATCTCGGTGAAGGTCGTTCTTAAAGGGATCCTCTACTATACGTGAATCTTACAGTATCGAACCCACACATGTATGAAACCTTTTGGTTTCAGCGTTGATTTAGTAAGCGTTAGTAGTTTCTTATTTTCGGGTGTAAGATGATCGTTTAGGTAAACATTGTGAGTATTGCCCTCAAAGCCAAGATCCTCCGCTGTAATAGTTTTCTTGAGTCTCGCTGAAGCTATAAAGTTTTCTTTTATGTAGCGGTTGGTAAAGTTCACAATTATTAATTTTTCTTTCGAGTTATGAATTGGAACTCTGGATATGTAGTTTATACAGTTTTTGTCAAAGGTGTAGTTGACCACAGAACAAATCTTCCCCAAAATGGCAAAAATGTTTTTACGACGGAGTTCGCGTTGTTATCGCAATAATGGAGAAAGAGCAGTATCGTTCTGTAATTCGTTTTCTGTTTTTGGAAGGAAATTCTTGTGATGAAATAAAAGTACGCATGCAAGCTGTTTACAACGATCATACTCCTTCTATGACAACCATTAGATATTGGTACAATGAATTTAAACGAGGCAGAACGTCCATCTTTGATGAAGATCGCCCAGGACGTCCTGTTGAGGTGACCACAGGTGATATGGTAAAAAAAAATTAAAATATTGTATTAAGCGATCGCCGAATAAAACTTAGATAAATTGTCGACATTGTAAATGTTTCGATTGAACGCGTGCAGCACATTTTAGAACACAAATTAGGCTTGAAGAAGGTTTCGGCGAGGTGGGTGCCGCGTTTGCTCACCGAGGAAGAAAAGCTCACCCGGAAGCAAATTTCAAGGCACTGTTTAGATAAGTACGAAAGTAGTCCGGGTGAGTTCCTTCGGCGTTTTGTGACTGTTGATGAAACGTGGATACACCACTATACCCCAGAAAGTAAAGAACAGTCTAAACAGTGGATTTTGCCGGGGGAATCAGCTCCAAAGAAGGCGAAGACCGTTCCATCGGCCGAAAAGGTCATGGCGACTGTTTTTTGGGACTTGCAGGGAATCATCCATACTGATTATTTACAAAAAGAAAGAACGATAACCGGGCAATATTACGCTAATTTATTGCAAGATTTTGATACCATTTTGAAAAAAACGAGACCACATCTAAATAAGAAAAAAGTTCTCTTTCATCATGATAATGGCATTAAGTCCGCCTTTTGTACGATAAGTTTTCTTTTGTGCAATAAAGATTAAATAAATAAATAAATAAATAATGCACCAGCTCACTCCTCAAGAATCGCAGACTCCAAATTAAAGCAATTACATTATGAATTGCTGCCTCATCCGCTCTATTCCCCAGACCTGGCTCCCTGTGACTTCTTCCTATTCCCAAATTTAAAAAAATGGCTCGGTGGAAAGAAATTTTCGTCCAATGAAGAGGTCATTGCCGTCACGGAGGCCTATTTTCACGACTTTCCGAAATCTTATTTTTTAGACGGCTTATTAAAGCTAGAACACCGTTGGAACAAGAGTGTATAGAGTTGGAAGGTGACTATGTAGAAAAATAAATATACACGTATACAAACCTTTGTTGTTTTTTTCTAAACACGGGTATTTATCAAACAACCCTCGCAGGTAGTTATCTTTTCTTGTACTTCGTTTTCCACCGGCTATGTACAATTCGAATAAGTGTTCGTTTTCTTTGACTATACATGCACGGGAGTGGCAAGATGTTTAAATCCTTGAAAATCGGTCTGCAAGAATCATTATAACTAGCCCAAACTATAGCTCTAATACTTTTCTTTTGAACTCTAAACTAAACACTTTAACAATGTCAACGGAGTTGCCCCATATTATCAAACCGTACCTAAGAATCGAGGCTACGTACCCATGATATGCTGTGATAGCTGCGTCTTTTGAGGCGATTTCCCTTAAGTGTCTGAGTGCAAAGACAAACCTATCTATTCTATGAACAACATACTCCACGTGTTCCTTCCAGTTGCAGTTCATGTCCATAATTACACCAAGAAATTTAGTTACAGACTTCTTCTACCGGAATGCCTTGATACGTTATATTAATTTTAGCTGGAATAGAATTACAGCTACGAAATTGGACCAATTTGGTTTTAGAGACGTTAATTTTTTTATTTTTTTTTATTTTACCCAAATTTATTTGATTATTATTGTATACCACACAACATTTTAGTAATCTATTGGATTAGTTATGATTGTTGAAAATGGCATATTTTTAGGGTTCCGTACCCAAAGGGACAATGGGACCCTATTACTGAGACTTCGCTGTCCGTCCGTCCGTCCGTCTGTCACCAGACTGTATCTCAAGAACGGTGATAGCTAGACAGTTGAAATTTTCACAGATGATGTATTTCTATTGCCGCTATAAGAACAAATACTAAAAATAAAATAAAATAAATATTTAAGGGGGGCTCCCATACAACAAACTTGTCATAGAATATGGTACGGAACCCTTCATGCGCGAGTTGGACTCGCACTTGCCCAATTTTTTCTCACTCATCTCCAGTAGTATAACTACTAACTACGTCTAGTAGTATAACTGTGACACGCAATTCTTGGTCGCGCAAATACTACACTGTCACTTTTCTTTCAATACCGTGCGAGCAAGACAGATGACGCTGAACCGCGCGACAAGAGAAGTCGCGGCAAGATATCCCGGCCTGTCGAGGGCTCGCATTAATCCCTCGAATACATATCCAGGACGTGCCGTAATTTTGGCAATTAGATAGGTATACAAAAACCTCAGTGTGTCAAGTGTGTGGTTCCTTATAAACCAAGGGCATGATGTGGATCTTTTACCAAGGTGCGTGTAATATATTAATCAACAACGAATGTTGGTCTCATTCGATTCAGTGCGAAAAATCACATAGAAAATGTGGCTGAGTTGGAGTGACGCGGAGCGCGAGGCACAGGACAGGAGCGGATGGCGACGTCTCACGAAGGCCCTCTGTACCACTGGGGTACCATAGGACAGCAACAACATTGTGAAGGAGGGGTAAGTACGGACCCTACACTGAGCGTGGCCCGACAACCTATTCAACACCACCTCACATACTAGTGTAGGAAAGAAAAATAAATTCACCCCCACTTTAGGTGTACGAGATACATACGAGAGGTACCTACCCGAAAAAAATTTTTTTTTAGTTTTTATTTTACCGTTTCGTCGTCGTGATACATACACATACTTATACCAAATTTTAGCTTTCTAGTACTAATGGTCACGGAGCCAAGCCGTGGGCGGAGAGACGAACCGACGGACATGGCAAATCTATAAGGGTTTGACTACGGAACCCTAATAAATCACTTTTGAAGGACTTCCGGCCAGATATGTCTTGGCAGACTTATTTATTTATATAGACACTATTACTTTAAAACATTTCTAATCAATTTTGTCAAGATACCACAAAACGTAGGAAAACGTATCCGATGACCATCTTTGACCCCGTCTGCCAAGCACTTCCGGCCATTTTAGAACTGGCAGACTTATGTTTACACTATCTACGATTAAAGGGCTACATGATGCCATCTGTCACGTAATGTTGTCACATGACGTAAGTACACCCCTAAAATTTTGACCGGAAGTGAAGGATTTTCTCAAACTTCCGGCCAATTTTCTGTGCGATAATCGTTTGATTCTCGCTCAGCACAACTTTTTCGACCGTGTGCCATGCATTTTATCGTGATTTCATATTACGTAGGCAATCTTGGAGCGGGCTTACGGACTATAGGTAGTTGTCACTGAAACTCCACACTTTGTAAATGAACTGGCGGAAATTTATTCCTATCCCTCTTTCCTCTACAATCAGGAATTTGGGTATCGTTATGGGCCATGGAATATTTTGTACGTTCGGGAAAAGTCTACATGCATTCAAGCTCAACAGTGAAATTCACCAGTACAATACAAGAAGGAAGAACTACGTAGTGACGCCTGCCCATCTAGCTTTTCGTTCGTGGGGAACTGTGCTTTTATAATAAAATACCTGCAGAGGTAGTGAGTTTACAGCAAATTCATGTCTCACATAAAACGTCACCCAATTAACAAAGCGTGTTATACTGTGAATGAATTTTTAGATGATAGGGATATCTTTAAGCCAGTAGATTAGTCATGTGAATGTATTAAAATAAGCATTATTTTAGTCGTTAATTTTAGTTTGTTTCTAATGTAACATGAGAGCACATTATGTTGTTCCTCACCGGGAAAATAGTTTTAGTGATGAATGCCCGGCAGTGTGAGCATGTCATGCATGCATGCAGGCCCGGACTTAGAGGGTCAGGGCCCCTAGTCACTTGGCAGGCACCTGGAGCCCCCTCCTTCTCAAAACGCTTTTCAGTTTTCAGCAAATTAGGTTGTAGAATTTCATTATGTTATAAATAAGGAAAACTTAAGAATGGTGCAAGTCCTACTTCTAGCCCAGCCCAGCCCAGCATAGCAGTACTGTACAGGGTTGGGCAGATTAAGTGTCCTACTTTAAAATATCCATAATATTAAAACAACTCTCCAGATTAAAAAAGTATTTATGTATTTAGTATAAACATAGTTAGACCATAAATTATAAAATTAATTCATAAGTTCAAATCTCTCTCCATTTGCTTTAATTACCTTACGCATTCTCCCATAGAAGGAATTACACGCGGCACGCACTACCTCATCTGGAATATCGTCCCATATCTTCTCCAACCGATGCTTAAATGAATTTAAATTAATGCCCTGCGTGCTCCCAATCTTACTCAGCATAAATCCCCATATTGAAAAATCCAACGGATTCAAGTCGGGTGAAGATGAGGGCCTGTTACGGACAGCTAGGCTAAGTTAGTAATTAAATAAATAAATAATAAATATGTATAAGTTAGGCGAAATTAATATTAAGACGAAATAAATAATATATCCCTATTTTTCTAAATGCCCAAAAAAGCGGCAATACTATGTGTATAACACTTATTTTTTCCTAAGAAACATTATTGTAAGAGAGCTCCCAAAATATAACTAAGTAAATAGTTAAAAGACCACGGAGTCTTAAAGTAAACAAGTATGACTCATCCTGGTAACTTTCCACTCACAGTCTAAGACAAAGGAGTCATGTTGTTTACATTGGATGTAAAACTTAAGGATAAAAATTAGAAAATCCTGAAACTTTGTAATAATGTTCCTCATGAACATATAAGTAAATTCTCTTAATATTATACCGGCCGCAACCTGCTGCGAGCACGGCAAACATAAAAATAACACGGCACGCTGCGCGCGCCGCGATAAGAGGGAACGGGCAGGTGTATATCTCGACCCGTGTGAGCGAGACGGCCTCTGAGCCAGAACAAAGAAATTGCATTAATTTTATGCGATTATGATTAAATGGGAGCTCTCACATGAAAATAACATATGTGATTATGTTCTATGAACAAACCTTTATGATAACTATAAGTTAGATTTAAGATGAAAATTGTCATTTACCTAAAAATCAGTGTAATATCACAGAGCGGGCGTCCCTCTAAAAATGTAAACAAACCCTAAGCCAATTATATAAAAGGACGACCATTTTTTGTATAGAATCACTTGTCTTGTTAACACTCTCAGTTCTTGTTCTCCGTAGTTACCATCTTTCTATATTCGAGTAGCGTAGTACCATCGGTCCGCGAATTAGTTGTATTAGTGTCAGCGTAGTACCATCGGTCCGCGATCAGTGTTAAATTCATCTAGACAGAGACTATATTAGTTAAGAGTAATTTAAGTGTTTTTCCGATCCGTTGTTGTGTTAAATTGTTAATTTCTTGTGTAAATATATTTCGTTGATTTTACTTTGCGTTTACGTTTCGTCCGTTTAGTTTCCCTATATCTCAACCTACAGTCCGCTTAGCTCCATACTCATCCCTGAGTTTCGGAGCGTCCATGTGACCGATAGCCGACGGACGCGGTTGTCGTTAACAGGGCCATTCTTGCCAAGGTATAAAATCTGTCAAATTCGTTCGACACCAGTCTTGAGTGCGTTTGGCTTTGTGAGATGGGGCACTGTCTTGCTGGAAACAAAAATAATCATTTTCATATAGCTTTCGGACATTTTCCAGCAAATGACCCTGCAATACGTTCTGAATATAGTACCTACTCTTGGTTGATTTTGACTCCTCGATCAATGAACAGCAGTGGTAACTTGCCTCTAGGCGATATCGCACCCCACACCATGACAGCAGACGCACTTTGAAATCGTTGTACAGCTAATTTGTTCACTGGTATGTCCCTCAACGATACGCCATACACACGATCATTCTGTTGATTTTGGCTAGGTTATAGGTTATAGCGGGCTAGTTTTCCGCAACTCGACGTCTTACAATGCGCCTTTGCGTGAAGGGTTGCTGGCACTACTCTTGCCAACCCAACTCCACCAGAAAGCCTAGCAGTCCCTTGATGTTGCCGACGACTTCTGGGAGTGACCTCGGAGACCCGAGGTGTTGTGCCCGGTATATGGCCACACCAGGACATTCGAGAATGACGTGGGCGGCTGTCTCTTCGGCCTCCATGCAAGCTCTGCAAAGAAAACTGTCAGTAACACCTAGAGTGAATAAGTGCTTGTTTAGTAGGGCATGTCCAGTTATCGCTCCAGTTATGAGCCGGAGCTGCGGCCTCTTCAGCTGCCTCAACTTGCGTGACAACCCGGGGTGGATTGTCGGAAGGGCCTCTTTGCTCTGCCTGCAGGTAGGTACCTATTAAGTTAGACCAGTATAGTTGCTGTTCTATCTTCGTGTTTTTACGCACTATGTTGCGCAGCCAGGCGAATGGCAGAGGTATGATTGGTTCGGGTCCCTCTGCTTCCATCTCCGAACCTCCTCTCGCCAGTTCGTCAGCTGCGTCGTTCCCACGCGAGTTACTGTGTCCTTTGATCCACTGTAGAGTCATGCTATTGATTGTGGCTAATCCTGTAATTGAAACATTTTTTCATCGGAAAAAAATATGTCATCGCCCTCGTGCCATGCTAGTATCTCCTTACATTTTTTCACTCTAGCTTTTTTCTGGGCTTCCGTTAATCCGTGATTTTTTTGTTTCTTTTAGGCCTTCAATCCAAGTTCATGTCGTAATATACGACTCATTGATTGTCGGGATATTTTCATATCTTTCGCGAGTTTACTTGCACTTTGGGCTGGATTACGCCTAATACGCTCACAAACATTTTTGATTACTTTTTTGACGCGAACAGATGGTTTACGTCCAGGTTTGGGCCTGATTCGTGAAGAACCTGTTTCCTTGAATTCCTTGATGGTCCGCGATATGAACCTTATATTGATTTTTAAATGTTTCAGTTTCCTTAAAATCTCGCACGCGAATTTTTTCTTGTACAAATCGACAACGAGCTCACATTTCGCGTCCATTGTTGAAAACAAAACAAAAACGAAAAAAAAACCGGCCAAGTGCGAGTCGGACTCGCGCACCGAGGGTTCCGTACAAACACTTTCCATCCCTAAGTGGTTAAGTTAAGTTTGCACCTGGTATGTATAGCGCCCCATATAAATTAGGTGCAAAGTTAGGTATTAAAAAAAAAAATTATGGTTTTCGTAATTATTCCTTTATCTATGCTATAAGACGTTGCTTCGTACCAAATTTCAAGATTCTGAGTTCACGGGAAGCACCCTGTAGGTTTTGATTCCCTTGCAAGTGTCGAAAATTTGCGGCATAAACGGCTGTATCTTTTGATTGCGTTGGCTTAGAAGTTTGATTTTTTCACAGCTTCAAGGGACAGTAGACCTGAGTAATTGATATAAATTTCAGCTTCATACCTCCACGCGTTCCTGAGAAAAAGGGTCTTGACAGACGGACGGACGGACGGACAGACGGACAACAAAGTGATCCTATAAGGGTTCCGTTTTTTCCTTTTGAGGTACGGAACCCTAAAAATCAAGATAAAGTCTAGAAATCATAAAAACGAATAAATTCTTTATTTAAAAACATATAAACGGTATAAAAAGGTGCATTACGTTAGAAAAAAAATAAGATGTACGACTAGGACACTTAATGTGCCCAACCCTGTACAGTGACGCTTAGACACCTATACATTCCTGAAGAATGAAATATAATTCATCATAAGGTTAACTGGAAGAGAACTCTAATAGGGATAAGTTCGACTATGTACATCCATACTAATATTATAAATGCGAAAGTGTATCTGTCTGTCTGTCTGTCTGTTACCTCTTCACGCTTAAACCGCTGAACCGATTTTGATGAAATTTGGCATGGAGATAGTTTAAGATCCGAGGAAATTATACCTAAAAAGATTGAAAAGTGAGTGAACATTTCTGTTGGGATGCGGTGACCCTGTAATAAAAGTAATTATTCGACCAAAAGCACAATTGCTCTTACATTTGCTTAGGCACTTTTAATAATCCCTTTTATCAAGTTCCACGCGTACGTAGTCGCGGGCAAAAGCTAGTTTAATATAATTGTATTTAAAACCTGTGTTGGTGTACAATAAAGTGTAGTAGTAGTAGGTGTTAGTACGGTCACAACTTATGAAATTACATTATTGTTTAAAGAGCGACGTTAACGAGGAAGGAAAACGCGACACGGAAATATGTGGATAATGTGCTACATATGTAATATAGGCAGAGAAAAAACACTAGTAAGACAATTTGAACACGTAGGTTTAAACCGTACATGTGTCGCGTGTCGCGTCACATAACTGTACAGCGAGCTAGCAGGCTCGCTCGTGCGCAGTGCGTCTGCGCACCGAGCAGCGCGCCCGCGCCCCGGGAAACAATGAACCCTTGTCACCTGGCGGGCGTCGCGCGTGTGCGTGTGCGGCAAGCGGGCGCGCATTGCGCTGCTGACAGCGCACCAAGAAATCACGACCAATCACCCCTCGAGATTGGGAATGGCTTCTTTACATCGGTAGGTACTGCGTACTTGCGGCTACACCACTGCCACTTAAGCAATTATGCACGTATAGATGAAAGCAAAAAAACTGGCCAAGAGCATGTCGGGCCACGCTCAGTGTAGGGTTCCGTAGTTGCCCATCCTTCACAATTCGAGGTTTAAATTAATAGAAAGATTACAAGGTCTATAAAAAAGGTCGTAAACGCCAAAGTAACTGTAATTACTTATCACCTTCTGGAACTTATCGATTATACGCGCCATATTGAGCGGAAAGTATGCAGTATGGCACTTAACTAATATGTGTAACGTTCGAAGTATACCTAAGGACACCGCGCGGCACTTACGTCATTTTAAAGAAAATTATGAACTTTTGCGATAACTCAAAAACGGCTTGACCGATTTTATTCAATATAGTTTTCATTGAAAGTACTTATAAGGCCTCATTTTCATCAATTTTTCCATATTTTTTTAACCCGTGGTTGAAAAATTAGAGGGGGGGACCGCTATTTTTTTTATTTTCGGAGCGAATATTTACAAAACTGCTGACTTGATCAAAATTAATGTTTGGAGACCCCTATTATTTTTAAAAGACCTATTCAACGACACCCCACACGGTAGTGTTAAAACGAAAAAAAAAAAAAATCACCCCCCTTTAGGTGTTCGAGAGGTACCCGAAAAAAAATTCTTTTTAGTTTTTATTTTACCGTTTTGTTGGCGTGATACATACACATACTCATACCAAATTTCAGCTTTCTATAGTACTAATGGTCACGGAGCTAAGCCGCGGACGGACAGACAGACGGACATGGCGAAACTATATTGTTGACTACGGAACCCTAAAAATATGTTTAGCATGTTTCACTAAGTATAGTTCCACTCCTCTCTTCGGCTGTCCGGCAGTCATTGCCAAACAGCACAATGTTGACTTATTCGTTATCAGTCTCAGTCAGAATTAGTATTTTGGTTATTTCTAATGGTTTCATCATCCTGCGTTTCCAATCAATAATGTTAAAGTCACACTGATACGTTACTAAAAGTATGTATAATTAGTAGATCGGTTGATATACGTATATGCAGCGGGACCCCATGTAATTATGGTTTAGGTCCTATATAATCGAGTTGGTATATATTTCTACCTGTTGATTTATGTGCTTTAAAATTTCTACCTTTGCAAATTAATGAAAAAAAAAAAAGTTTCTGTGCCAGCGGGGCCCTTTGTTAATTGTAAGTTTACAGACTAAATGAATTACTATTCATGGAGCATCTTATTTCTCTACCTTCCAAATAACTTTTCACTACACCCTAGATATAAATAGTTTTTGAGAAATACGCGTTCGAAGATTTTGTCCTTCTAGCAGGGCCCTTTGGTATTTATGGACTTACATGACCCCAGGTAGTTTAAAAAAACAGCCGGTTATTTCTACTTACTGAATCAATTATTACCAACATGCTAGTGACAGGTTTTCAAGAAAAAAGAAATAAAAATAATATTATTGTATTATATTATCACTAAACCTGTCACTAGCAAGTTGGTAATAATTGATTCAGTAAGTAGAAATCACCGGCTGTTTTTTAAAATTACCTGGGGTCATTTAAGTCACTGAAATATATACCAACTCGATTATTTAGGACCTAAACCATAATTACATGGGGTCCCGCTGCATATACGTAGGTATATGATCGGTTGGGTCGCCTGCGCACCTGCAGACGCGGGGAGTGGAGTGGACTCCGACTGAGGCGAGCGTGGGGTTAATGGGGCAATTGGCGCCCAGCTTCCACCGCTCATGCGCTGCCACTCGAGACGAACATTGTCATTTAACGTGTTTTTCAATAACACCCTACCCTACCACTTTGTTTATATTGTCTATTTTGGTAAAAATGCTACTAACGGCGGAATGGCTAGCTTTTAGACGTTGCGTTTGGCATTGACATTTAGATGCATTAATGATGTTTGTAAATATAACGCAGGCAGGTCGAGCTTTAAGTATTTCGTTATTTAATTCCAGTCTTGTGCGATTCGACGACTGTCACAAATTAAGCAACCGGCGTCGGCGACACCAGCCGCCCTCATTACGATCACCCGTCATTTTCCATAACTAAAGAAAGGTAGAAGCAGGTAGACGTCAAGCTAGGATCGTAATTAGGCCGTAGCGCGGGTGCGGGTGGGTGGAGGAGGCCGGGGCGGCGGCGCGCTGCTGCAGTGGGCCAGGGTCGCGCGGGGGGAGGCAGACACTCCAGCATCACTCGGCCGCCGCTGATGTAGGAGTGCGGGAACAGCACCGGCACCGCGTCACTGCCCGCGCTGCACGCGTGGCGTGGTGCTCCGGCCGGCACGCGCGCCGTGCCGCTTTCTCGACAATTTCTCGTGTCGGAGCACGCGGACACGTCCTCCATTTTGCACACGATCAACGCTTGTATCGTAGGTGTCCTCACACTTGTATAACGCAATGGATTGGATGCTCTGTTAAATGTAAACAAATAGATAGGTAAATAACTGTAAACGTGCCTCGCTCCCCGGCGGCAGCGGGAGCGGTCCACCGTGACTCATGTGCCTCGACTCATTGTTCTCGTCTCGACGTAAGTCGGCATTGTTCTCAAAATGTGCACAAGTAAAAAGAGAAATAATTGAAGTCGCCTTCGATGTACCTAAACAATCGCTTACGTCACCGACGTCGTTAGCATCGATGCCAACGTTTCGACATTATTTTAGAACATGACAGAACGCAAGTATGTGACTTTTAGGAGAAACAATACTTGTACGCATCTTGATGTTTGGGACATTTTGCGTTTTGCAAATTTTGGGACTTTAGGACATTATGCGTCTAATCCATATCATCTTTGTATTAAACCTGTGCTGGGTCTCGTGGCGAGTTATTACTATTGTAAATATGGAAAGGTCGGATGTTGACGTTTGTAGGAGGTACGTTATCTAGTAATGGCTTTATGAGGGTTCCATTCAACAGAATACCACTTAGTAAATTAGGAGCTCGACTTTCGTGTACACAATAAGTATAAGTATAATATTTTATACATGTAGAGCGAATTAAATGCATTTTATTTATTGTTGTACAGGAATGGCATACATAAATAAAGGGTTAGACGTAGGTAGTAAATATACACTTCAATGATTATTAGCAAAGCTCAAAACAATATGTAAAGATTAAATGATGAAGTTCATAACATAATGTAGGTAATACATTTCGCAGTAAACTAATAAAAACGTAATGGTATCGTGTGTTCATGTCAATCTATAAAAATTTAATATAGTTTTGCAAAATGTCTGGAGTGTATGTAATCTCGAGTGAAGTCCAATTCTGCGGCCGTTTAGAGGGTTGGGCTAAATTAGCCTCCAAGAAGCTCGGCGTACTCAACAGCTCAGTATTTAAATCCGGCCCATCGCCTATAGCCTTATACGGCGCTGGTGGCATATGCAATACCAACTGTTGTCACATGTGGGTGGGGCGCCCAAGTACCAGCTTCTCGCTCTAGACCGCATTCAACGGAGAGCGACTCGTATCGACGGCTGCGTAGAGATGTAGCCTCTCTCTGCATCTTTTATCGCTTACTTTTCTTCTGTTATTCGATTGATGCTGGCAACTCACGGCACTCTCGACGCCAGCCCAGCACAACCACTAGCAGCGAAATATCCATCTTTATCATCCTTTAAATTGATACCACACAAGCCCTAGCCTTAAGTCCTTAACTGATCAGTAAAGAAAAGGAAAAGACGTATACTTGGTTATCTTCTATTCAGCTCGCGCACACAGGATAATCTGACTTAATTGGCATTCTTTGGCAAGGGGTTGGCGACATGACGGCTGTCCAGTTAATCACAATAATTACATTCGCCTGGCGAAACGAAATAACGCTCTAGCGTTCGCGGCGCAGAACGAAAGGTCCGCCTCCGCACTCAATGCTGATAAAAGTGATAAAACATAAAGTCATCTACCGAGACGTTACCGCCCGATGAATTCATACCTTTACTCCATCCCTAGGCGCTACTCGTCCAGCGCCATGCGCCGCAGTACACCTGATATTCCGGCTTCGGTGACATTAGGTATATAAGCTGATCGCAGCAACCCGTGGTTAGTCACCATTTGCAATCGCTGCCACTGCAGAACCTCACATTCACTCGTCGATCGTGAATAATATGCTGCTCAGAGGCAAACGGTACCTACAGCTAACAGCTAGACACTTTTTATGCATATGGGAGGGAACAGCAGTCAGCACCACGAAACGACTTTTGTGTCGCAGCAGACTAAAGTGGCGGAGACTGGCATACACAAGTTAAGTTTTTGTATTCGGTCGCACAAGTGCGGCACAACGGTAGCTGCGTCGTCACCGCGCTAACGGTCCGCGCACGCAGTCGGCGCCGCGCTGGTGCTGCTGGGATAATGTGCTTGCATCTAATCTAACATGAAGCTCGATACCAAAAGCCAAACGTCGCCGCATATACATCAACCTTTTTGTAAGTGAGGCATCTTTAAAATACAATGTTGGACAAAATAACACAGAAAATTATATTAGAAATGAACCACGGGGACGAATCGCATGTTGGGTCAACAGCTATCAAATCGATTTATGCCCTAACTTGCAAAAATTTAGTCAAGTTGCAATGCAAGTCGAGCAAACGCACGTTTCTCGAAGCCTTTCAGGACATTTTTGACCCCCCTGTTCCGCCGTGGCCGTGGACAAACACAAGACTCGGGATAAATCTGAATTCCATCGAAATAATCGCTGTGAAACACTATCTATGGTTAAAAAAATCAGGCTTGTAACTCGATGCGCGTATGATGATGATAATGGGATGTATTTTATTCGACTAACGTGAAGCCGTTTTCCGAACTCTAACGTGGCCTGCTTCGCAGAAGCAAACCACTCCAGACACATGAGGTGAATAACAACGGGCATTTACGCATGTCATTAGGTATTTTGAGAAAGCTGGAAGTTTTGAAGCTTAGTCACAAGCCAGGTGTGTCATGGCAACCAACAATCCGTCGCCCGCAGCGGCAGCAGCGGCGGCGACGCACACGAGGCGCGCGCCGGCATCGCATCCGGCGAATATTAAAGGGAAATACGGAATGAAAAATTACCTAGCTATATTTAATTTGACTAATTCACACTAACCATCGTCAAATAAAAGTTCCGACACAGCTAGGGAACGCATACCGATTTGTTTGAAAGCACCGGCGTTTCGGTTAAAACTGATTGCACTCCCTACTGACAGTGATAGAGCGCTACTCATGCACGTGGCGAAACTTCATTTTATAGGAAGCCACATCATGCTATCGGAATTTCTTTGTTATTCATCCTTCCTTTCCTTGCAGTTTGTTTCTTGATAAAAAAAACAACATATCGTCCACGTAGAGGAGGTATGATATTTGAAATATTGATTCAATAGAAAGTTTAGGGGCTCCTGCACTAGAATGTTACCCATTTAATGTAATCGACTAACAATTAATATTAACTAAATTATCGCGACCGTCGATTAAAAATGGCGTCGTACGACTTGCGAATAATTTAGTGACGATTAAATTAATTGTCCACTAATCACCACTGACTAAATTTTTATTCGAATTAATAATTATATTCTTTCTTTCTCTCGGTTAATAATAATATGGTAGTTCCCATGAATGTAACTTTGACCGCCACAACGGTAACTGGAAAGTTGCTAAAAGGCCAGGGAGGCTCATGTATTAATAAAAGTGCGCGATAAATCAGTATAAATTGTTTTATTTCATTGTGTGACAGTCTCGGAAACCGAACAAAATAATATGATATATAGTTTTCTAGCTACTTCATACATCGTTATCTTTCTAAATTTCTGCCTCCATCTAAGCCGTAAAACCCTTACCTAGAAGACCCCAGAGTACTGCACTGCACTATAATGGTATATTCTATTATTTGAACAAAGGCCATGGCAGGATAAGGGAACATCTTGTGCCTTAATAGCTTTTCCACTTGATTTTTCTGATGATAGGTCACGACGTTAGTAAGTGCTATACTAAATTTCAGCATTCTCCTCTTCTTATTTTTGAAGAAAATAAATAAATAAAAAAAATGAATTTTCATGAATATCTCCGCTTTAATGGAACGAATAATTTCGTGCTTCATACATATAATACACTTAGCTAAGACACATAATATGTCACTATAAGCCGCATCGCATGACATTCGATATAAAAATAGATTGTGTTGACATTTTTCAAAAATATTTTTTTATTACTTATAAGATAGACACCTCCAATTGTTTTTACTTATGATAGAAATTTTAATTAACTATAACATAATATTTAATTCAAGCTTCTAGCATTGGTGCATCGTAACGAAATCATTAAAAAAAACTTGGCAAGTATTTTTTCCCTTGACGGAATTAAAATAGGGGATGCGACTGATGTTGAATTATACAACAAAGTGTAGTTATATGAATAAAATTAGCTCAATATATCATGAACTAAGAAAAATAAAATAAAAAAATAAAAAAACAAAAAAATATTTTTTGCAATATCGTCGGCGATAGTGCAATTCAGATTGTGATTTATTTATTGATAACTATACTAATTAATTACATGTCGGAATATAAGCAATACCGCGTAAGTAACAAGTGTAGATACGATTCAATATTCAAGCAAATGCTAAGTACAGTACGATTAAAATCAGTTAAAGATTCGGCTTTTACCCCTCTCTCGCACGCTCTTATTAAAATCGCATAAGTACGAGCAAGATAGATATACAATCCGAATCGTTAACTGATTTTAATCGTATTGTATTTTATTTAAATGAGAACTTTATCGACGGCTAAATTGATTATTTTCAGATGTGGAGGGAAGTCAGATTCGTCCCCTGTGTGGTGGGAGAGCGGGGTGAATAGGACAAAGGAGTCCTCTTTTTCTTTTTATATACTGATCAGATCATTTCATTTCATATTTCATTTCGATGTAAATAACAATGTTCGAAAATTGTAACATAAGTTTGTTTTAAAAATGCTCGGAAGTCACTAAAAAGCTAACATGAAGTCACCAAAATTCTGCTACTCGACAACAGATGACACTGTGGTCAATAATATTTTCAGTTAAAACGTGAAGGTACCTAAGATGAATTATCGATAGTTTCGTCCTCGACAAAACAATATGAAATTCCATTTATAACAAAAAAAAATAGCTACATTCCAACACATTTATAAGTCTACGGTAGTGATATATTTTACGTCATATGTTACATATTCTCCGGTAACGCAAAAATAACACTCCTAATAAGCTTTTTAAAAACAGTCTTGCCAAACAAGCTGCTTCTAGTGATGAATCATACATTTCCGGCAGTTTATGTCTATCCTAACTAAACTTTTACTAAACATATTCAACATAATACATATTAAAAATGCCTTTTTAGACGGAGCCAAAAAGAAGGGTATTTCTAAACGGTTAAGATAAGGCAGCAAACTTAAGCTAGAAACATTTTTTTTGCGTAGGTCTCCCCTTAATAAATCTTCCATTATTTAATTTCAGTTATCAAATTCGAAATTGGTATCGACAATAGTAGCGATAGTAACATAGCCGCATCCCTGCTTGAGTAGCGTTCACTTTGACGTCTTGAATAGCGAATTTTCTCGATTACTGTTTAATGTAGATAACAAACGATAATGAACTGTATTTCTCAAGGAATAAAGTTGTATTCTACTAACGTGATAACTCAAATAACGATCAACCAAATGGAGAAAAAGGATAAAATTGAATTATTATTTAAATAATACTTAGCGATGATACGAAATGCCTCCTTCAGAGACAGTTTTTGCCAGGGGTTAAATTTCGGCAGCTTATTACTGCACAATACGGCATGATCAATTTAAAATAGTTATTTTTTATTGAAAATTTCACACGTCAAATCTAGTCTGCGTTTGACTAGCGATTGACGACGAAGAGGTGCCACGGCACATATGCTTGGAAACACGGGAACGCCTACTTGTCACTTCCATTAGTCTCTTTCTTCCATGCCCTGCACCATAAAATGTTTCTGTTTAGCCCAATGGTTGACTGGTAGAGAATGCCTTATGGCATTAAGTCCGCCATTTGTACACTTTTTGTTTTGTGCAATAAAGTTTAAATAAATAAATAAATACAATTTAAAAAAATATTACTAAACAGCAAATTTAATCTTGTTTTTAAAAAAATGTATACATATTGGGCACATCTGATACAAAAAGTACCTTGACAAAAATGTTGATGTTAAGCTTAGCCTGCGTGTTCTAGCACGTTTTGCTAAGTCGCGAAATTGTGTACATCGGGATACAACCACGAAATTTCTACCACAGATAGAGTATTCTGCGGTGATTATTTTCAGATGTGGAGGGAAGTCAGATTCGTCCCCTGTGCGGCGGGAAAGCGGGGTGAATAGGACAAAGGAGTCCTCTTTTTCTTTTTATATTACTGATCAGATAACGCTAATAGGACTTGCGTGGTGTCGTTTTCGTGTCAAACAGATATCAGCAATTAATTTTTCATGTTATTTATTCATAGTACCATATAAAAATATGGTTGTATTTCCGAAATTGTAAAAATCACAAGTTTTTTTTATTCAGGGAGATAAATTAGCTATATTTTTCCTGAATATTTACAACTAACAAAAACATTGCAAAATAGCAAATTTAATCTAGTTTCTAAAAATATATACATAGGTATTGGGCACTCTTCATACAAACAGTAACTTAAAAAAAATGTTTATGTTGAGATTAGCCCGTGTGCTCGTGATACATTAGCAAATAAATATTTTGTTTTAATTACATTAATTTGTTTTTCTAGCATGTATATAGTAAATTTTATATGTAAAAGCATGTTAATAATCATTATTTAATGTATTTATTGAAGCGAAATAGGATGCGTTCGGAGATTTACGTTGGTTACGCCGACGTAAACATATATTTTAAGCTACTGTTTGTATGAGAAGTGCCCAATGTGCATATATTTTTAGAAACTAGATTAAATGAGCTTTTTTAAATAATAACAATAATTTGAAAATGTTCACGAAATTGAACTAATTTACCTCACTGAATAAAAAAACTTGTTGTGATTTTTACCTTTTCGGCCATACACCCATATTTTTATATAGAACTATACAAAAATAACATAAAAAAAATATTTCTGATATTTGTTTTACACGGAAACGATACCAAACACGTCCTGGTAGACTTAACTGACCAGCAATAAAGAAAGAAAAGAGGGATACTTGGCCGTATTCACTCCGCTCTCCCGCCTCACAGGGGACGAATCTGACTTCCCTCCACATCTGAAAATAATCACCGTGGAACACTCTATCTGTAGTAGAAATTTCATGCTTGTAACCCGATGCGCACAATTATGTTAGAAAACAGCGGACTAACAACTCTACTATAAGGACAATAGAGGACGTTTCGTGTTGCAACAATCCTAAGTAAGTAATAGTATAGTTCCTGAGTAAAATTAATTTGTAGGAAATAAATATACGGTATTATATAAACATATCTAAGTATTTAAATGCTTCTAACCAACCGATTCCTACCAATTTGTACCTTTACCCCGAATGTGTGGAACGAAGGACGGGAAAATATCCTCTACCACACATTCGACGTAAATTTCTTGGTGGATGTAGCAACCAGACGGGATCTAGATTTTATGATCGCAGCACCCCCATGTCAGGCGTCTTACAACGGTGACGGACTTCTATAGATAGCGGGGCCTATTCGTATTTTTAACCCCCGACGAAAAAGAGGGGTGTATTTATGTATCTGTGTGTAAGTTTTCATAATGATAATCGTCTACATGCAGTGCAAGGAGGAGGAGCACTGGCTGCGAAGAGAGATGGAGTGGAGATGCACTTACGTACGGCGGCGAGCGCGCGTGCGCGGTGCCACTCACCTGCAACAAGCAAACGCTCGCTCAGTTACAGTTACAGCACGACCACAAAAGCGAAGCAAGTGTCGCCCCGGGCGCGGGCACTGTCACTCACCAAGTCGCCCTCACCATTTCTTGCTTAGAAGTCGCATTTCTTAACCGATTCCCATGAAATTTTGTGAGCTGGTAATTATAAGTGACCTATGTCGATTTCGTTTTTCGTAATTTTTCAAAATATGGGGTAGATAACGTAAAAATTACAAAATTCGGCAATTTTGAAACAAACTCGCGAGGTCTACTGCTTACAGATACAGAGCCACAAGTAATATTAAATTAAATTAAGACAACCAACAAACGACTCTATTTACACATGGCAGTGTCAGAATCAGTAACAAGTGTCAAAATGTCAACGGTCATCGACTAGTTTCTTTTTTTAGGGTTCCGTACCCAAAGGGTAAAAAACGGGACATTACTAAGACTCCGCTGTCCGTCCGTTTGTCTGCCTGTCTGTCACCAGGCTCTCTCATGAACCGTGGTATTTAGACAGTTGAAATTTTCATAGGCCATGTATTTTTGTTGCCTCTATAACAACAAATCCATACTAATCCATACTTTAATATTATATAATCCATACTTTAATATTATAAATGCGAAAGTGTGTCTGTCTGTCTGTCTGTCTGTTACCTCTTCACGCTTAAACCGCTGAATCGATTTTGATGAAATTTGGCATGGAGATAGTTTAAGATCCAAGGAAGGACATAGGATAGTTTTCATCCTGGAAATTATCCCTAAAAAGATTGAAAAGTGAGTAAGTAATTCATGATGACATTGATGACCCTGTAGAAAATATAATGATTAGACCAAAAGCACAATTGCTCTTACATTTGCTTAGGCGCCCCCTTTTATTAATTAAGGTGATTAGGTGGATATCTATCGTGTTGTACAAGGTTGCTTCCATACTTCCAAGTTCCACGCGAACGTAGTCGCGGGCAAAAGCTAGTACTATAAATGCGAAAGTGTGTCTGTCTGTTACCTCTTCACGCTTAAACCGCTGAATCGATTTTGATGAAATTTGGCATGGAGATAGTTTAAGATCCGAGGGAGGACATAGGATAGTTTTCATCCTGCAAATTATCCCTAAAAAGATTGAATAGTGAGTAAGTAGTAATTCATGATGACATTGATGACCCTGTAGGAAATGTAAATATTAGACCAAAAGCACAATTGCTCTTACATTCGCTTAGGCGCTTTTAATAATCCCTTTTATTAATTAAGGTGATTAGGTCGATATGGATATCTATCGTGTTGTACGAGGTTGCTTCCATACTTCCAAGTTCCACGCGGACGTAGTCGCGGGCAAAAGCTAGTACTAAATAACAAAATAAAACAAATACTTAATTTAAGGGGGCTCCCATGATCCATGATCGCGTGCGTTAACTTTGCACCTCATTTGTATCCGGCGCTATATATACCAGGTGCAATCTTAACTTAACCGGCCAGTTGAGATGGGATATTTATGTTGGGTCTCGAAGGCAAGGTCCCTTCAGCCAACAAAAAATATATAAAATATAAGAGATAGGGAAATCTGTTTTTAGGAACCATCGCATCGATTTTAGGTTTCATAAAAACTGCATTATTATTTTTTTACAAATCTCATACATAATTTCATACATAACCCGGTACGCCATGGGATTGCTTAGATTTTTAACCAGGTTCAATTCCCGGTTATACATGAGGTTTATAAAAAAATATTAATGCAGTTTGTATTAAATATAAAATTGGTTCCTAAGAACAGATTTCCCTATATCTTATATTTTGTGACTTCTCCCTACTGACCCATTTGGATAGATCACCCTGTATATTTTGGAAAAACCATGTTAAGGAAAAAATACGACCTGCAGCTTGTAGATCCTTACAGCAAGGACTATCCATTTTTTTTCATGGTTTTCGAAAATTTGCACCAAGCCTATTGATTCGAGAAACAGCGCTACTTTATCGACTCGCAGGACCGAGCGAGTGGAAATTCATTTGATAAAATGTCATTTTGACAAATGTTTGATACGAATTGTGGGAGCAGGAATTTTCTCGGCCTTTGCCAATTTGTCGGGGGGGCACCCCGGCGCGACACGCTAGAAGCTACTCATTGCCAATGAAACATACAGCCAGCGTGTGACGGATGACTCTTCCTGCAGTGACACGACCCTTTCATGGAGGGGAAGTTTCAATCGGTCAACAATTGAGACTGCTCTAAAAGTCAGAAATAAACATAAAAGTTTGACATTCCAACGAAGCGCCGAAACGTTCTAATATACACAAATGGCTGCAGAGACCAGCACTTTCGCATAACTGTGAAAGGGGGACTCTTTGACGCGCGACAACTACTATCTATCACTTTCCTTTCAATACCGTGCATGCAAGACAAGGACAAAAGTGACGCTGAGCTGAGCACAGTATTTGTATGAATAATCATATAATGAATTTTTTTATACTCGCATACTTTAACCTGTCAATTATAATTTAACAGACAAAATCACAATAACGCACTTTTTAATCCTGTAACAAAATTCTATACTCTATGGTACCCGCTACAGAACTTTAATATTCATAAGACATCTCTCTATTCAACTCAATAATTTCAAAAAGAGAACATCAGCATATTTGATTTAAAAAAAGCACGCTGCTGCTCACTGATTGGTTGAAATTACTTATTTTTATGGAATCTTTTTATCGATTCAATTTTTTATGTGGAAATACCACATTTTTATTTTGAATGCGATGCACTACAATTAAAGCAGGATTTGAACCTGCGACCTCTACGTTTCCGGCGTATTGCTCTTCCAACTGAGCTATTAGATCGCTACGTCAATCACACCAAATCTTTCATTCCATAGTTCATACGCTACTGGAGCGCCCTCTGCGTCATATGTGTTTGAAATGCTTATGCGCAGTGTGAGACTGCGAGAGAGATGGCGCTGTTCTAAATATTTTTATGGAATCTTTTTATCGATTCTACTTTTTATGTGGAAATACCACATTTTATGTTTATAAATAATGACACAAAGGTAAATTACGAAAAGGGTTACATCAAAAGTTAAAATTCATCGTGGGGAATGACGATTAAAGTATAAAATGATTTTCTGTGTTTTGCTCGTATAACGTAAATATACGTAAAACTCGCTGGGGGCAGATTTACATAGCTTATCCTGATGGCCTTTGCGTTACTTTATAAGTGTAATCTCGTGTGGTCTGTGTGGTCTCGTATTCCAAAGTCCCTTCATATTTTTTCTCAAACATGCAATGAAATATCGTCGTAACGTGCGTTAGAATAGGCTTCGAAGTGTCAAGTTTCGGGCGGAACAATTCGAGAATTGTAAAGGAATTTCATACAAAATTGAAGGCCTAAGCCGGGAAGTAATTTGTTTTTAATTTTAATGTAAACATGGCGTCTGTGTGTATGAACAGCTGATATTTTTTTTTTTTCTAGTAGCTACCCATTCAGCCATCGGACCAACAATATCCGTGTTAATGCCTAGTACACACGAACTGAAAATACCGTCTATACGTAAGTCACCAGAGACCATAGACAATATTAAAAATCCTCTGCCTTTATTTTACTTATTATAGAAACTAAGATTCTTATTATCAGGTTGTGTATAATGGCCCTAATATTCCTACTCAGCCGGCAAGCCCTTATTTCCCGGCGTCTGCAGTAATGTACTATTTCATGACATAAGTACTGATATTAAGCTATTTTGACTCATATCAGTTACCATCCCTATTCTGAAGTAAGTGCACACGTATGATTCAGTTTTGTTTCTTTTTTTTATGTCATAGGGGGCAAACTAGCAAACGGATCGCCTGATGGAAAAAGATTACCGTCGCACATAGACACCTGCAACACCAGAGGAGTCACAACGTCACAAGTGCATTGCCGGCTTTTCAGGTGGGAGTACGCTCTTTTCTTGAAGGTTTGAAGGTCGTATCGGTCCGGAAATACCGCAAGCGACAATTCATTCCACAATGCTGTCGTGCGAGGCAGGAAATTTGTAGAAAAAGGCACAGTTGTGGACTGCCAACTATTTAAATGGTGAGGATGAAATAATTGTCGCGTAGAACGTAATCCGAACAATTCTTCGGAGCATTCCCTGTTATATAATGCCTTGATCACACGTACCGAGCAAACGGGCGAGACAGTAAAATGTTTCTCGGCCGAGACAGTGATAAGCTGTAAGTGAGTAGCTGTTTACACATGTTTTGAAATTAGCACAGTCAGTTCAGTTCCATTGAGACTTTCGGACATGATGGATCGTAAAAAAATCGCCGAGTGGCGAGACAGAGCACGTTCAGACCGGCCGAGTGAGCGAGCGAGACAGTGCGGGGAAGCGGGAGGGTGGACACTCGGCCTAGTAGATAGAACGGGAGCCGAGCTACTGTCTCGCCGCTTCGTTCGGCCGAGCGCTCGGCCGAGCACTCGGCGCTATGTTTATACGCACCGAGTACTCGGCCGAGAGCACTGTCTCGCCCGTTTCCTCGGTACGTGTTATCAAGGCATAAGTGATACAAGATGCAGAGAGACTACATCTTTACGCAGCGCGCCCAGGAGTCAAGTCGATCTGAAATTCGCTGGCAGCCGACGATACGAGTCGCTCTCCGTTGAATGCGGTCTAGAGGGAGAAGCTGGTACTTGGGAGCGGCTCCGCTATCGTGGACACTGCTTGGACATGTAGGCAACCTAAAGGCAAGGACTATGTCAAGAAGAGACTATTACCTCTTACGAGTTATCATTAGGTAAAAGTTGTCATTCAGTTCAGAGCAACCCTTCTTATATTATGAAAACACCCGAAGTCACCCTCTGTGGTACTCCCTTGTCTAGGGTTAACAAGTTCAAATATCTAGGGCATTGGGTGACGGAAGACTTGAAAGACAATGCAGATATTGAAAGGGAACGTAGGTCGCTGGCTGTGCGATGCAATATGATTGCCCGCAGGTTTGCACGGTGCACCGGTAAAGTCAAAGAGACGTTGTTTAAGGCCTACTGTCAGTCTTTCTATACCTGCAGCCTGTGGGTAAACTACACGCAGCGGGCATACAGCCATTTACGCGTTCAATATAATAACGCTTTCAGGATACTCATGGGGCTACCAAGACGAAGCAGTTCTTCTGGAATGTTTGCCGAAGCGGGTATTGATGGTTTTGCGGCTATTATAAGAAAGCGCTGTGCATCTATCCTCAGACGCCTATAAAGTAGCCCCAACAGGATCCTGATAGCGTTGGCTGAGAGGTGGGACGACCCGCTGGCTCATAGATGGCTGGTGCTCCACGCGTGTGTGCGTGTTGTTTCCAGGTCACTATAATGATATTAAAGTTGACATGTTTATACATTTTGCTTTCTAACCGTAGGCATAAGAAATTGTTAACAACAAATCCATATGGATTCAAGTCCGAAATAAAGAGTTTGAATTTGAATTTGAATTAGCTCCCAATTTGTGAGGAAAAACGCCGAAGAGCTGAGGGGTTTTGTAGCGGGGTGGAGCTGTCCCCGGCCCGTCGGCGGCAAGGCTCGAGTCGGAGCGCGCACGGGCTGCGACTCGCGACCACGGAGTCAAGTGGAGGCAATCAGCGCCGCCTGCGACCTTCGACTGCCTATTCAATTACCTTCTCGCGCCACGTCCTCGCCGCGCCGCGGCTCACCGACGCCGAGGCAAAACATTTTCAACTCAATGGAAGTGTTTGCTTTGGCGATTACGTAACGTAATGACTCGAGCCTGAGTCCAAGTTTTTAGCATTATCGTCGTCTTGGCATATTCGTCAGTGAGTATACCTAGGTATAAGCTAAACAAAAAAGTTAGTGTTTTATTTAGGGGATAGCTTGTTGCAAAGAAGCTCGAGGGGATTGGAAATGAGTGAATACACTAGAGTTAGAGTAGCGGCGACCTTCATTCAGGCTCGTTAACGCGGCAGGAAACAGGCACAATCGAACTGCACCGAGTACCTATACGAACATTAGCACTAGCACAGGCAGGCACCGCTCGTTGCTACACGATATCACCGTCAGTGACCATGTCCTACAAACAATGTTTACCTAAGTGTTTTGCTACTGCTATTTAGACTATACAATGGGACGTTACACGAATAATATACATTTCCGTTTAACCAATTCTAACAAATAAACGACGAGGGGAACTTAAAATAGCATTAAACGAAGCATACGATTACTCAAAGTGTTGCAAGTATGTATACTGTAGCAATTGCAAAAGACAAAGGACACAGCGATAACAATGGCCGGGCGGGTGGTCGTGGTGTCGCAGCCGGGCGCGGGGAGCTGCGCGGCACAATGCTTATCATTAATATCGCAACGTGCGGAGCGCGACGTCACGCAGGTGGAGCGATAACGATAAGGGCCGGGGCCGCCGTACCTGCAGAAGCAGGAGACGGTGTCGTCCAGGTCGAGCGGCAGCGGCAGCCGCGTCGCGGAGCAGGGCGCGGACGGCGGCGGCGACACGCTGCGGTACTTGACGTGCAGCACGCGGCTGGCCACGCGCGCGCCGCTGCGCCGCAGGATGCCGGCGGCGGCAGGCCAGCGCGCCGGCTTGGCCTCGTCGCTGCCCGAGCTCATGCTGCGCGGAACGACCATGCGCCCGGGGACGCTCACCAGCTCACCACACTCCCACTCGCGGGGCGCCGAGCGCGCTTCACGACACTTCGCACCGAAAAAACCGACGCGACGTTCACTCGTGCGCGCCGTGCACGACTGGCGACGGCGGCTGCGGCGCGCGCGCGGTGACATCACGCCTTATCAGCGCACCTGAGCGCGAGCGCCCGCCGCGCCGCACTCGTACACACGGTTTTCCTTACTCCTCAACCCTTCATCGACTACTGAGTTGCCACTCTTGTGAAGTTTCCGACCAGGATTCCGTTTGCTCGACGCATGAAATGGAGGACAACTCTTATTCACCGCTGATCCGATAGAGATTTCGGGATGTAATATTAGTTTACACATAAATACTTGTATTTTTTTATGTGATGGGGCGTCTCATTGCTGCATAACTGACTACTACTAAGAAAGATGTTTTACATTAGGTGTACCAACAAGGATTACAAAGGTGTCGCAATACATCCTTAAATACGCCTTTTTCCTCGTTATAATAATATTTTATTATATTTACACAAAGCGTAATTTACATTGAACTTAGGTATTGCTTCACTAAACAGTTTTCGGCATTATACGAGTTAAGCATGGTCTTTGCATGTTAATTTCGGGGCAGTACAACATTAAGAAATACCCCTCCCTTGCTACAGTTTTGAAACGTTCGAACCTGAATGTATAGGGTACGAAATTGTAAACAAAATTTAGAGATCTATTGGTTCGAAATAAAATATATGTATATTACATTTAAAGTAAATTTCTTTCATGTGAATTTCGCATCATTAAATTATTTTTGCGCCAAGTTGTTCTAGGATGACCTTTTTTCCCTTTGCCGGTCAGTTTTCAGGTCAGCGCATTCCTGCATGAGAGGGTATCGGGATTTCTTAATATGACCAATCCAGTGGCACCTCCACGTAAGGATCAACCTTTTAGGCTTAAAAATTCTTAGAATTAGACATAAGCATTTGTTTACGAACACTTTGTTTAGTAAGCCCAAACAAATTAGTTATCGCTCCTGTATAGCAACACAGACTTCACCTTTGACTTCACTTTAGTTTGCCTCATTACGGTTGAGGAACTGCCTTCTGGCCTCAGTCGGTAAACCGGGCTCTAGCTTTATTTATACGACCCGCGAGGTCCGCCTCGGTGCCTGAGCTAAGGTCCATGATGCGTCCCGCGTAACAGCAACTTCCTACTTCCTTGATTCTTTGTTTTAAAGTAATGAGATAACTGTTTTATTGTTTTTTTTGTTGTTACAAGCAGTACGTTTTTTTTTTATTTACCCACATAATTGTTTCGAAACCTGATTTTTTGGGTACAATACCCAAAGGGTAAAAAACGGGACTCTATTACTAAGACTCCGCTGTCCGTCTGTCACCAGGCTGTATCTCATTAACCGTGATAGTTACACAGTTGAAATTTTCAGATGGTGTATTTCTGTTGCCGCTATAACAAAAAATACTAAAAAACAGAATAAAATAAATATTTAAGGGGGTCCCATACAATAAACCTGATTTTTTCGCCATTTTTGCTCGACACTGTCACCATGGCCGGATATCATGAAGCGTGATAGTTAGACAGTTGAAATTGCCACAGTTGATGTATTGCTGTTGCCGATATAACAACAAATACTAAAAAAAAAGAAAAAAAAAATAGAGATATTTAAGTGGGGCTCCCATACAACCAACGTAATCGGTTGCGTTAACTTCGCACCTCATTTGTATACCGCAATAGGTACATATCAGATGAAAATTTGGTTATTTATTTAATCGTATGGCATAATTGCATAATTGCACAGCGTGATAGAGAACGGTTGGAAGCTGTCGAGATGTGGTGCTGGAGACGAATGGAAAGGATAAGCTGGACGGAAAAGTTACGAATGAGGAAGTGCTTATAAGAGTAAAAGAGAAAAGGTTGTTGTTAGAAACCATTGAAAACAGAAGGGGAAAGATGTTTGGACACCTGCTACGACATGACGATTACATAAACACCATTATTGAAGGGAAGATTGAGGGAAGGAGGAAGAGAGGAAGACCTAGGAGATCTTATATAGACCAAATCAAGGAGAAAGTGGACGGCGTGTCGTATCAGGACATCAAAAAGAAAGTTGAAGATAGAGAAACATGGAAGTTGCTCCACCGACAAGAGCTAAGCTCTTAAATTTCTGATGATGATGATGGCATAATTGAGTCACTTTACATGTTGATTACTAATTAATATCTAAGTTCTTCACCCATTGGGTTGCGTCTTCGCTTAGATTCGATAGTAGCGTTTCTTGAACTCATCTTTTATCAATTTGCATAGAACATCTGTAGATCATTCGTTGAAGCGACTCGGTAATTGTGCTGTGAGGTTATTTTTCGATAACAGGTACAGCAGCCAAGGTTTGTTACTCGTTTAGCGCCACCCAGGGGACACGTGCAGGGTGTCGGTGGCAATTCCTGCGGACGTGAGTAACTTCATCCCCCCTTCCTATTTATCCTTTGTATCTCTATACAAAATGAGAAATGTGGTATTACCACAAAAATAGGATCAACATTGGTCTTTCATCTCTCTGTTCTCTCTCATTCTGTTCAATTTCACCATGACAGTTTGCTTCCTTTTTGGCTGAAGGGCTGTATGTCTTCCAAAGCCATAAAAGTAATTATCAATCGTTGGCACTTCCATCCTTTGTTTTAATATTAACTAAGCACATGCTAACATCAACATCTTTTGTCACTCCACAATCCATATGGCTTTTCACATAATTTTATGGAAAAGCAAATAATACTTAAAAATGTCAAACAAAATAACTGATGCCTGGAGAAGATTCTCCCCTATTTTCATCCACATGGATGTTTAAACTTTTTCATACGGAATTTCTTCCTCTCATTTATTCAATTAGTTGTTTTTAAAAAAATATATTTTTTTTCATTCTCTATATCCCCCTCCCCTACGAATTACATGCCCCAAGTTTTCAGTTAAATAGTTGATGTCAACCCATACTTTGGTAATGGAAAAGTTTTATGTGTGATAAGAGAAGACTAGCAAAATAGATAAATAAAATCAAATTAGTATTAACGGGTGATTCCATTATCGCGGGTGCAACATTTGGACTCATTATGACACTAATTTATTAATAAAATAAAAAAACATTACAAACCAAATACTGCTCGAAGGGTTACATGTTACCCTGTTTTGTATAGATTTGTGTATAAGCATTTAAATGAACCTGGAATCCATTGTCATAACAGAGGTTTAAAGGCTATAGCGGGTGCAACCAAATCGGCCCTCCTCTCCCGATCGTAATACAATAACACAAGAATCTTTGATTTGTGAATCATTTACAATGTTTTTCCTTCATATAATAAAAGAAGATAAATAATAGAGTACAGAGCCATGAAAATAAAATTTATAACAAAATAAAGGAGGAATTATTCACTCTTAAAGCAATTCCGGGTGCAAAAATGAACGATTTGCAGTTTTTGTTGTTTACCTTAAATTGGTAGTTTTCAAGAACGCCAACAGCTCTTATATAAAATTGAAATACATAACAATTAATTTAAGGCCTTATCCTTTGCATTGGCATCAAAACAGTAAAAAATATAGCGACATAATAATTATGTTATAAGTTGACTATAGCGGAATCACCCTAATATAAAAGCATGAATTATGGATATGGATGTATGACACAGTGAGTTCAGTTTCAAGGTAAAAGATAAGGATTTCATTCTGATAATTTCGTAATGTAAATAAGTTGTTAGTCTGCTAAAAATATCAACAAAGATGCCAACAAAAGCATTAAATTAGTTAAAAGGTGAACAACCAATGTTTGTGTTTTGAGTTTTTGACTTTTGTTATGCTCTTACAAGTCTATTACTATTCTAGACTAGCTCTTAGTTTTAATTATAAGAAGCTCTCACTAGATGGCTGGATCAAGGGTCAGATATTTACTCTAGCAAACCATTCTGGGAAGTGTTCAAAGTTGCGCTAACAATGAATGGTTGATACCATTGCATATACATTTATGTTTACTTAAGTGATGAAGCCTGTGCTTTTTAATACTTGTAAGACTATGTCTTGGCCTAAATCTGTAAACCTTTACAACTAGCTTTTTAAAGTATGGAATTCACAGGATCAACCTTTTATAAAATGAAATATTTCAACAATATGTTACTGACTTTACAATTGGACACAATGTCCTGAAGCTGCTACCAGCCCAGCCTGGCTGATGGTGATCCATGTGATGTGGCACAACATCATGTGTCAAGAGTTGCACTACATTGTAATGACACTATGTTATCAGTAAGTATGTTGATCACATTGATATATATAAAATGCAAGGCAACCCATCTGTTTCTCATCTGACGACGCGTTTGGCTCGGTTTGTAGACACCTGCCTACTGAGTCAGCGGTCCCGGGTTCGAATCCCGGCCAGGGCAAATATTTGTGCAAATATTTGTTCTTGGGTCATGGATGTTATCTATATATGTATTTATAATATTATGTATATCGTCGTCTTAGTACCCATAGTACAAGCTTTGCTTAGTTTGGGACTAGGTCGATTTGTGTATGATTGTCCCTTAATATTTATTTATTTATTTTTATGTTTAAGAGCCTCACTCTTCTTTTTCACAGCCCTGTTACCGTGCTGGGGTGTAGGGCTCTGATCTTTTTCGTCCATTATTTTGGTTGAATGGGGACATTTTTAGGCTTATATTTAGTCAATACCATTGAGTAACTATAACGGCAATTATCTAAACAAAGGAGACTACTTCTTAAGAATAAGAATAACCCACTGGCCGCTGATTTCGTCACCAAAGTTTAGAGTAGGAAGCATAAGGGTTTATTAAATGAGTAACCAGATTTGAAAATATTGAAAACAAAGGATAATTAATGAATTGCTTGGCCTAAGTGAAGCATGCATCAAAATACAATATTAAAGAGAATGTAGTAACAGAGTTGCCTTCTAAAACGACAGCATAGCAGTGCGCTGTGAGTGAGGAAAGGTGTTAGGTGGCGTGCGACGTGCGGCGCAGCGGCGGGCACTCACCCCATGAACCAGTCGACGGTGTCGCGCAAGTACTCGGGTAGCCGCTCCAGCTTGACGGCTGCGACGCGCTCCCCACAAGAAACACAGCGCCCGGCGCTCCGCTGCCTCCGCCTCGTGCGAGCCCGACGAGCTCCGACCCGCGCCCTAGCTAGCCGCAACCATCACCATCACACTTGACAGAGTCCAGTCCGAGCGTTCAGTGTGCTCGCCTAACTGTAACGCCGTCCGTGCGCGTTCAAAATCTTTCAAGCTAACTAGAGCGTGTCACAGTCACAAAGTTATTATTGAGAGTTTCATTACAGCAGCAGCTGAGCTGAATTCGCCATGTTGCGCAACTCGACCGATTATTTATAGACGAAACGGGCTCCTCGACGTTCGCTAGGAGAACGGAAGACTTAACGAGATCCCGACGTACAAAATTAAAACCTTTACATTCAGAAACAGAAGTTTATGAACATTTTACTGTTTTCTGGAAAGAGCTAAGGAGACAAAATTTATTTCTAACTAAAACATAAACTGGCAACACTTAAGCCGTCTGTCATTTCAAGATCAGAGGCGTTCGCTATGGGCGTCGCGTGTTGTGATGTGACGCTTTTATTGATTTTTACAATATATTGAATTTCCATTTTTTACGCATATTTGTGGTATTCAACCAGATATTGCGAATAGAAAAGTTCCGAAAAAAGCAGGGCTCTGGCGCCTTTTGTATGATGTTTTTATGTGACAATACCTACCGACACTTTTATTATTTACGAACGCAGCGCTTCAAACCCACAAAGCCCAAAGGCCATGCAGTCTAAGTCGCAACTAGGAACAAAAAAACTTTTGTATGGACTACATGGCAAACAATAGCCATACTCCATCAGTATAGTTCTTAGTATCTAATCTGTGGTCATCCCTCGTCAGCCATATTGTTTTGTTTGACTTTGCGTTTCGTCTGTTTTGTTTGATTATTTTTGTGCATTTCTAATTGTAATTGAAAGTCTTAATTTGTAATTGAAAGTAGTGAAATGTGATGATCGAACACTGGTTAGTGAATATGTTTTGTGACAATGCCACCGAAAAGACGGTTTATAACTTGTGAAATTTGTGTAAATCGAACTAGTCATGAAAATTTCAATAAACGGATGTATATGGCGAAATTTCCCTTAGACTAAGACCGGTAAGTATTGATATAGCAATGTTTAGCCATATTTAAATACAGCAGGTTATAAACTGGTAAAAATTTCCTTTATGGACCGTCGATTTATGGGAGGGGGAGGGGGGAGGGGGGGATGGGGGCTACCCCCTAGTACCACCCCCACCCCGCGGAACCCCATGGTTTAGGAGATATTCATGGTTAAAGTTTTGAGGTTATAATGGCTCTATTTAGTTATAAAAATTATATTCTTGTTTCAAGGGGGCGTGGCTTCGTCCAAGTGGGCGTGGTCATTGAGGGGGAAGGGTAGGGGGAGGGGGGGTTGCTCCCCTCCCCCCCTCCCCTCCCCCCCAGGCGCGCTTCGCCCGAAGGCCCGCTTCGTCGCCCCGAGGTTCCTCCGCGAGCCTTCGACCTCAGCGGTTTGGCTCCGCCTTAGCTCCGGCGCTGCGGGAAGAGTTGCCCTTTCGCCCTTGCGTGACAAGCACGGTCGCCCGTGCTCCGCTCCGCAGCTTCGGCTTGTTGGTCGCCTTCGGCGACCAGCCTCAGCCGCTACGCTTCACACGGCTCCCGAGCTAGTCACAGCGGGCGAGGGCACCTCTCCCTTCGCGCCTCCGGTTTTTTTCACCACTCTAACCTAACCTAACCTATCCGAACCAGGGAGAGCCCTAGATTCGGACTTTTGCAACCTAATATAAGAAATCAAAAATTGGATTTTGGGATATTTTTGGATAATTATTAAAAAAACGACAAAATTTTATAAGTAAAGTAAGCGTAAAAATTTCGAGGGGGGGGGAGGGGGGGGGGGTTACCGCGTCAACGGAACATAAAACGTCATCTTGACGTCTACCATGACAATTCATCCAACCTAAAAAAGCTTGGTATTTACCAATTTGTATGAAAAATTGAAAACTTTAAAAAATTATATCTCGTGAACCGTGAGTTTCCGCAAGTTGAAAACTTGGGAAAAGCTTTGTATTTATGAGTACTATCTATAAAAAAAATATGAACTTTCAAATCAACGGTCCATAAAGGAAAGTTTATCCACTATGCAAGGCAGGCTTATTTGTTTATCAGTGCAAATAATTACGTCAAGTCAAATTGTGTGAGGACTACTAGCATGAAATATGACCACAAAAATACTGATTGTTTTATGATGCCCATTCAGCTCATACCTGATGCGTGCAAATCAATGTCCACTTGTTTTACAGTATTAAAAAAAAACAGTTTTTAAACGAATTGTTATGAGTCTTTGATTTTAATCTTAAATATAAGAAATTATAACTGCTTTAATTATAAAATATTTTCAGATGCAGGCAGTGGGTCGAGTTAGTGGGAAAAGAAGACTTGATAATAAAATACAGATTTAAGAATGTGTAACAATAAATAATTAGTAAAAGTTTTTAATTTTATTTCGGGTCTACATTTAAGTCGAATCTTGTATTAAAATAAATATTATATCATTATTATTATCCACTGTACAACATACGACTTAAATGTGGAGTCAAAACTAACCTAATTTCGAGAAAAAAAAATAGTTTACGTATTGGCCTTCATTTCAACCCTGTTAATTTCATCGATATCGATAAAAAACCGAGCGTATAGGCCGCTACACTATTTTTGGAGCGGAGCGAGCGAAGCTCCCATAGATCGACTCGAATGGACTTCGTAACAATGCGCAGATCTCAGCGAGTTCTCAACCGATTTTAGAAATTTTTGTTTTAAAATGCACAAATTAAATTTTGCTAGGTCATGACGAGGAGAAAAATTCGAAAAAAAAAAATCTCCGCTCCAATCTATGGTGCAAGCTTAGCCGGTGGCTGTCTCTGCATCGACCTAGTAGTCTGTTCGGTTGGTACTACTGCTGTTTCTTGGCTCTTTGACGTACATTATGGTATCGGTTTGCCATGCAAACTGTTTCTTGACTGATTCTATTGGCTAGTATGAGAGTCCCGCCTCTTAAAACGTAGTAATTATATTCTCTTTGCTCTTTGAGGCCATGGTTGGGCATGGGCATAATGTTTTGTTGTCTTCAAAATTATAGTGTCTTTCTTTTTTAACATTACGTCATTATAAGCAATTTAATATGGAGCATAATTATATAGTAATATTTACGTATATTTACTCATAAATTATATACGTCGAATTAACATTTCGTAGATTATGTTGTCATGTGTTTAGTGAATAAGATAACCTAACTTTTAAATTGTCACTGTCAAGTAGTTGTCAATGTCAGAAAAAAGAAAAAAATCTACGTTCATATCACATGGTATCATTTCGTAGAATTCGTAGTACAGTACACGCTCCACGAGTAACAGCGAAGAGTCAAGAGTCCATTTTGCGTAACATTGATTGCACGTTAACGTTTTTTAACAAAAACCAAATTACATTTGGTCGATATGTTTCGTTTACCGTTGGGTGAAAGGGTTGACCCTATGGAGGAGAAGCGACAAGCTAGAGAAAACACAATCAATAGTGTCATAACGTTTTGTGTACTCTGCGCTGCTATTAGAATCGGTTAGTAAATATGATTGACTTGTTAATACTGAATATGTTAAAATCTAATATTATTATTTACTCTTTAATTGTGTAGGTGTGATGGTGTAGTGTTCTAGTAGTAAATTATTGGGTAATAGTTCTCTTGCTATTAGAAAAAAAATTACATTGCACATGGTGTGTTAATTTGCATATAATATTTTCTTGCTTTATGGGTTTATTTATACTTTAACAGATAAATATGTATTTTTAAGATGGCACGGCAACAGTTACACACAGTTCTATAAGTCAAGAAAAGGGGAATAGTTTACTATCCTTAGGTGACTGCCAAAAAAACAAACAGTCAACATCTCTAACACCAGGATATGGTAGTGGAAGTGGTGGCAAAGGAACCATTATGCAGTAATTTAATATGGAGTTTCACTCTCATACATTTTTAGTACCTATATAATAGGGCTTGTGTTTACTCTGATTAAGTTTTTATGAATCTTCAGTGGGGTTTTGTGTGTCTGCTGTAAGGTCAGCAACAATAACTGCAAGCGGTGCCAGTTGTCCCATTTGTCCATATTGTTCTTAAACAAGTAATGTTTACAATGTAAGTTTTCCTCTTCTGGAATATTAGTCTTATTATAATTGAAACAATCATGAACATGTATTACGCATCATATCTTATACCTCAGCTGCTAATGCATTACAGCATGGTATAAGAGAACAAGGTATGACTCCGGCTGGTGAGACTTTCTGTCACTGATAAGTTATACAAAAAATAAGAATTATGCATTACAGTTTCCATGTTCTTTGACAAAATTTTAAAACACTCAAGATTCTATGAGATTTATTCTGGTAACAAGGAAATCGGGGAGTATTATGATACATCACTGGCAACCCAGAAACGGATTGGCAGAATCATCACAATGATATAATTGTAAAATGTTGCTTGCAGCGCCCCTTGTTTTGGAGCAGAGTGGCGTGTAGAGGCCGCCACGATCCAGCAGACTGTCACGATCCTGCGCCAGCACAACATTCTCAACCAGCTTCACATCTTCACTAGTAGTTAGTACATCATTATGAAATATACTAAATTGTTGTAGTTAAATATTGTTTTATTAGCTTGGTTTCTAATTTTCTATGGGGAGAAATCATAATTACTAAGGACTTAAATGGAGTAGGCAGTTGGGCTTGGATGAAGTACCTAGTGGATTGGGCATAAGCGTATACCCGAAAGGAGCAATAACACTGGGTTACCAGGTTCCAAATAATTCTCCCATTTTTCCAGTGCTAGTTGTTGATGGTGTAGCATTCGTTTTAAATGCATGTTTTATTATATGGGACAAATAATAAAATTACCAATAAAACTTCATGAAAAATAAACTATTAAAATGCAATGAAAAAGTATATATGTATTTACTTATTTATGGTAACAAATATGTACACACTTTCATTTTCATTCAACTCTTTTGATATGAACAAATACTAAATGGCAATATTACCAATATTAATACATAAAATAAAACCGCTAAAAAATAATGCAAATAAAAGAAATGAATTTATTATTAATTTTACTTCAATCTTGGCCCGAAAGTGTTTCTGCCCATTGGCGTATTTAGTGTTACCCATAGAAGTTCATGACTTCAACTCATATGCCATGGCCAGGCCCCACCCAGGCCCCACCTGAAAAATAATCTTAGATACGCTAATGTTTCTGCCACGTTTCTGCCAACCCGAACTGTTGCACATATCCATAATTGACGTACTGCAGTGCAGAATCTTGCTTGAGAACTCTAAAACAAAAAATACATTATTGTCATAACTCCCTGAGTTAAGGGTAATTTACCAATTATTGTACTGGTGTCCCTTACAAACGTATAAAGCAGCAGAAAAGTAGTAGACTACCTACTGACACTGACAAGAAGTAAAGACTGCAGCTGCGGAGGGGTCGGCGGCAAGTGGAGCGGGGAGCTGTCAATTTGACATTCATCCGCCCATCGAAAAAAAGTGGAACTGACAAGGACAAAACACCTTGTCTATGTCTGTCACTCTGGTCACTTAATGGTTTCTGTAAATAGCTGTCCCGTTTCCTCCTGGTATTATTATTCGCTTGTTATGTTCTGAGCTTACTTGGTCCATGCAGTTGGGCTATTGACTTTTCTGACCCTTCAGCAAACTCATGACATTGCATGGAATTTAAAATAGTTTCTGTATTAGCACCTGGCTTAATAAATGCCCTAACATCGTACTTTTTTACACCATTGATCAACTCTTCGTTGCTTTGTCTTAATCGGAGAAGCAATGAAGCCATTCCGGTACATTGATCACCGCCAAACACATATATTCTCTCACACTGTTTACGGGATTTATTGTTAACAGAAGTAGGTACTGACTTTGGCTGCTCGACCCGTTCTCGTGGATTAGCTGTATTTGCTGTCGTGGGAGAGCGAAGAGTGCCACCTTGCTCTCGTTGTGGGGTTGTGCTATGGCTGGCAAGCTTGGCAGCTTGGTAGGTAGGCTCAGGCGATGGCAACTCCTGCTGTGTCTCATGTGAATTTCCAGTACTTGATGTCGTTGGAGTTGGATTCGGCAGAGTGGCGAGGGGTTCGAGTGTTTTTTGTTGATCCTCTTCTTTTTCCCAGTCTTTGGTGTTGCTTGGCTCGGTGTTCCGGAAATTCCATCGTCAAGTAGTTTTTTAAGTATTAAAATTTGCCGTTCTAATTCCGTTTGACCCTTACTTAGTCTCTTTATTTCAGTGTTTAGGACTTCTATTTCCTTGTGTGCACTATTTAGCTCAGTAGTCAGTACTGCAATTTCATCCTTCAGTTCAAAGATTTGTGAACTTTCTATAATGTTTGGCAGGCTTTGAACGCTGGTATCTTTATCAGAAAGTGTTTCCTGTTCTGGTGAACTGCAGAAGGGTTTGTATTCTGAGCTGCCTGCTGTGTGGACGGGAGATAAGCTAACACTTTTTTGCTGTACCGGTTTACGTTTTCTTTTTGTTACATTGTCCAGAGAACTGCGAGATGTACTTGCTTTGCAATGCTCAGCACTCTCAGCAGGTTGCTGCAGGGTTCTTGCAGCCGGGCAGGCGCAGATATAACACTTCCAGTCGGCTCTATTTTCATAGGTCATTAGAAAAAATCTGTCTAAAGTTACATTTGCAGTACATTTCACGTCATAGTATTTAGCACAAATCGAACACTTTAAATATTGTCTAGATTTAATGTCCTTCGCACATTTCGCGCATTGAAGTTTTATCGATGTGGGTGTCATGTTCACAAAAAAATAAAAATATATATATTTTCCAGTTCAAGTCCTCACAGAGGAACAAGACCTCCTTTCAAACGCCAAGTCGCCTCTGCGCTTCTTAATCTTTACGGTTTGACGTAGCGCCGCCTTTTGTTATGCGCTATGAACAAGTAACGTCGTTGCGCACGCGATATCAGTACTTACGCAACGCGCGTAACAGCGGCAATCGCTTGCACTGTTCCGCGGCGGTTTGGTGGCCGTGCCGGCGGGTATACGAATAATCACTGTTCAATCCTAGCAATTTCTTGTATTGTGATTATTAAACACTTGTTTTAGCACAGTTATGTATATAATCCATTTACTGGTACTTTATTTCACTGGTTTATGGTACACTGGTGTAATATATTTGAGTTTTGCTAATTAATAACTTGATTTATACACAGAAGTGACATGAATTAATGTTGACCGTAATGCTGTCAAAGACTAACCTGACCCTATTAAACACAAACATGTACACTTTATTTATAATCTTACGTTCACGACTGAAACTTTTCGGCATTTTCTTTGGATACATTTAAATATTTGTATTTTAAATGAATCACTACGAATGACATTGGCATACCTAGTTGACAAACCATCATAAAATCATTGTCAGTGTAAGAAATTTGTTCCAGTGAAATTCCGCAAAATGACGGTCAGGCTTTAATATAGAGATCGAGAGAGCTTTTTTGGCATTTATGTCACCGGCTCACCTAAAATCACCACTCATATCACTGTCCTTATTTTATTATAGAATAGGTAATGTGGCAGAGGTTCTCGAATGGGAACCACGTACCGGAAGACACCGCGTGGTTAGGTCTTCAGTTATGTCACCCGCTTACGGAGATACATATAGCCATAAGGCTGCGACCACACTTGTATCATTCCACCGATCCGATCCCCGTCGCGTATCATGAACGGTTGGTAGCTCACAGTATACCTTATAGGTAGTTGTCTTTATTCTATGACGGTAGTGCGGGCGTCGACCAATCGCGATCATGCATCGGCCCGTATCAGCAAGCTCGAAATCCCTGTTGATACGCGTGTTGTGTCGTGTCGTGATCCATCTCGAGTCGGTTTTTGCCCGATCATCAAAGGCGATACGGGCTAGTTTGGACGTGCACCGATCCTGTCTTCGATCCATCTTTGAAATTATGTAATAATACCATACAACTACCGGACTGTCTACTTTGTGTGAGGCCTTCCACGCGGCGTCATCCGGTACGCGGTCTTCACTCGAGAACTTTCTGCCGCATTGTCATAAAACAAGCATAGTCACAATATGTAGGTTATATCTCCGTGAGCGTCAGTCGTCGTCCCTCCCGCGCGCTAGGTAAGTGGGTAACTGCCTGTCGTAGGGGGCCCCTAGTCAAGAGTACCTACTTAAACAGACATTGAGTGCTTTCCATTACAACATTCATACAATACAACATATAAATTCAACAATTATATTTTAAGTGTATGTTGTAAATTTAAGACTTCCAACTTCCATACAAATTCTGTAAAAAGTCACGGGTTCCATGAGAAGGTTGTTTAAACACTTATTAAAATGAGCTGGCTGGGTCTTATATATATAATCTGACGCCAACAGCGCCGAATATTTTACGGGATCAAAATTGGATTCTCTATTTGGTACCTATACAAATAAAATAAGGTGTAAGGTGGGGTATGCGAAAAAAAATACCATTTTTTTTGTAATAATTTACACTGAAGTTTATTTCTCACCGTGAATACATATTGACCAATGTTCCTGAACCTCGCATCTCGTACTTTATTACAACTCACGCAACATACATTTCTTACGCCCGAAGGAACCATTTGCTTTTTTTGTTTTTTATTTAGCTACTAGTTATAAAATCCTAAAATTTGATAATACAATGAAATTTAAGCATTCTTACAGTTTACCACTAAGTCCATTTAGCATTGAAATAAACATGATGTTAATAAAATTGATTTAAGTTGTTCATATATATGTATATATACATAGAGATAGCGACGTACATATATATATATATATATAGGTAGGTAGATAACATATATATTACAATTGTAACTAAGGGCGCTCGCGCGCGGAGCGGGCCGGGTGCAACCATACGTCCAAACGAACACTATACATTGTATACATTTGTAAAAAGTATCAAAATTGAGTAAAAGGCCTACAAAAAATTATCTCGAGATACTAATATTCCTTTACGTCGTATAACCTAAAAATTGACCTATTTAACACAGGACTCGCCGCGAGGCGAGTCGAGCGTTAAAGGGTAACGAACGTAGGTATTTTAACTATTTGGCTTAATCATATTATGTATGAGATGAGCGCGAAACAGAAGCGGTGCGGCGTGCGGCTGCGGAGCGGAGCGGAGCGTCCGTCTAGTCCTCCGCCTCCTCGTCCTCCGACTCCTGCTGCTGCAGCCACGTCAGCCAGGTGTTGACCTGCAACAGCGACACGGAGCCCGTTACTGACGGCAAGCGGCAGACCTTCCACTACCTAGGACACCTTCCTAGGAACCGCACCCATGTGTAACGTTTCTGTACACAGTTCAGTACAAAGATGGGTTACTATGCAGCGGCGGCGATAAGATAAGAAGCACAATCAGTTCATAACAATACGATATATGATGATAATTATTATGAATATCCCTCAATTGTTTAACCCCTTATAGTCGGCGCGCCGCCGCAGGATGTTCCTGTCAGTGCACAGCACTTCATACTTACATAAAGGAATTTGTTGAAACCGATGCAATTAATAGTACATTACTGCAGACGCCGGGAAATAAGGGCTTGCCGGCTGAGTAGGTATAGCCGGCCTACAGTAGGGAGGCCGGATAGTGATACGAAGCCGGCAAGCCATGTATAGTGCTTTACTCAACGTATGCAATGAAATAAAAAAATATATCACTCAAAAAAACATAATTCAGCTGTTTAGCCCGTTCATGAACTCAGACGCCATGTTTAAAAAAAATTACTTTCCGGGCTAGGCCTTCAATTCTGTATGAAAATCCTTTACTATTCTCTCGAATTGTTCCGCCCGAAACGTGAAACTTCTAAGCCTGTTTTAACGCACGTTATGACGATATTCCATTGCATGTTTGAGAAAATGTATATAGTGTCACTGGCCGGCACCCTCTGCCTTTTCAGATGATATGACCCATGCGATGACCATGAGAAGGTATGTGACCAAATTTCAGAAAGCGTTAATATTCGCTGTATATTTTTTGATATAGTCCTTACGTCTAGGGATCATAAACTCGTATAAATGTTTAGGTACATGGGTCATTGTCAGATTTAGGTGCGCGTCTTTCCGGTGGACATTTGCCAAATTAAGGATTTCCGTGATTCTTTTTTATACTTTTTCTATACAAGATGATGTGAAGTGTTGAGTGTGGCACTTTAATTTAAGATTAGTTAAATTGTTTCTACCCGTGAGATCCTGTAATTGGCTTCCCTGCTTTCTATTATATTTAAGTTTACTCAAAATTGTCAAAGCTGATGGTTCTCCTAAATAAATAAATATTTTTTCTGATTAAACGCCTGTGAGAATAAAGAACGTTCCCTCTTCTATAATCCGATGTAATAGCAACATGACCTAGATTCATACAAGCTCTTAACTTTTGACCACCAAATTTTGTTTTTTGAACTGACAATGACCCACGTATACTTTGGCGGCGATTTGTTATTCAGGTGTAGGTATGGGCCGTTTCGGTTTAGGTACGAGAGAGGTAGCAATAGGATTTTCCGAATTTTCGATTCCCGTTATATTTTTAAGGCCCACAGATTGGATGATACAAAATTATCATACCTTAATTTATATGACTGATACATTGTATCAGTTACATTTTTGTACACCTCAAAGTAGTAGACACAATATGCTTAAATGCAAAAACACTTCGGTGTTTTAATCAATATTTAATTAAATGCTAAACAACATTAAATTATTTATATTTATATTAGGATTTCGCGTAACTAGGAACTTATATTTTAAATGTTATAAACAACAATGTTGACTGCCCTGAACTGCTTGCTGAACTTTCTTTCAATACTACATCCAGGCTAAAAAGACACTACCCTCCCCTCTCAGTTCCCTTTTCCTCGCGGAACTATAGAAAAAATATTTTTCTGTTGCGTGTTGGTAAAAATCGTAATAAAGTAGTGAAAGAGCTGGATATCGACATCTTCAACAGTAATATCCCGGCTTTAAGGCGTAAGATGACGAACGAATTCTTTAAGTGAGCGTGGTTTAACCGAATCAGCTGTCTGGTGCATTGATTAAATTAGTTTATTTATTTATTTATTTAGGAGAACCAACAGCTTTAACAATTTCGACACCGACAACCCGAAGGCCGGGCGCTCGTAAACTTTGTTCAGATGCCGGCCAACCCGGTAGCCGGGTTGATGCTATAAAAGTCGGCTTGGCCGGTTTCTGGGATATGTCTTACTTTTTTGTCTGGTTGCGAATGTGTTAACAATTTTGAGTAAGTGAGAGTATAATAGAAAGCAGGGAAGCCAATTACAGGATCTCACGGATAGAAACAATTTAACTAATCTTAAATTAAAGTGGAACACTCATCACTTTACATCATTTTGTATAGAATAAGTATAAAAAAAGAAGAAAATGGTAAACAATACACTACACGACACGAGCTCTAATAATTGCAAAGTATATTTTAAACCCAGGCGGGTGAACGACTATGTAACACACCTAGTTAAAGCACCTTGTCAGTGCTCAGTCAAATTTGTTAAAATTGGATAGGTTACAAAATCAGGCTTTGCGAGTCATAGGTGGTTACATCCGTTCTACACCGCTTCACGTCATGGAGAGTGAGTTGTCTCTCGCTCCTCTTCAATTTCGTAGGAAATATTTAGCTGGCAAGTTCTGGTTAAAGGCTAAATCACATTAGATTTACTCTCCTCGACAAGCAATTCCCGTTTTTGGTCCAATAAAAGAAATCCTTTACTCATGTCTGTTCATAGCTATTTAGATTTATTGCCTATGCATAGAAGTGTCCAGCTTGAGATGTATTCTTTAGACACATGGGTTAGTAATATTAACATACATGATGTAGTCGTCGATTCCATTCCACTCGTTGAACACTCAAAACGATTTTATACCTCTAATAAACTTAAATCTATTTGTATCGATTACATTGAAAAAGAGTATATATCATGGTATAAAATCTTCACTGATGGATCAAAAGATAAGTCGGGTGGTGGTGCAGCCTTTTTAGATCCTTCTCTTCAATGTAATTCCAAACTAAGAATTGATTCTGATATCTGTATTATGCATATTGAATTGATTGCCATAGCTGAATCTCTTTCATATATCGAATCTGTACAATACAATAAATTTGTTATTTTGACTGATTCCAAAAGCGCCCTACAGCACCTTGTTCGATCTACCACTCACGTTAGAGCGACACCAATTGCATATCGTATTTTGGAATCAATTTTGAGACTGCAATCTTTGAATATAGAGGTTAAACTGCAATGGATCCCCGCCCATGTTCAAATAAAATACAACGAGGATGTGGATTTACTAGCCAAAGAAGCTGTAGAGGACGGTGTTCCATTCACAGTTTTTCCACTTTACACAGACCAACTAAAAATTGTTAAAAAAACGTGCTTTATGGATTGGCAGGAGTATTTCGATTTACGCTCTAGAGAAAAAGGCATTTGGTTCCGAACTATCCAGCCTCAAGTGAATCATTGTCCTTGGATTGACCATATTTTATTTAGTAGAAATAAACTTAAAACTGCTCTCAGGTTGCGATCTGGTCACATTCCATCTAAATTGTTCTCATTTTTGATGAAAAAAGTTCCTTCGCCACTGTGCGATGATTGTGGAGTGGTTGAAGATGTTCTACATATATTGATGGAGTGTATTCGGAACGATCCGGTGAGATCCAAATATTTTAATAATAATTCCCGTGAAGTCGGTCTTGTGAACAGCATTTTGGCTTCACCCATATCGGACGACGCTGAAATGCTGTACAATCTAGCCGATTTAGCGTTAGTTGTTCCTAAGTGATTTATTTGTTTCCTTTTTGTATTTTGTTTGTAAACTGTTTTTTACGGGGCGATGTGGTCGCTTAGCGACAAAGCCCTTTCAATAAATTAAATAAAAAAAAAAAAGCACCTTGTCACCAAACTTTGTCTCACAGCAGGAATTTTACAGTTAAGTATGTCGCGATATCCAGTTCCTTCGTTAGTGTTCACGCTACGACTTGCACGCGTCAGAAAACTATTTTGTCTGTAATTGGATGATGCAGATTTAAGATATGGGAGGAAAATGCCGTTTAGAACGAAGGGGTGTATTGAATGAGAGGTTCTCAAGCAACTCAGGGCAATCAGTGACGCCGCTGGTGATGTTAAGAATCTGGTGATGTTAAGAATAAAGGTTATATCAGCTATCTCAGGTCGTTTTTGTAGAGGAATTAGGTGGTGTTTCTTACATATATCAGTGTAGCTAAATGTACTATAATTAGATTTAAGTTTAAAACACAAGTACTTTAGAATTTTTTGCTGGACACGCTCTATTCTGTCGATATATTTACTAGTTCTATTGCATTTAGTTTGTAATCACAGGTAGATGCGATGTTGTGCATTGTGCGAGCACTTTATTTTTGTATAAAATGTCACTACCGGTGGGAACCTGTAATTGGCTTTCCATTAACAATTTCTAAGAGCAATGTATTGTTTGTAGCTGTTGGTTCTCCTAATAAATAATAAATAAATAAATATAGTTTTCTGGAGCGTGCTGGTAAAAGTTCTAATAAATTAAGGAAAGATCTAGATATCGACATCTGCAACAGTAATATCCCGGCTGTAAGGCGTAAGATGACGAACGAATTCTTTAAGTGAACTTTAATCGTAACAGCTGTTTGGAACATTGATTAAGTTAGTTTTATTATACTTAGTTTGTAATCACAGTATGTCACTACTGGTGTACCTGTGATTGGCTTTCCAAAACTATTTTTCATCTCTCCTGTTCGGAAAGAGTCATTTTCATGAGTAGATAGCTGGGTGGAAAATAGCTTTTCCATCCCTAGGGTGGAAAGTATTTTTTTTTTTAATTGCCATGGAGTCAAAGATAATGCCTTCTAGATGCACGTCGTGACCAACTAAATTTAGGTACAATCTAGTCGGCCGTGGTAAGTGGCCATTGAAAACAGGTCTCCGAAGGTTAGATATAGGCAAGCTTAATTTTTTTATATCTAATTATTAATTATAAATTTGCCTTATATTCATAAAACATACATATAATTTCGTCCCACATTTATTGATAGATCGTACTCTTATAAAAAAAAAAAAAACCATTGGATTGTTTTTTTTTTCTTTTAACTTTAAATGTTGGCGGTACGTATATGTTAACTTTTCTTTTTCTATTAAAAATAAGAAAAATGAAGGTTTGCAGTAGAAAAAGCGGGAACACGAGATTAAATATAAATACCGTGTCTTTAATTGATTATTTGTTAAAAATGACGTGGACATTAATATAACTCACTCATGACATAATATGTGCGTGTAGTATTTTATTTTCCTCGCAGTCGAAATGAAAAGTAGAGTGTTTAACTCGAGATATTTCTGGCGCTCGAACGAAGTGAGGGGTGCAATGAGTTACTTTTTACCCTTGGTTAACAATCTACTATTAAAAGAGGCTATAGAACATGAAAATGTACCTACGTGTTTAAACGCTACTATATGTAACAACAATGGGCGGTTTCCCATTAGCCGGCCCGACACCGACACCGACGCCGGCGCCGGGGAAGCAAAAACGTATAAAAATGTATGGCTAGCTTGTACACCCACCGGCACCGGCGGTGAGTCCCGCCGTCGCCGGTAAACCGCCCATTGGTTCAACTTTGCGGTGGGGAAGAAATGGAAATGGATGTGTGTGTGTGTGTGTGTGTGTGTGTGTGTGTGTGTGTGTGGGTACGTGTGCGTGTACCTGGAAGAGCGCCTCGCCCTTGCCGGGATAGGCGTCGGTGACGTCCTCGCGCCAGCGCAGGAAGGCGTCCTCCTCGCACACCTCCAGGTTGTACAGGTACATGAACCAGCGCAGCAGCATTCCTGCAACGTGACACCGCATCGTCACAGTCTAAGAATCAATACAGTCGGTCGACGAAGGCGTCTAGACGGGGCAATCGTGCGGGGTGACAGAGGCGGCGGCGGGAGGGGCGCACCCCATGTGTCATACGACGAAATTGTTTGTAATGAGGGTGCTGACTTTGAGGGCTGACGCGTCTTGCAACTTGCAAAATACAATTAAAATGTTGCATACAACATGTGCTGTGCGAAATTTTAAAGCGCCTAAGTTATGCATTTTCTCATGTCATGCTAACGTAAACAAAATGGCGGATGTAAAAGCGTTACGCCTGCCAGTAAGAATTTAAATACCGCAAAAATATCGCTATTATATTATATAATTGTTTGTTTCTGTGTAAACAAAAAATATATGATCTGACATGTCACATGAATTTTTAAATTCAAAATGTCGGACATGTTTCATAGCTTATTTTAAGTAAAAAATACGAGTTACGTAGTTTAAGACTATTTAAAAAGCAAGAAATTGTTCCTTGCTTTTCAGTCGGATTTTTTAATTATTTTTAAGGGTCCTCTGGGTGCCGATTACGAGAAAGACATCCATTTTGAAATCCAAGATGGCGGACATTATTTTTTCTTAAAAATCGATATGGGTGTCATCTCCAAGGTTCCTCGGGGTTCCGATTACGAAAATGACATCCATTTTGAAATCCAAGATGGCGGACATTATTTTGTCCCAAAAATCGATATGGGTGTCATCTCCAAGGTTCTTCGGGGTTCCGATTACGAAGATGACATCCATTTTGAAATCCAAGATGGCAGACATTTTTTTTTTATCGATGTGGGTGTCATTTCCAACGTTCCTTGGGGTTCCGATTACGAAAATGACATCCATTTTGAAATCCAAGATGGCGGACATAAATTTTTCTTAAAAACCGATATTGGTGCCATACATACGTGAACCCTAAAAACATTACCCTCCTTTTTTGGGCAGTTGCGTAAGTCTGTGACAACCCTTGGTAGGTACGGTGGCCTTGAGCGGTGTCGGCACTTACGCAAACATCAAAGGCGTCGGCCCACTGTTACTTTTTACACTGTGGCATCGTTATCCGTCCGCTGTAGCGCGCCGGGCGCGTGACGCGGACACGCGGACACTCACCCTTGGGGTAGCGGTGGTGGTGCGCGTGCAGCTGCACGGCGTACACGGCGGCCAGCTGCAGGTCGGCGCGGCCCTGCAGCAGCGCCGTCAGCAGCGGCGCGTAGGCCTCCGCCAGCGCCTTCTCGCGCTCCAGCGCCGCCTTGTCCGAGCCCGCGTCGTCGGCGCCGGCCGCCGCCGTCACGTGGCCGGCGATCAGCGCCACCAGCGTCGACACGAAGGCCGCGTTCTGGCGCACGGCCGGCTCCACGTTGGCCTTGATCCAGCGGTACAGGTGCGCCGGCGCCGGCTCGGCCGCCAGCTGGCGCGCCAGCAGCGCGCGCACGCGCAGCTGCGGCACCAGGTGCGCCAGGCCGCGCGCCTCCAGCGCGTCCAGCGTGGCCGGCGCCTCCGGGCCCTGCCCCGTGCCGGCCGCCACGTACGCGCACAGGTTCAGCTTGCTGTCGGCGTACAGCTCGGCCAGCGCCGCCGCGCCCACCGCGCGCTGCAGCGCCTCCAGCACGTCCAGCAGCTGCGGGTAGTGCGCGCCGCCCTCGCCCCAGGCCGCCAGCTCCTGCAGCGGCAGCAGCTTGTGCCGCGCGCCCAGCGCCAGCAGCGCCGCCAGCCGCGCGTGGCCGGCGTGCGGCTGCAGCAGCGCGCGGAACGCCTCGCCCACGCCGGCGCGCTTCACGCCGCGGATCAGCGCGCACGCCGCGTCGCCCAGCCGCGTCCACTCCGACTCCGACTCGGCCTGGAACCCGACAATCTACTTTACACGACGAAGGGATAATGTGACACCTAATCGAGTGCAGAAAGAAGTATGATCTGATCTATTTTTTGTATGCGAATGCGCTGCACGTGCTGGCGCAGCGCGGGCTGTCGGCGTGCGGTATACTGTACCTCGTGCGTGAGCGTGTGCTCGAGCAGCGCGCCGATGGCGCGGCGCAGCAGCTTGTCGGGCAGCGCGGCGTCTCGGATGCGCTGCGCGTGCTGGCGCAGCGCGGGCTGTCGGCGTGCGGTATACTGTACCTCGTGCGTGAGCGTGTGCTCGAGCAGCGCGCCGATGGCGCGGCGCAGCAGCTTGTCGGGCAGCGCGGCGTCTCGGATGCGCTGCGCGTGCTGGCGCAGCGCGGGCTGTCGGCGTGCGGTATACTGTACCTCGTGCGTGAGCGTGTGCTCGAGCAGCGCGCCGATGGCGCGGCGCAGCAGCTTGTCGGGCAGCGCGGCGTCTCGGATGCGCTGCGCGTGCTGGCGCAGCGCGGGCTGTCGGCGTGCGGTATACTGTACCTCGTGCGTGAGCGTGTGCTCGAGCAGCGCGCCGATGGCGCGGCGCAGCAGCTTGTCGGGCAGCGCGGCGTCTCGGATGCGCTGCGCGTGCTGGCGCAGCGCGGGCTGTCGGCGTGCGGTATACTGTACCTCGTGCGTGAGCGTGTGCTCGAGCAGCGCGCCGATGGCGCGGCGCAGCAGCTTGTCGGGCAGCGCGGCGTCTCGGATGCGCTGCGCGTGCTGGCGCAGAGCGGGCTGTCGGCGTGCGGTATACTGTACCTCGTGCGTGAGCGTGTGCTCGAGCAGCGCGCCGATGGCGCGGCGCAGCAGCTTGTCGGGCAGCGCGGCGTCTCGGATGCGCTGCGCGTGCTGGCGCAGCGCGGGCTGTCGGCGTGCGGTATACTGTACCTCGTGCGTGAGCGTGTGCTCGAGCAGCGCGCCGATGGCGCGGCGCAGCAGCTTGTCGGGCAGCGCGGCGTCTCGGATGCGCTGCGCGTGCTGGCGCAGCGCGGGCTGTCGGCGTGCGGTATACTGTACCTCGTGCGTGAGCGTGTGCTCGAGCAGCGCGCCGATGGCGCGGCGCAGCAGCTTGTCGGGCAGCGCGGCGTCTCGGATGCGCTGCGCGTGCTGGCGCAGCGCGGGCTGTCGGCGTGCGGTATACTGTACCTCGTGCGTGAGCGTGTGCTCGAGCAGCGCGCCGATGGCGCGGCGCAGCAGCTTGTCGGGCAGCGCGGCGTCTCGGATGCGCTGCGCGTGCTGGCGCAGCGCGGGCTGTCGGCGTGCGGTATACTGTACCTCGTGCGTGAGCGTGTGCTCGAGCAGCGCGCCGATGGCGCGGCGCAGCAGCTTGTCGGGCAGCGCGGCGTCTCGGATGCGCTGCGCGTGCTGGCGCAGCGCGGGCTGTCGGCGTGCGGTATACTGTACCTCGTGCGTGAGCGTGTGCTCGAGCAGCGCGCCGATGGCGCGGCGCAGCAGCTTGTCGGGCAGCGCGGCGTCTCGGATGCGCTGCGCGTGCTGGCGCAGCGCGGGCTGTCGGCGTGCGGTATACTGTACCTCGTGCGTGAGCGTGTGCTCGAGCAGCGCGCCGATGGCGCGGCGCAGCAGCTTGTCGGGCAGCGCGGCGTCTCGGATGCGCTGCGCGTGCTGGCGCAGCGCGGGCTGTCGGCGTGCGGTATACTGTACCTCGTGCGTGAGCGTGTGCTCGAGCAGCGCGCCGATGGCGCGGCGCAGCAGCTTGTCGGGCAGCGCGGCGTCTCGGATGCGCTGCGCGTGCTGGCGCAGCGCGGGCTGTCGGCGTGCGGTATACTGTACCTCGTGCGTGAGCGTGTGCTCGAGCAGCGCGCCGATGGCGCGGCGCAGCAGCTTGTCGGGCAGCGCGGCGTCTCGGATGCGCTGCGCGTGCTGGCGCAGCGCGGGCTGTCGGCGTGCGGTATACTGTACCTCGTGCGTGAGCGTGTGCTCGAGCAGCGCGCCGATGGCGCGGCGCAGCAGCTTGTCGGGCAGCGCGGCGTCTCGGATGCGCTGCGCGTGCTGGCGCAGCGCGGGCTGTCGGCGTGCGGTATACTGTACCTCGTGCGTGAGCGTGTGCTCGAGCAGCGCGCCGATGGCGCGGCGCAGCAGCTTGTCGGGCAGCGCGGCGTCTCGGATGCGCTGCGCGTGCTGGCGCAGCGCGGGCTGTCGGCGTGCGGTATACTGTACCTCGTGCGTGAGCGTGTGCTCGAGCAGCGCGCCGATGGCGCGGCGCAGCAGCTTGTCGGGCAGCGCGGCGTCTCGGATGCGCTGCGCGTGCTGGCGCAGCGCGGGCTGTCGGCGTGCGGTATACTGTACCTCGTGCGTGAGCGTGTGCTCGAGCAGCGCGCCGATGGCGCGGCGCAGCAGCTTGTCGGGCAGCGCGGCGTCTCGGATGCGCTGCGCGTGCTGGCGCAGCGCGGGCTGTCGGCGTGCGGTATACTGTACCTCGTGCGTGAGCGTGTGCTCGAGCAGCGCGCCGATGGCGCGGCGCAGCAGCTTGTCGGGCAGCGCGGCGTCTCGGATGCGCTGCGCGTGCTGGCGCAGCGCGGGCTGTCGGCGTGCGGTATACTGTACCTCGTGCGTGAGCGTGTGCTCGAGCAGCGCGCCGATGGCGCGGCGCAGCAGCTTGTCGGGCAGCGCGGCGTCTCGGATGCGCTGCGCGTGCTGGCGCAGCGCGGGCTGTCGGCGTGCGGTATACTGTACCTCGTGCGTGAGCGTGTGCTCGAGCAGCGCGCCGATGGCGCGGCGCAGCAGCTTGTCGGGCAGCGCGGCGTCTCGGATGCGCTGCGCGTGCTGGCGCAGCGCGGGCTGTCGGCGTGCGGTATACTGTACCTCGTGCGTGAGCGTGTGCTCGAGCAGCGCGCCGATGGCGCGGCGCAGCAGCTTGTCGGGCAGCGCGGCGTCTCGGATGCGCTGCGCGTGCTGGCGCAGCGCGGGCTGTCGGCGTGCGGTATACTGTACCTCGTGCGTGAGCGTGTGCTCGAGCAGCGCGCCGATGGCGCGGCGCAGCAGCTTGTCGGGCAGCGCGGCGTCTCGGATGCGCTGCGCGTGCTGGCGCAGCGCGGGCTGTCGGCGTGCGGTATACTGTACCTCGTGCGTGAGCGTGTGCTCGAGCAGCGCGCCGATGGCGCGGCGCAGCAGCTTGTCGGGCAGCGCGGCGTCTCGGATGCGCTGCGCGTGCTGGCGCAGCGCGGGCTGTCGGCGTGCGGTATACTGTACCTCGTGCGTGAGCGTGTGCTCGAGCAGCGCGCCGATGGCGCGGCGCAGCAGCTTGTCGGGCAGCGCGGCGTCTCGGATGCGCTGCGCGTGCTGGCGCAGCGCGGGCGAGTCGTCGTCGCCGGCGCCGGCGCCGGGCTCGGCGCTGGCGGCGACGGCGGCGTCGATCAGCAGCCGGCACGCCTCCTCCTTGTTCAAGCCCTGGGGAGTTATCGTGTGACGGTTAACGGATGAGACTGGCGAACTCAAATAGAATAGTTTCCGTAAGTAGACCAAAAGGGCAATCTACTAGCGATTCACGAGAGCACCGCTTTTGAGAAGAAAGCCGAAAGAAAGTACAGTCAACAGTAAGTGATTTCCGTAAGTTATACTTAAAACTACAACAAGTATATTCTAACTAATTGGTACACGTAGAGGTACGATGCTCCCATCAATTTTAGGTAGGTACAGTAGTATCAAATTAAAACTATCAATTTTCTCAGAGATGTATATAAGGTCTCTGGGCAGCACAATATATATAAATACAATTAATTAATTATATCTATCCAAATATCATAAACCCTCCATGATGGGTTCAAGAACCGCACATTATGACCACCATAAAAATAGACTGTTTTGTTAGAACAAATTTCTTATCTGTAAAATGTTATTATTGCTAAATAATAACATCGATTTCGATAATATAATTTCATTCAAATTTCGAACATTGCTGAAAAACAAAGAAATTTGATTTGACCTGTATTCTAATATCAGTCGAGATGACGTTGGGCCAACTCTAGTTTGTCTCTGAATTAAAAAATAAACTATGACAGCAGCCAGAAAACTTCATTACCGCCATTACCGCGTAAAATTTGTCAGAATGTGCGGCTCCTGAATGCATCATGAAGGCTTATGATATGTGGGTAGATAAAGTAGTCTAGCCTTCGGCTCGTTTCATAAGCCCACAGTTTAATACCCTACATTATGTACAGTCACATAAACTACTATAATTCCACCGAGATGTCTCCTAGGCAATTAATTGAACCAGGCGTTACTTTGCGAAAAATCCATTTCAATTTAAACAATAATATTGCTATTTTATACAGTAGCGGCAAAAAAACTATCATATTGAAATATTTTAACTTCAAGTCGAATTGAATCCAAGGATAAGATCCGAATGAATATTGCCAGTAGCGTAACAAGTAACTTGTAGTATAGTAAGTGTGTAACGAATAAAAACATGTATTTTATTAGCCTAGTTGGAAATACTAACTGAACGGCAAGTATAAAAACGTGTTTTTTTTATCAGATGCAGAATATCGACAACATTTTCTAAATAACAATTTGTATAGAAAAATAGATGTTGTATTGGTTAAAAAAGAAATTCAGGTCAGTACTTTGTTCACTGTTTGCAGTGTCATACTTTCTAGCGGTGACATGGTATCGTACGGAATTCAAACTCATATCAAAAATATGTACGAGAAATGTACGAAATTGTACGCTAGTTAAAAAAATATGTACTACACGTACTTACGAAAAAACAGTGATCAATCTGTTACCGCTAGAAAAACCATACTTTCTGGCGGTGTCATACTTTCTTGGTATCGTACGGAATACGTATCAAAAAAAATGTACGAGAAATGTACAAAATTGTACGCTATTAAAAAAAAATGTACTACACGTACTTACGAGAAAACAGTGATCAATCTGTCACCGCTAGGAAGCATTTTAGAAAATATTTCTGGGTAATTTTCTCGGCCTGCTTAAACGACAATTTAACCAATCAAAGCTAATCGTCTGCTGCATGCCAAATTGAATTGACCAATGAGCAAGCATCATTTATGAGGTATATTTTATTCTTAAACGTATAAATATCCGTTTACTTTCTTGAGTAAGATTATACACCTCAGGTTTACTTTTTAATAAATTTTCGTTAACAAGGTATTATCCTAAAAGAAAGAGCGGTAGTAGCCTAGTGGTTAGGGCGTGCGACTTTAAATCCGGAGGTCGCGGGTTCGAACCCGGCCCGTACCAATGAGTTTTTCGGAACTTATGTACGAAATATCATCTGATATTTACCACTCGCTTTTCGGTGAAGGAAAACATCGTGAGGAAACCACCTAAGCCCAAAGGCCTAGTTTCCCCTCTGGGTTGGAAGGTCAGATGGCAGTCGCTTACGTAAAAACTAGTGCCTACGCCACATCTTGGGATTTAAGTAGCTGACCCCGATTGAGAATTCATTCTCAAAAAATGGGACAAAGGCTAGGAGGATGATGAAGGTATTATCCTAAAAATCATGAATTCATGAAGCATTTATATTTTTAAGTTCGTTATGGCGCGTAAAACAATTTCCTAATATTCACAATTATTTATTTCTCAACAAACAATTATTTGCATTTTAAATTATATCTATTTTGAGTTCATAATACTCCAAGCTATGCGCGCATGCACTACGGGGCCGCCCGCCATATTTAAAAGTGAATATTAAATATTGGTTTTGTGATGTGATTAATTTAATAGTGTTAACATTGACTCACGAAAGAAATAATATTAGGAATGTATGTTAATATTTACGTACCGTTACAAGTTACTATGTATTATCTTAAACTTTAGGTATAATGTATATTGCTACGCCCTATCAGGCCCTCAGGAGCATAATGCACAAAACGCAAAATGTACACTACACGCAAAATGTAACTAATAGCAAAATGTACAATTCGCACAATGTACCCCAAGCATATTGTGAAATACGCGGAACGTTCACGAAGCAAAAAGTACATTCGCAAAATGTACATATCGGAAATGTACACTACTCACAAAATGCACATTACGCGAAACGTGCAGTACGCAATTAGCCGCACACGAAAAATGTACAAAAAGCGAGGATTGCGTGAAATATACAAGTGCCATAATTCAGGGAAAAGGATCCAACCCACACATGCATTGTATAGGTAATTGCTGCTTTATATACAAATAAGAGCCATAATTTTTACTGCAATGCGGCTACAAAACGGCTCAGAGTTTAATGACTAATGTAACAAACTCGTATTTTAATGTATTTCCTCGCATTACTCGTGAAACGCACTCTGTTTAGTCTCGGCTGAAACTGCAATAGATGAACTCGTATTACAAATGTACTCGTTCACCTATTGCTTACTTTGCAGCCTTACTACAACAATGTACAGTCGAGTTCATTTACATCTGCACACTTACGAGAACAAAAATATCTGAACACGACCCTATTGTCAGGAGCATAAAGTCGCGTTCAGATATATTTGTTCTCGTAAGTGTGTAGATGTAAATGAACTCGACTGTACTATTGATAATAAAAAAGACAAACGTGCACGAACCACAATTTCTTTATACCTATATTTACCTGCGGCCCAAGAAATGCTTCTTTTTTTGTGAAGATGCTCTATGGTCTAGACGAATAGAATGCAACCGTATGAACCGTGTACGCGTTTACGCGTGCGTATAGCACAAACTGTCTGGGTCCGAGTTACAGTGTTACTTTGTGCATCGAGAGCTACTTTGGGCTTCATCACAACACAAGGCTAACGGGCCGATCATAATGACGTCGATCGGTCCGTTTAAAGCAAATATAGCGTCACGCGGAGTGTTCGTGTCCGAAGGGGCATTGTATACTCATAGGAATATTTTAACATCAGTTCTCGACTTATAATCGACCACCCTGATGACTCATTTCTTATTACTGGCGATTTTAACATCTCTCATGCCGAATGGGAGGATAAAGGTTCAGGCAAATTATTTTTAAATCCTTCTAACAATATTATCGTCCAATTTTTAAGTGACTATATGGCGCTCAGTGGTCTAGACCAATTTAATAACAATGCAAATGTTAATAGTAGAATCCTCGACCTGATATTAAGTAACTCAACATGTTCTGTTAACACGTGCGACTTTCCCTTAACCCCGGAAGATGCTCATCATAAGGCACTAATATTGGACTTCAAACTGGAATATACTGCTCCAATAAAGCCGGCCGAAACCGTTGTTTATAAGTTTCATTTAGCAAATTATGATGAATTTAATAATGATTTAGGTAATATAAACTGGGATGTATTTTTTGACAATTTAAATGTTGAAGGGTGCGTGCATAAATTCTACGAATTGTTATATAAGTTGATTGACCGGCACGTGCCTTGTTATCCTTCACGAAATGTATGTAATTCTCCGGTATGGCATAGTAAATCTTTAAAAAATATTTTGAAGGAAAAGAGAAAATACCATAAGTTATGGAAATTATATGGAAACCCTTTGGACTATGAAAGTTTCAAAATATTAAGAAAACGAGCTGAAATAATTGAAAAGGAATGTTATAACCAATATATTCAATCTTCTGAAGATAAGATTAAATCACATCCAAAATTTTTCTGGAAATTTATTAAATCTACTATGTCTAATAAGGGAACACCACAGACAATGTTTTATAAAGGTACCCAAGCTTCTAATGGGGAGAGTATCTGCAACTTATTTAGTGAATATTTTCAATCCGTGTTTGAAAATGCTTGCCTTCCACCTTTGGATATGAATTGTTTGGAGCCTCCTACGATGTCCATTTTTAGTATCAATACTGTAAATTTGTCCCATGATTTAGTTCTCAAGTATTTAAAATCAGTAGATACAAATAAGGGAGCGGGACCCGATAAAATTCATCCTTTGCTTATTAGCAAATGCGCGAGTACCCTAGTTTTTCCTCTTGTCAAAATCTTTATGCTATCCCTCAAGGAAGGGCATGTGCCAGAAATCTGGAAAAAAGCTTGGATTACACCCATTCCTAAAGGCTCCATAAGCCAAGATATAGAAAAGTATAGACCTATTTCAAAACTATGTCAATTTGGAAAAATATTAGAAAAGATTGTCACTGATCAGGTTTCACATGATGTTCGCCGTCATATAAATCCAACTCAGCACGGTTTTTATCGGGGTCGTAGTGTGGAAAGTAATCTTTTGTCCTTTAGCGAAATAATACGTGATGCCATGGATAATAGGTATCAGGTAGATGCAGTATATACAGATTTTGCAAAGGCATTCGATAAAATTTCTTTTAATACGCTTTTGCTCAAGCTCTGGAACCTCGGCATACACGGTGATCTTTTTAGGTGGATTCAGTCTTACATCGAAAACAGATGCCAAGCTGTAGTACTAGGAGGATATACATCTGGGTATAAAACTACTACCTCTGGAGTCCCACAAGGATCTCATTTGGGCCCCTTGTTGTTTATCTTATACATAAATGACATAACAGAGTCGATAACAAACTCCAAAGCTCTTCTTTATGCCGATGATACCAAAATATTTAGAGTAGTTAAAACACATACGGATTGCGCTATGCTGCAAGAAGATCTGTTTAATTTCGAGAGATATTGTGCTAAAAATAGTCTTTTTTTAAATAGCGACAAATGCTCTGTTATTACATTTACAAGGAAAAAATCACCAATTTTATATAATTACAAATTATGTGACAATACCTTAACGCGAAAACATAGTATTCGAGATTTAGGTGTAATAATGGATAGCAAACTAACTTTTAACCTACATATTGATAGCATCCTAAGTAAAGCTTATCGGCAGCTCGGATTCATTCTTCGTGTCTCAAAACCATTTCGAAGGCCCTTGACATATAAATTGTTGTACAATAGTTACGTTCGAAGTCGCCTGGAATTTGCCTCCGTAGTCTGGAACCCATATCATAAAGTACATAAGGATAGAATTGAAAGGCTACAGAAGAAATTTATTAAAGCACTTGAATATCGCACCGGCGGCAAGTACCAAAATTATGCATCTTCAGCAGCTATGCACAAAATTCAGCCTCTTGTACTCAGACGGCACTGTAATGATTTATCGTACTTATTTAAAATCCTCAATAATCTGACTGACGCCCCTGAACTCTTAAATAAAATAAGTTTTCGTGTGCCTCGTAAAACTGAGCGTAGTTGCCGGAATAAGGCATTGTTCAGTGTCGCGAGGAGCAAAACCAAACACGCGGGTCACTCGTACATTAAACGCGCATGCAAGCTGTATAATGAGAAATGTATGAAGGCAGACTTGTTTGGCAGTTCGTTGGCAATGTATAAAACAAATGTATTTTCTTTGTTGGAAACTCAGTGTGTGTGAGTATTCCTAGGTTTATTAAGTTTAACAATAGTAGTAAGCGATTCCAAATTTATGTATAAAAAATGTCTTGTTTTTTGGTTTTTATTGTTTAATTTATAGTTAAGTAAATTGTTTTTTATTTTTTCTGTTGGCAACAAATTTGTCAGTAAAACTTTTGGTCAGTGTAATGTAAAATTTTCAACACTATCATACCATGTATGAAACTATAGGTCTACAATTAAGATGATTTCTAGTCCTATGACAACACCAATGTTATATTATTTTAAGACTGTTTGTTTCTTAATAAATAAAAAAAAAAAAAAAAAAAAAGGAATAAAGCCATACGATAATAATAAGAATAGGACCGGGCGCGGCGGCGGCGGCACTCACCTTGTCCTTCTTGGGCTTGTCCTTCTTGTCGGGCGCGGGCTTGATGGCGATGGCGGGCTCCTTCAGCAGCGCGGCGCCCGCCAGACTCTCTGCGGACACCGCCATTATATATTACACATCGTCTCGCCACTATAATGACACCTTTTATTATAATATAACGTAACGGGACTCGCGCTCAAAAACTGTTTACTTAATTACCTCGACGCTCTACATGCGAAAACATCTCAATAATAGGCTAGTTCACACTGGTCAAATTGTATTAAACTAATGTTTATTCCGTACAGTACTTAGCATACAAAACCTAGATATATACATATTTCAGGTCATAAAGGAGAAGATAGCTGAAAAGATTGAATTTGAAAATATGATTTTTATTCTGTCGAAATGCTCAAAACGCTGTCCGCTATTTTCGCTCATGATAAAAAAAATCGGACCCATAAAAAAAATTTACTGGCTACTCCGATGACTTCGAAAATTGTCGTTCCTCTCGATCTTCTGTCAAAGTTTATTTGATTGAGCGGGACGGCACTATACGACGGTCGAATTTCGAACATAGGAGTAGTCTCTGTTTATTTACTCGTTTCCTACGTCACGCCACGGATAAGCAAAAGGCAAAAATGGCGGACGGCGTTCGTGTCCGTTCATGAACTTTCTATTTTCAATTAATAAAATTTTGCTTTTCAGCTCTCATAAAAATACAATATTTTTTAGAGCTAATAAGATCAACTAGCCTATTAGTCAAAAGTATAGCTACATGTACAGCGGTGTAGTGGTACGGGGGGTGGCGCGGCTACTCACTCTGCGGCGGCGGCGCGGGCAGCAGCAGCGGCGGCGCGGGCGCGCTCTGCTTGGGCAGGCGGTTGGCGGAGGCGGTGAACATCAGCGAGTAGGCGGCCGGCTCCTGTATAGCTACATGTACAGCGGTGTAGTGGTACGGGGGGTGGCGCGGCTACTCACTCTGCGGCGGCGGCGCGGGCAGCAGCAGCGGCGGCGCGGGCGCGCTCTGCTTGGGCAGGCGGTTGGCGGAGGCGGTGAACATCAGCGAGTAGGCGGCCGGCTCCTGTATAGCTACATGTACAGCGGTGTAGTGGTACGGGGGGTGGCGCGGCTACTCACTCTGCGGCGGCGGCGCGGGCAGCAGCAGCGGCGGCGCGGGCGCGCTCTGCTTGGGCAGGCGGTTGGCGGAGGCGGTGAACATCAGCGAGTAGGCGGCCGGCTCCTGTATAGCTACATGTACAGCGGTGTAGTGGTACGGGGGGTGGCGCGGCTACTCACTCTGCGGCGGCGGCGCGGGCAGCAGCAGCGGCGGCGCGGGCGCGCTCTGCTTGGGCAGGCGGTTGGCGGAGGCGGTGAACATCAGCGAGTAGGCGGCCGGCTCCTGTATAGCTACATGTACAGCGGTGTAGTGGTACGGGGGGTGGCGCGGCTACTCACTCTGCGGCGGCGGCGCGGGCAGCAGCAGCGGCGGCGCGGGCGCGCTCTGCTTGGGCAGGCGGTTGGCGGAGGCGGTGAACATCAGCGAGTAGGCGGCCGGCTCCTGTATAGCTACATGTACAGCGGTGTAGTGGTACGGGGGGTGGCGCGGCTACTCACTCTGCGGCGGCGGCGCGGGCAGCAGCAGCGGCGGCGCGGGCGCGCTCTGCTTGGGCAGGCGGTTGGCGGAGGCGGTGAACATCAGCGAGTAGGCGGCCGGCTCCTGTATAGCTACATGTACAGCGGTGTAGTGGTACGGGGGGTGGCGCGGCTACTCACTCTGCGGCGGCGGCGCGGGCAGCAGCAGCGGCGGCGCGGGCGCGCTCTGCTTGGGCAGGCGGTTGGCGGAGGCGGTGAACATCAGCGAGTAGGCGGCCGGCTCCTGTATAGCTACATGTACAGCGGTGTAGTGGTACGGGGGGTGGCGCGGCTACTCACTCTGCGGCGGCGGCGCGGGCAGCAGCAGCGGCGGCGCGGGCGCGCTCTGCTTGGGCAGGCGGTTGGCGGAGGCGGTGAACATCAGCGAGTAGGTGGCCGGCTCCTGTATAGCTACATGTACAGCGGTGTAGTGGTACGGGGGGTGGCGCGGCTACTCACTCTGCGGCGGCGGCGCGGGCAGCAGCAGCGGCGGCGCGGGCGCGCTCTGCTTGGGCAGGCGGTTGGCGGAGGCGGTGAACATCAGCGAGTAGGCGGCCGGCTCCTGTATAGCTACATGTACAGCGGTGTAGTGGTACGGGGGGTGGCGCGGCTACTCACTCTGCGGCGGCGGCGCGGGCAGCAGCAGCGGCGGCGCGGGCGCGCTCTGCTTGGGCAGGCGGTTGGCGGAGGCGGTGAACATCAGCGAGTAGGCGGCCGGCTCCTGTATAGCTACATGTACAGCGGTGTAGTGGTACGGGGGGTGGCGCGGCTACTCACTCTGCGGCGGCGGCGCGGGCAGCAGCAGCGGCGGCGCGGGCGCGCTCTGCTTGGGCAGGCGGTTGGCGGAGGCGGTGAACATCAGCGAGTAGGCGGCCGGCTCCTGTATAGCTACATGTACAGCGGTGTAGTGGTACGGGGGGTGGCGCGGCTACTCACTCTGCGGCGGCGGCGCGGGCAGCAGCAGCGGCGGCGCGGGCGCGCTCTGCTTGGGCAGGCGGTTGGCGGAGGCGGTGAACATCAGCGAGTAGGCGGCCGGCTCCTGTATAGCTACATGTACAGCGGTGTAGTGGTACGGGGGGTGGCGCGGCTACTCACTCTGCGGCGGCGGCGCGGGCAGCAGCAGCGGCGGCGCGGGCGCGCTCTGCTTGGGCAGGCGGTTGGCGGAGGCGGTGAACATCAGCGAGTAGGCGGCCGGCTCCTGTATAGCTACATGTACAGCGGTGTAGTGGTACGGGGGGTGGCGCGGCTACTCACTCTGCGGCGGCGGCGCGGGCAGCAGCAGCGGCGGCGCGGGCGCGCTCTGCTTGGGCAGGCGGTTGGCGGAGGCGGTGAACATCAGCGAGTAGGCGGCCGGCTCCTGTATAGCTACATGTACAGCGGTGTAGTGGTACGGGGGGTGGCGCGGCTACTCACTCTGCGGCGGCGGCGCGGGCAGCAGCAGCGGCGGCGCGGGCGCGCTCTGCTTGGGCAGGCGGTTGGCGGAGGCGGTGAACATCAGCGAGTAGGCGGCCGGCTCCTGTATAGCTACATGTACAGCGGTGTAGTGGTACGGGGGGTGGCGCGGCTACTCACTCTGCGGCGGCGGCGCGGGCAGCAGCAGCGGCGGCGCGGGCGCGCTCTGCTTGGGCAGGCGGTTGGCGGAGGCGGTGAACATCAGCGAGTAGGCGGCCGGCTCCTGTATAGCTACATGTACAGCGGTGTAGTGGTACGGGGGGTGGCGCGGCTACTCACTCTGCGGCGGCGGCGCGGGCAGCAGCAGCGGCGGCGCGGGCGCGCTCTGCTTGGGCAGGCGGTTGGCGGAGGCGGTGAACATCAGCGAGTAGGCGGCCGGCTCCTGTATAGCTACATGTACAGCGGTGTAGTGGTACGGGGGGTGGCGCGGCTACTCACTCTGCGGCGGCGGCGCGGGCAGCAGCAGCGGCGGCGCGGGCGCGCTCTGCTTGGGCAGGCGGTTGGCGGAGGCGGTGAACATCAGCGAGTAGGCGGCCGGCTCCTGTATAGCTACATGTACAGCGGTGTAGTGGTACGGGGGGTGGCGCGGCTACTCACTCTGCGGCGGCGGCGCGGGCAGCAGCAGCGGCGGCGCGGGCGCGCTCTGCTTGGGCAGGCGGTTGGCGGAGGCGGTGAACATCAGCGAGTAGGCGGCCGGCCGCATCTGCACGTCCTCGAGCGCGCCGCCGGCCGCCAGCCGCGCCTTGTGCAGCCGCGGCGGCTCCTGCAACACGCGCGCTGTACCTCGGATACTGTTCACATTCAGCAGAGCCTCCCTTAATCAGTCGGATTGTTAGAAGAAGACTGCCGGAGAAGAATTTGAACAGTCTTTGATCATGAACACGAAAATTGGAACGTTCGGTGTGGAAGTGGACAGAGTTGGCATCTCACCGAAAGTCAGTTTACAGTAGTACCGGGCCAAATTGGCAGCTCGCTTTCATAGCTCGTCGACAGATCAAACATTTCTCGGCTGAACATATGATTCGCTGGCTACATCGACAACTTCATTTAATGCACGATAACACCTATATATGCCTCTGTATAGGATGATTTCATCGTATAGTAGTATTAAGCACATAGATATATTTTCATGTTCTACAGCCACATTTAAAAGTAAGCTTAAACTTAGTTTATTATAGTTTTTCTTTTAAGGACTTTTGTACCTATAGTTTTTAAATTCAAACTTAATTTAATAGTGTATTTAGTATTTAGTATTGTTTAAAACACTCTTGAACTGTTTTCTTTATTTAAGCATGCTGTGTCTACTATTTTAGGGTGTACAAAAATGTAACCGATACATCATAAATTATGTTATGATAATTTTGTATTATCCAATTTGTGGACCATAAATAAAAAAAAAAAAAAAAAAAAAAAAAAAAAAAAAAAAAAAAAAAAAAAAAAAAACACAGTAACCCCTTAATGCTATAGTCACAGCGTGAGGTCAATCCCGGTGTTAGATATATATGTATAAAGCATGAAAGCTTCACCGGAATCCGATTCAAGACTTAAAAAAATTAAAATCTGGCCAGAAATCCCACCCCCAAAACCAACTAAAATTATATAGTCCTAGAAACAAAATTTGAAGTGTAAACTATAGTAAATTTAATTCTCTACAACATTGCCCAAGCACTGTTCTAGCTAAAATGCTCCTAAACGAAGATATAATCCAGAAGTTTGTTTTTCAGTAGGAAATAGCGATTTTTTGCGTTTTTTTAAATGTGGATATCTCCGTAATTATCGGTCCTAGAAACAAAATATAAAATTGAGAATGTAGTAAATTTAACTTTCTATAACATTGGTACAGCTTTTTTCCAGCTAAAATGCTCCTAAAGGAAGATATGAGCAAAAATATGAAGAGTGCTGGTTTTTTCAATATGGCGGCGGGCGCAGAGGGGGGAGAATTGTGCATTTTGCATTTTAAACACTGACTAACCATCCTAGACAACATATCAAAAATTCAAAACTACCGGACCGTTTGTAAGGTGACCCATAGTACTTTAGTCTTTATTCACCTAATTATTATAGCGTTTTCCTATATGAGTCATTTTTAAAATACATGTACGTTAAAGGCTTACTAAAAACTCACGTTCTAATACAAAATGTATGGGTAACTATCGTAACACAATGGAATCAATTAAGTTTTGTTTAAATGAAAGCCCTTAACTACGTACATGTATTTTGAAAATGACTCATATATCTGAAAAAAAATCTACAAAAATCTTTAATGCGACACCTAAGGGGCGATCGGATATGTTCACACACGAGTGTAGTAATATAAAATATAGATGTTATCGTAAATAAAGTATAAAAGCGCGCACCTTCCCGTTGCCCTGGTTGTCCCTTGCCTGGCCCTGGTGCTTGTAGTGCTGCTGCCGCTGGTTGTGGTGCGAGTAGTAGCCCTGCGGCGCGGAGGGCGCCGAGCGCTGGCGGAAGCCGTCGCGCTGGCCGAAGCCGTTGCCGAACAGCTTGTCGGGCGGCGGCACCAGCGCGCCCGCCGGCTGCAGCGCCAGCCCCGCCAGCACGTCGTCCAGCGGCCGCGAGCGCAGCCCGCCGCGGAACAGCGAGTCGCGCTCCCCCCGCTCCTGCCGCTCGCCGCGCCGCGGCGGCGACGCGTCGTGCCGCAGCTGCTGGATGGGCACCGGGCCCTCGGCCGACACGGCCGCGCGCGGCACCCAGCCGCCGCGCCGCAGCTCCACCACGTCGCGCAGCATGAAGCGGATGCGCGGCTGCAGCTCGCGCGACGCCGACAGCGTCTCGATGCGCGCGAAGTACTGGTCCATGAGGCCGCGGCCGCGCTCGGAGTCGAGCACGCGGCCGCACGTGCGCACGAGCTGCGCCAGACACTCCAGGTCCTCGTGGTGGTCGGCGGCGGCGCGCCGCGCCAGCAGGTTCTGGATGCAGCGGTGCAGGATGGACTCGGCGAGGATCTCGAGCTTGCCGAGCTCGCCGATGAACTTGATGTTGCCGAGCATCTTGCACTTGGCGAGATGGCGCCGCTCCTCCTCCTCGGGCGCCAGCGCGCGCTCCTCGAAGGCGGCGAAGGCCTGCGCGCGGTTCTCGAACTCGGCGCGGCACTTGTTGAGCAGCAGCAGGCGGAAGGTGCAGGGCTGCCCGGGCGGCTCCAGGTTGGGCGCCTCCTCGGACAGCCGCTTGCACAGCTGCGCGTACATGGACGAGTACTTGGGCTCGTCGAGCGCCTTCTCGAAGATCAGCAGGATGACGCCCTTCAGCACCTTGTCCGAGTCCAGCTCGAGGCCGAGCAGGTCATCGCTCAGCTTTTGGAACTTTTCCGGTGTGAGTTTGTTGAGGATACCGCGGACCTGAAACCGAAAGAGTAGCGTCAGTGCCGCGTCGCGGAACATTCGAGGCCGCCCGCGAAAAGCGGCTTATGGGGCTCGCCCGATTGCGATGACCCCTCGTCGAGATATCGACCGATACGATAAAGGAGCAATAACATCTCGGCGACATGAACATCGCGAGTCGTCACGGAAGATCCGGGCTCACCTTTCGGAATATGATGTCGAATTTGGCATCTCCGTCGGGCACATCGTGTTCCCTGAGAGAGGAGGGCGGGACCCAGCGGCGCCTGTGAGGGGGGACGGGCGTCCTCCCCGAGGCTCGCAGCACGGGCCCCGGCTGCCGCGCGCTGTCCGTCTTGTCGGCCGTGTGTCCTCGCGCTCCGCCGCCGCACCCGCCTCCTGATCCCGCCTCGGCAACCAGCGCGCTCGCGCCCAACACTGCCTCCGCGAACAGCCTGCACACGACACAAACACCATACTTATAGACGTCGCCAGACTGACCGTGTAACCGCTGATATACGCACTATTGCTACATTTATATTTTGAAAATTGATTGGAGAATTAAAGTAAACGCTCTCAAAACCTTGCGTGGCATATTGACGACACGTTCCCATCGAGAAACTACTAATAGTACACCCAACGAAAAAAAACCAGGGGAAAAAACTCGTGTATAAGCGAATTTTGGCATAGTTGTAGGGAATGGTGTTTTAAACGACATACTAAAAGTACTGGTGGGTGGGGGTGAAGCTAACGGGGGGAGGGGGGTGTAAAGGTCCCTTTTTTAGTTTTTCGTAAATAACTCGTAAACTGTGGCATATAGCAAAAAATGTTCTCAAACATAAGTAATCTACATAAAATTCTCTACAAATAAAATATAAACATTTTTCCTCTGGGATAAATATTTCCTGAGATACGGAGAGAAGACGATGGACAATAAAGAAATAAACACATTTCTTTAAGCATGGCATGTATATTCCTAAATATAAATTACTAATTATTTATTTATTTATTTAAACTTTATTGCACAAAACAAGTCAGTGCAGGCACAAATGCACAAATGGCGGACTTAATGCCAAATGGCACTATCTACCAGGCATTCTCAATTATCTTCTAAATCTAAAATATCATCGTAGTCGACGTCGACTTCGATGGGAGCTGCGTTAGTGCATACACCGCAGACACTGAAGCAGGTAATTCCTGCTTTTCGGCAGCCGCGTCGCACCCCACACCCAGTCTTGCACCGGCAAAATATGGTTTTAAGCATCGAGTCAGGTGCCACTGGGTCGTTGTTTGTCACTGGCTTTAGGGTGCCATCGTCTGCTCTGGCCCATCCCCATTGGGTTGGTGGTAAAGGGTTGCCGAGCCATTGTTGTATCTGTAAATAAATAAGATCAAACTAAGTTTTTAAGTCGAATAGATATTTGTATTTTAAAAAAGTATTCGATAACATGTGTGATTAAAGATACCTGTAGGTATACTCTGAACGAGTGCTGCTTCAATGCTCCCCGAGTAGAAGGAAGAGTGGCCAGATCTGACTTCAGCTTCGCTGATGCTCTTAAAAAAGCTGAGTAACGGTATTTGTTGAGGTTTTGTTCCTGGGTAGTTGCTTGGTAAATCAACAGAAACAGCTTCTCGCCGGCCTGTTCAATACTCTCTGGTGATGAGGGCTCACTGAAAATGTCTGATATCTTTTGGATCAGGGCCGACTATCGGATGGATGGCGGAGGTGGCGTCGCATCCGAAGAAGCTGTGGAGGAGGAGAATTGTTTTTGCAAATGGAAGCTGTTGAAGTTGTCGCACTGAAAACAATTTGTCCTCTACCTTCCCACAACCTGGTTTCAAAAAGAACACATCGATATGTGGTGGGGTCAATCCTATAAGGAGGACTATCAAGTCGACATTCTCCCCAATAACAACAGTTGAATGTAAGGCAGCTTTATCCAACCCACACCTGACAATAGTACCATCAGCATCTCCGGGTGCAATCGTTGTTTCAATCCCTGCTGCTGTCATCTTCTCGGTAAGGAAATGAATCAGCCTTGTCTTATTCCTTTCATTGGCGAGGATATGCTCCTGTTGAACGGTGATGATCGTATTTTCATTACAATTAACGTCGACTGAAGTTTTTGTCAGACCTCGTCGCTTCTGTTCTGCTCGTTTTGTGCTGTTGATATCATCGTAACTATCAAAAACCACTAAACAATTTGGACCGTAATGTTTCTGTGTACATAGGTAATGTACTGATGGCAAATCGAAGAAACGTTGGAGGATGGTTGCCATTTCATATGATGTAGTAGAAAGGGCGATGATGATGATGATGATGACAATGACAATATTCAATATCTGGGGGCACGGTAGTGCCCCCGCCAAGACGAACAAAAAAGAAGGGGGCACTACCTACCTTTTCTCGAACCGTTTCGTCTCATATTCAAACCCTCATAGTTTCGTCTCAGTTAACACTAGAGCGCCCAAATTCTCAGGTTAAGATGCAGTTAGCAAACATATAAAATGTACAAAATTTAATTGATCTAGCTTTTATACTTTAGGTTTTATAGGTACCTAAAATACGCCGATTTTGCCACTCACTCACTGACGTATCAAAACCTCTGGGGTACTTCCCGATGACCTAGAAAGCTGAAATTTGGTATGTAAGCTAGTATTAGTACACAAACAACAAAATAATTCTAAAACTTGGAACTTTTATCCCCCAACCCCTTAAACTAGGGGATGGAAGTTTGTATGAAACTTCCGCAAATTTTGATACTAGAGGTCTGAAAATTGAAACCTATAGGGACTCATTGTTATAAATCAAATACATATTGTAGGACTTTTAAAAAATCACCCCCCACCCTTTAAATAAGGGGATGGAAGTTTGTATGGGTTTCCCATAATAGGGGATAAAAGTGTATATATATATGGGGCTAAACTTAAGTATTTCTTAAATACACAATTGTCTACTTCAGTTGACGCTCAAGAAACCCTACAGCCCAAAAAAATTAAAAAAACTAAAGCACCTTACAAAAAGAAATGAGATCCCACCAAAAACATTTCATGTAAAATTGACGGCCAAGACTCACATTCTCATAACGCTTTGTAAAAAAGTTATCAGATCTCAGGAAAAGCCAAGCCCCTAAGCCCCGACTTTACTAACCCCACCACCTTGGTTTAAAAAGTATGGCATCAACTGGCTTCAAGCCCCTAAACCCGGAGTTTACTAACCCTACACCTTTGTTTCAAAAGTATGGCTTGGCCGTTTCATAGACTACCGTAAATAAGTCTAGCGGACTGTCCGGCCTATATCGTAAGGAATTAAGTTTATAAGTATATATTATCAAAGACATAAACTTAGTTTCTTGATACCATATGGGCCAGACGGTCCGTTGGACTTATTTACGGTACTCTATGAAACGGCCAAGCCATACTTTTGAAACAAAGGTGTAGGGTTAGTAAATTTCGGGTTTAGGGGCTTGAAGCCAGTTGATGCCATACTTTTTAAACCAAGGTGGTGGGGTTAGTAAAGTCGGGGCTTAGGGGCTTGGCTTTTCCTGAGATCTGATAACTTTTTTACAGCGAAAGCGTTATGAGAATGTGAGTCTTGGCCGTCAATTTTACATGAAATGTTTTTGGTGGGATTAGATTTAGACGATATCTAAGAATTTTATTTTTAGGAATATACGTGCCATACTTATTAAAGAAATGTGTTTATTTCTTTATTGTCCGTCTTCTTCTCCCCATATCTCATAAAATATTTATCCCAGAGGAAAAAAATGTATATCTTTTTTGTAGAGAATTTTATGTAAATTACTTGTGTTTCAGAGCATTTTTTGCTATAGGTTACAGTTTACGAGTTATTTACGAAAAACTAAAATAAGGGACCTTTACACCCCCCTCCCCCCGTTAGCTTCACCCCCACCCACCAGTACTTTTAGTATGTTGTTTAAAACATCATTCCCTACAACTATGCCAAAATTCGCTTATACACGAGTTTTTTCCCTTGAGAGGCAGCTTTTGGTCTTCGTTAGGTGGGCTATAAAGCTTTTAAGGAATCTGGCGTTACTAAATTACATCCATTGCCAAACCTTGACCGCATCCCTAATTAATGTGAAATTTATGACATATTGAATTCCGAATAAACTTTAGGTACTAAGTGCTCGAAATGCCCTATCTCAATTTCTCGCTTGCAAGTTATTTACATTATTCCCATGATATTCCCAAAATAACATACCTAACTAACTAAATGACAAGGCAAAGTAATGTTAATAATGATGACCACCATTGCTGAGACTTCCCTCGATTGCTCATGGATCCGGTCATCTTCACTAAAATTTTATGGCACCAACTTGAAGGCTAGTTGCCTACTCTTGAACAAAAATAAAATGTTCTAATCAACCATAGGACTAAAGATAAACATTTGTGTAGTGCTGGGTCTTTTAAGTAATCTGCTAAGTAAATGAAACTTATGTGACGTTTTACCGCTAAGACCGATCACTAATGGCGAGTTTTAAACAAAACCATGATAAATGTTTATCAATGCGGCTCGCGATCGCGATACCGTGTCGCCTCCTCCTCCTCGCCCACTAGACAACAAAGCGCTCAGATTGCGTGCTCGGGCTTACTTAGTTATTTACATTTTCATGCCTTGGTTACTACTACAAGAGATCTAATTGACAGCATCAGCATTGCTGAAGTAAGGCCGTTCAAGCAGAAACGTGAATCACCCACTTCACAAATTACGTGACACTAATGATGTTTTCAACACGTGTATAGTCAATTTGCTAAATAAATAATAAAGACAATGAACAAATCATATTATTTACCTACAACTGCCGTTATCACTTTACTGTCACGACAATGTATAATTGTATACCTTACTTTTGTTCCGTAAAAAACACTGGACAGGATAAACCATCCGTTATTGGCACCCAAACTAGTATACATTGGCACATAGTTTGCAGGATTACCATTAGTATTGCGTTGCAATAAGATAGATCGTGATCATTATAGCAGGGTTGAGGACTAAACAATCGCATCCTTAGTAGCTTACTATAGGATTGTTTACTCTGACCCCAATTTATCGTACTGAGATAAACATCCAGTTCCTAACAGTTACGAACGCATTCCCAGCAGAGAATACATGCCACAGGTAGAGCTGGTAACACAGCCGGCAGAGCAGCCCACACGAAAATATAACACCCACGGTCTTGTTAGTAGGAGCGCATAAGGATCCAACGAGCGTCCTTTGTTTGGGATAATGGCCGCTGCCCACCGCCTCACCTGATCGCCTGAGGCAGCACAACGACCTGCGATACACACTTGGGTAGATGTACGACGCAATTCTACAGACTACGGCCGATTATAAACAATGCTTTACGTAAGACTCTAACAACACTTACTAAATATAACGACCAAACGTCATGTCGCTCGCTAGTTTTGGCACAGTTTTAATTTTTTTATGAATCGCGTCAATCTCGCACCGAAGCAAAACGTCCACCGAGAGTTCAGAGATCGCGAAGGACTCCAGCGCAACGCGCCGCGTTCACTAATAGATTTCCGAACGAACGTCAGCCTCGACCGGTGTGCGGCTCGGCATTCTCGGCACTCGGCCGTTCGCAAACTAGTTTCGGATAAGATATGTCGGAGCGATCGACGCGTCGACTCGCGAATGTATCTCGCAGCGGCGTCGCCGGGCGGCAGACGGCGGCCGGGCCGACGGCGGCAGGTGAGCGCGGTCGACGCCCGCGACACCGCCTCGCAGCCACCGTCTCGATCGTTACGCGACCCCGGTTTACGGTTTACCATCTGCCACCGTTTCATTTTACATCTAGCGAACGGCCGGCGGTCGGTCTCACTCACGACGAGGTGGATATGAACGCGCGTCACCGCACCGTTCGGGCGCGGCGGTCGAAATGTCGCGGGGTCGTCGGCCGCCGGGACCTTGGCGCGGCCGCTGCAAGGTCGCCGCGGCCTCCGTCTGTCATCTCGGTACTCGCTGTTCGGTCCACAAACTCGATTGTTTCAAATCCCACTCGGATCGTCTCGCGACGCCGGCCAGCCAGGCCCGTCGGGCCCGCGGGTATTGACATATCGGTGCGAACTATGCGGTGTCAGCGACCCCGCTCGAATAGCGCGGAGCATCCCTGCGAGGGTCAGGTCCCGGCGGAGGAGCGCCCGGTGCAGGCCGCGGTCGTCGACCTCGCGCCCGCGCCCGCGCCCTCGCGCACCCCGCTCCGCGGCTACATGATATTCGTTAATCGCTCATCGCCGCACCGAGACTGCTTTTTATATGAAACATGCTACATTAAACACCGATTTGATAAGATCGCTGAGCAAATCCCACGATAAAAAAATTAGGTTTTAAAAATGTGTTGACAAGTTAGTGTCGCGCAGGTCTAGGTTAAGCTAAGCTAAGCTACAGAGATTTTTTTTATTTGTGGTCCACAAATTGGGCGGATATAATGGACGTGCGGAATTGGTGTCGGTCGAATACTTACAAAGATAACGTCAGTCACTTAATGGTGCACGTAGTTAAAGTTAACCAGCGCGTAGTTCAAAATATAATAATATGTACTGTATAGTGTGTGTCTGTGTATACTGTATAGTATATATGGCGCGGGTTGCCCACCGGTGTTCCAAGTTTGGACTTTACCTGTATACCTACTCCTTTAATTTATTTTACTACCGAGGTGCCCATAATACATTTGTCTCGGAGTAAGAGCCATCTTCGTCAAGTCGTCAGAATGGTTCATGCACAAACGATTATTAAATTGAAAAATCTCGTGTTCCGTGGTGTCACTTTTTATCTCATCATTGAAAAAAGTAACAGCTAAATTTATATTTAAATTGGTTTTCTATCGAGAACGAAAACAACTATAGCCGAATGCATAGAAAAATGGCAAAATTATCAATAAACCTAATAGTAAAAAAAAGGTAATTCAGCTGCTACGGTTTTGCTTCGCCATTCGTAGCCAAAGTATGTTCTTCTTATAATTTTCATTGTCTTATAGAATTATGCATTTTCGGGATAAAAACGTCTGATATCAGTCAGTACTATCAAAATCATCATAATACGAGATGAGACCGCAGAACATCGATCCTCTACGAAATGGGAAGCAAAGGGCCCGCAGCACGGCCCCCGGCTCGCGGCCGCCCTCCAAACTCGGCCCCAGCACGCACGCAAAAGACTCGTCTCTTCTGTTTATAGAGCCAGTCGTGCCCTTTCCCCGCTATCCTTTCACTCCTCAAAACTGGCATTCGTTTAACAAAACGTGATGTTTTCATTACGTCACATTTTCCATTTCATTTCTGCTCACAAATGAAGGTCGACCGTTGGCGGTCCGATAAACAGAGACGTTATAAATAGATAAAATAGGATGGAAACATGCTTACATGCTAATTGACAACAAACGAAAAAATGATTCGGTAAGTGTGTAGATTGAAAACAATCGCGTCGCCTTGACGCCGTCAGCTGAGCGCCGCGCCGCGCTGCCAGGTGGCGCGCGGGCGGCGGGGCGGCGACCATTCCGAGACTGATCATCTGGCCCGCGGCAGAGGCAAGGCTAGAACACTTCCCATTGTCTTATAAAACCGATTTGGATAATTTAAGGAAACATCTGGAACCTATATCTTTTTCTATAGAAGATTCAATATTTTTTTACATTAGTTTTCTAGGTAGCTGTGTGCGTAATCAATCATTAGTCTCAACGTTGCTGTTAAGTGTTAATTCGGTTTAGCTTGTTAACTATCATTAAGAACTTGTATTATATGGTGTATGAATATGAAACCCCATAGGTTAATTCGTCAGTAACTTGTTTGAAGTATGCAGATTAATCTACAATATCTCCATCTACAAAACAGTAACGAGACAACCGTCATAACTAGACATAACACTAACCCACAGCCTAAACTAAATGATATTGACGTGCTTTCGAGGCTTTCCGTCCCGAAAGGTTGTCAGTGGGATGTTGTGTATCTGTACGGCGCCGGTTGCATTTTTCTGACGCCGGAATGAGCGGGTAACCGATTTCTAACAGTACGCCGGAATGAGCGGGTAACCGATGTCTAACAATACGCCGGAATGAGCGGGTAACCGATGTCTAACAGTACGCCGGAATGAGCGGGTAACCGATGTCTAACAGTATGCCGGAATGAGCGGGTAACCGATGTCTAACAGTACGCCGGAATGAGCGGGTAACCGATGTCTAACAGTATGCCGGAATGAGCGGGTAACCGATGTCTAACAGTACGCCGGAATGAGCGGGTAACCGATGTCTAACAGTACGCCGGAATGAGCGGGTAAACGATGTCTAACAGTACGCCGGAATAAGCGGGTAAACGATGTCTAACAGTACGCCGGAATGAGCGGGTAACCGATGTCTAACAGTACGCCGGAATGAGCAGGTAACCGATGTCTAACAGTACGCCGGAATGAGCGGGTAACCGATTTCTAACAAAACGCCGGAATGAGCGGGTAAACGGTGTCTAACAGTACGTCGGAATGAGCGGGTAACCGATGTCTAATAGTACGCCGGAATGAGCGGGTAACCGATGTCTAACAGTACGCCGGAATGAGCGGGTAACCGATGTCTAACAGTACGCCGGAATGAGCGGGTAACCGATTTCTAACAGTACGCCGGAATGAGCGGGTAAACGATGTCTAACAGTACGCCGGAATGAGCGGGTAACCGATGTCTAACAGTACGCCGGAATGAGCGGGTAACCGATGTCTAACAGTACGCCGGAATGAGCGGGTAAACGATGTCTAACAGTACGCCGGAATGAGCGAGTAACCGATGTCTAACAGTACGCCGGAATGAGCGGGTAACCGATTTCTAACAGATGAACGCTTTGTAGGAAGGACTCGTGATTACTTATCAATTATGCTACTAGCGTTATCCATGGAGTTAAGTTAAAAGTAAGTTTGAATGAGTACCCGTGTCGTGACGATAGTACCCAATTCCCATTTTAGAAATAGCTGTTTTTGAAAAAGTAAGTTTAATTGTCAAAAGACTTAAAAATATTGCTGATTCAAAAAGCATATTAGTGCTTGTGCACAAATCATGCGTGGGTTTTTTCGGCTACTTTTCAGCTTGGCCAAAATGTATGACGTATGTCCGGATGTTCGGATTTCCAGCTGGCCACACAGCCACATTTCTCCGAACATCGTTTAAGGCCAAGCTAAAACGGAGAAGCTTCGCTCGGACTTGGGTATCTCGCATGTGCGTGTACGTGGCGACGGGGCCCGTAACTTCACAAAGCAGGTGTATTATAGGGTTCCGTATTCCGAACGGCCAAAACCGGAACCCTTATACCTAATTAGTTTCGCCATGTACGTCCGTCTATCCGTAAATGTTTCAGGAATTTTTAAAGTTGAACAAACTTTTTTCTTTTGCCTAAAATCAAAAGTAGCCAATGAGTTATTTGGAAAAAAATCATCGCCTGAAGTATGTTTAGGTATCTAGTAGCTTTGGCGTGTTCCTAACGTGAAGAAATATTCACTTTCCCACCAGGCAATGTGACCGATTAGACAAAACGCCGACACGGCATTTGCTAAGGAGGTCACGCGAATTTTCGCACGGCAACTACCTATATTAAAGCGATGTGCAATACATACAACCTACAGCAGTTAATTAAAAACGTGACAATCAGTAGAAAGTAAAACGAATGCAAGTACGGAATGGGAAGCGGACGAGAGGTCACAATAGTGATTGATATCGGTCGGGTCGGGGAGCGCGGGCGACGGCGGTGGGGCGACGGGTCTTGCAGGTACGGTACGACGCGCTGCAATAATTGCACGCCAATGAAAGAGCTGTCGTCGGGTGTCTATGCGGTGGCGGCGGGGCGGGGCGGGAGCGGTCGCGACCTAGTTGCGGCGCCGGGGCCGCGCTCGATGGAGCGCCGCTACCATTGACCCACATCCGCGGCCGCGCCACCTGCGGCCTGCGCCCGCCCCACTGAACCGGCGCAGCCTCTGCCCGCTGCACCGACACCGCCGACACCCTGCACTCGCACACTACCACTCGCTCTTACGCGTGTGCTGCTAAACTATCTAAGTAAATCTCTTCGTATAAGAATAGAGCTCGAGTAGACCCGATATTTCTGCGGCCAACTGTACCCGTCGCTCGTCCTCCCCGCGGCGCCGCTGCCGGTCACGAGGACGCCGCACAAAGGACACATTAGCATGAGAAGGCGTTAAGAGATTGGGTGAATGAAAACAGGAAACACTATCTTAGATATTTTCCAGAAACACAGGTAGTTTACTAGACACGTGGCATGTGTCTAATTGTTATATTTACAAGGAAAATCACAAATGTGACAGGATTGTTCCCTAGTATTTCGCTAATTTGAATTATAGGTCACCAAACGGTGTCATGACACTGGCCTGTAAAGATCAATGACCTTGACCTACAAACACATTTGTGGCTTGAATTTTAGTCATTTGGCTTATTTTACAGGTTCCACTTATTGTGGTTGCCTATAACAGCGGTTTTACCATATAAAGCCAGAAGATGAAATCTATGTAGGTATTTGACTATTCAAATATTCATTCAACTTTCAGTATTGTTATTTGAACAGCTGCTCATTTGGGATTTCTTTAAATTGTATGGCACCCCTGAAAATACAAAAAAAAGCAGTCATCTATTTGGTTCAGCAGCGACTGATATGTTGTCGTCTGATGTTGATGACGCACACTTGCGTGCTGCTCTGGGGCTGGCGAGCCACACAATGGCACCTTGCTGACCCGAACAACTATACATTTTTATATTGCATGGTTACGAACCAATATTGTTCATGAATAGTATTAAAGCAAACAATAAAGTGCTTCAAAAAACAACAATGCAAGTTTTTATAAGACTAGCAATAACTAAAATGTGTTTATGTATTCAACGGAACTAAACATTTTGTTACATTTACACATTTACAATCATAATCATTTAGCATAAAATGCATTGAGAAAACCAAAGTAGGGATCAGAAGTAATACAGTTAAATTACAAGAATCATTAAAGTTGGTAGGAGGTATTGGTAAGACCAATATGCATAGTTTGCATCAAAAACCCTTACAAAATAATGGAATGTTCCACATTGAAGGCTGTCTAGTGGCCACCTGTCCTGTCTGATCAGCTGACTCCATAATTGTATCGAGTTTACAGAGCTTAATCCGCATAATTTATCACTAAAATTGTATTCATGGTTATTTATTCAGTTTATGCTCATAGTTATGCTTTACTTAATATTTGAGTGATTAATTACATGCCTAGGTCCTCGACAAGCAAAATATTAATAAATATAAATAAATATAATCTACCCACCACAGCGATTTCTATCTATAGTATAAATAGGATGTTGAGGAATCGTATAGGTAATATTTCAAATATGTGTCGAGGCAATTCGCAATTTGCACAAAGAATAACGGCGGATACAATACGAGGAAGACCCGCGACCAATCACGGGAGCCACCGCCGCCGACGCCTGCCTCTCCTCGGCGCTCACTTCCTCCTAAAGTGCGCTGCGCGACCGAGCGAGGTTAGGATGCACAGCACTCGTATTATGCCTCCTGCCCCTCTTCCGAGGGACCCGGGCCCTTACCGAAGTCTACAATGCGCATTCAGATTCTAGAATAATAAGACGGAACTCGTGAAATGGCACACAAAGGTGACGCATCGACACGATCCGATCGAATGATCACGGTGAATCCTGAGATCGCTGTTCAAGTAATGAACAGAGATTTGTATACACTATGTTACTTGATCCTTGAGGACACTAAATACACAATAATATATGAAATTCACAAACTTACGAGGCGATGAAAGTCAATTTGTAGAAAGCACACGCACCGCAACGCGACAAGCGAGTTCTGTTGCACGCACACTACTGAAAGAAAAGACACCCACACACAGACAAAAGCTGGACTAGGTCTAACAATGTTTCAATTCAGAAACTTATAACTGAAATCAAAACTGTTCCGTATTATGTAAAAACGGAATGTATCAATTAAAATTCTGATATGATTTAATAAATTTTGTTGAACACTAAGACTAATTTGTTTCAAAATGTTATATCTAAAAAGTACGACGTATCCGGCAATAGCGTCGTCCACAGACTAACAATGACAATTGACAAGTGTACTTTGTCGTTTTAAATACAACGCTATAGACTATGATACTAATTCAGTATGCCATTTCGTTCAGAAATCATTAAACATTTTTGTTTACTCAGGTTATAAATAATATCCCAGTTTTATTTAATGCAGTTTACCGAATGGCAACGTCAAAGAAAATATCCATTTAATGAATTTCATGGTCTTATGGAAATAAAACTATAGAAGAAAAAGCTTTTCGATGGCTTTTTATCGAGGGAAATGTTTTTACTAATAAACTGATATGCTTTAGAATTTTTATAATGCAAATTAAATTTTACTATTTTAGAACAATCCGATGCCCGATACTGACGATAATGATACTGCAAATAATCATATATAAGATTCTTGCAAATAATTAATGATTAAACGAACTTACCTGAAGTGAAGTTCTATCATAATTATACGATTAGCTTGTCCGAAGAGGTTAGCATTTATCACATGTAGTAACACATACGGTGTCGCCATTCACGCACTTTATTTCGGAGACTAGAGGCAAAAACATTGGCTCAAACAATTTTTTTTTTTTTTTTGAAGGTATGCCTTAATCTTACCCGGTTTCTACCCGAATTCACGCCATCATTTAGTTCAGAGACCTCTTGACTCCTTGATTTCTATTTTTATAGGGGTTTATCTAGGGAGGGTGGGATGCTAACCTCTTCGGACAAGCTAATCGTATAATTATGATAGAACTTCACTTCAGGTAAGTTCGTTTAATCATTAATTATACTCAAGCTTGTCCTCGAGGTTAGCATTTATCACATGTAGATGTTGAGAGCAATGACACTCGGAATGAAAACATCAGGTTAATCATTATAAACATAGGTAATGTATTCTTAGTTCAATTATGAACAACTGTAAGATCAAACAGAAAATTATTAAACAATATTTTAGGACCCTGTTATTTGTCACACAATGAATCATTTAATATACTTCTTGCTAAAGTACAGGAATTATTATTTTGAACAATCATCCTATTATAAAATCGACCGAACGTGCTGGAGGTACCACTCCAACCAGCAGTTTTTCTGATTACATCTAAATTGACACCTAATCTGTGAGCGTTAGACGTCGCAGCGTGTCTAGTGCTGTGTGCTGTAAATATTGATATATCAATCCCACATTCTTGTAAAGTGTTCTTAATCCATCTACTCAAGGTTTGGGGAGTTATTGTTCTGTGTGGTTTATTCAAACTCACAAATAAAGCATCACTACTACGAAGGGTTTTTGTTATCTCTAAATAAGAATGCAAAGTAGCACATGGACATATTTCCGGCCTTTCTCGGAAATATGGTAAAACAAGCGTTGGTTGTGCAACACCAACTCGCGAAGTCTTTATTAAATCTGGAATTTTGATATGAATTTCATTGGCACGGAACTCTATGTTCTTAATGTTAATTTTGGAAATAGTCTGAACTCGATGTGCTGTTGTTAGGGCTAGAAGCGTCACGAGCTTTTTTGATATTTTTTCTAAATTAAGACTAACATTTGGATACCAATTTGCAAGAGAGTTCAGTACTACAGATGTGTCCCAGGTCGTGCTATATCTTGGTAAAGGTGGACGCAAGCGAAATATGCCTTTGAAAAAACGTTTCATACGAACATCATTAGCTATGTCTGCACCTAAGATTAAAGAAAGGGCAGATCGGCAACTATTTAGCGTTCCATATTGAGCGCCAGAGTCATACAGAAGAGTTAAAAACGACATGACGTTTGGAACTGATGCTAGGTAAATATCTACTTGATTATTACTACAAAAAGAAAACCATTTCCTGAGACAAGAATCATATTGTCTTAGTGAGCTGTTGGAAAGAGAAGCTAGCATAATATGTATTGCAGATTCTGGTACGAAATTCTTCATCATCGCCGTCCTGACAAGATCCCTGCAACCAGGGTAATCTTTTGGTGTATATCTCGGTTGCTGGAATGAGAGATAATAAGATCTTTATTGTGTTTGAAAAATAAAGGTTTAGAAGCCAGAAGGCTTCGAAATAGTGGGTACCATGGTTGAGTGGGCCAAAGTGGGACTACGATAATTCCGTATGCTTTGTCATTTATTATTTTTCTTAGTGTCTTAAGAATAACTGCAAAAGGCGGGAACCCATAGAAAAAGAAATTCGACCACGGCACAGTAAAAGCATCTATTTCAAAGGCATCGGGATCCCTGTGCCATGAAATATATTTTTTACATTTTTTGTTAATTCTACTTGCAAAAATATCTATATCCGGAGATCCAAAACTTTTCACAATTTTTTGGAATGCATATTGCGACAGTTCCCACTCTATATCCGGATGTACTCGTCGAGATTCAGCATCTGCGATTGTGTTATCAGCAGAGCTTATGTAAGACGCGAACAAAGTGATGTCCCTCTTTTCGCACCACTGCCATAACTTTCTTGTTACGTCTGTAAGATGTGGAAACTGCACACCACCCATGCGGTTAACATATGAAATAGCCGTTGTATTGTCAATTCTTAATAGGATTTGACAGTCATGATAAGATCTTGCGAAAACTTTGAGTCCAAAAAAGGCGGCCAAAATCTCTAAATAATTTATGTGTTGTGAGCGTTCTTCGGCGCTCCACAACCCACTAGCCCGTTCGTCACCACAGGCGGCCCCCCATCCCGTAGTTGAGGCATCACTATAGATCTCTAAACAATAATTGTTTTGTTTAATTTTATTAGTAGGATGTGTAATAGCCCGCGCCCACCATTCAAGATCCGGCAGAACTGATAACGGTATAGACATATACTTATCATAATTGTCATCATCAATTAAATTTAAATATTTACAACGCTCTAGTTCTTTGGTGTAAAGCCAACCGTATTCGACAGCTGGACATGCCGAGGTAAGTAACCCCATAAGACGAGCAAAATCTCTAATTTTACAACGGTTCAAATTACGGAATTTATTGATTTCAGATTTAATCTTTTCAATTTTTTCCAGTGGTAGAGAAACCTCTAAATTTTTTGAGTCTATAATGAATCCCAAAAATTTACAACTTCTATGGGGCGTTAAATTACTCTTTTCTTTGTTTACAATGAAACCTAGAGCTTGTAAAAGGTTTACAGTGAGAGATGCATTTTCTAGACATGTGTTAGAGTCTCTAGATATTAATAATAAATCATCAAGGTACACGGTGGACAGATAGCCGCAAGACCTAAGCAGCCTGACGATTGGCTTCATAATTTTAGTGAAGACATAAGGTGCGGTATTTAAACCGAACGGTAAAACATTGAACTGATATAATTTGTTATTGAACATAAATCTAAGGTACTTTTTAAAATCACCATGTATTGGTATTAAAAAGTATGCGTCTTTGAGATCTAAGTTACACATATAACTATCCTTTGATATTAATTTCAAGGCAGTTCGCAGGTCTTCAAGTTTAAAGTGATTTGTATTTATAAATTTGTTTAGTTCTTTCAAGTTCAATATAAACCTCATTTTGCCGTTCGGTTTAGGTACCAAAAACACTGGAGATATAAATTGGTCTTGGCAGCTCTGACATTCGGAAATGGCGCCTATGCATAGTAGGTCGCTAATAGAATGTCGGAACTGTGTTATCTCTGCATTAGAATACTCTCTAGGGGCGGGTGGCGTACGTTGTACGACAGGCATTGTAAATGGGATCTGGTAACCCTGTATCCACGACAATATCATTTGGTCGCTAGTTAGAAGCGACCATTGATAGCTATAGTGAGCTAAGCGGCCTGCAAAATTTACCGTATCTAGCGTCGGGTGCTGCGCTTGTGATGCGGACGCGACGATGTCTTCGACGAGTTGTCGCGACGACTCTTCTGCACAGGCTCCTTCGTCCTCTGAGCACCCTTCGGCCTGTAGTAATTCTGGGGAGGACCTCGCCAGTTTAAATTCTTGGGGGGTACTTTATTACTGTTATTCTTCCTTGATTGCAGACCTGAGGTCGATGGTCTGGCTTTCAAATCATCGCCTGATTTGTTTATAGCCTTAGCGGCTTTTATTTTTTCAGCGAGTTCTTGACTGAAGAGTAACTTATCGATTTTGGTTGTTTGTAACTCGTCTTTCAGCTCTTTTTTTAAGTTATGAAGAATAAAGTTCCTCCTGACTACCGAGTCTGCGTACTGGCTGTCGCATAGAATTCTGCAAGAGTCCATTAATAGCTGTATCAGCTTTGTGTTCTTCGGTTGTTCAGTGAAGAGCAAGGTAAGGCTCTCTGCTATAGCAGAAATTGCAGACGACATCTGTTTCTGACGTATTTCTATGCTTTTGTCCCTCTTAAATACATGTTCATGTACGGCGGCTTTTAACTCAGGATTGAGGGTAGGTGCATCAATTAGAACGCTATTAGCGGGAGGTAAGTACCTCTCTAAAAGTTCCTTACGCGTATCTTTATCTAGCCCATTTGTGGTTATATGTTGCAAGCGTATTGCAATATCAGGTCTGATCTCCTTGCCGTAGACTCTGACTTGAGAGGGGTCGTCCCCTAATATTTTAAGGAGATCTTCGTCGAGGTCCATTGTGACTGAGGCATCCACGGGTGGCTCGTTTAGCGGCAATGGTACTGGTGAGTTGTTTACCTCCTGAGCAACGCATGGCTGGGAGGCTGCATCGGCGCTTGTTGGAGGTAAAGCAGGCGCCGTTGAGCTCCCCGTCGCGCGCGTCTGAAGAGGTGTGGCCAGTCCTTCCGTTGGTCGGACAGGTGCGGCGTGGGTGACCGTTACACCGGATTCCTGTTCGTTGTGGGGCACGTCTGAAATACAACGATCTGCCGTTGTAGTATGAGAAGCAAAGATGTTAGCCTTAGGTACTAACTGCAATGCCATATACCCAAAAAACGGTTATTATCGGTACATTTTTATCAAAATATATAGCAAAGATGTCGGCCTCAATGCGGACTGCAATGCTTTGTACCGTTAAACAAAAAGAACGCTCAGAACTTGTAGCAGTCGTAGTAGCAAAGATGTTGGCCTTAGTGCCGACTGCAATGCTACCTTGCGTGACAATATTAGGAAAGTGACAGCCCCATGAGATGCCCGCATTCCTAATTTTATGTCTATTGCAACGACTATCGACGTTCGATTCAAACGAAAAAACGGTTACGTGAGCGTTTTACCTTCAATAATTATCGGCTCCTGCGATGAACGTGAGCGGTTCCGCGGGCGTGGCGAAGCTGATCTAGACCGCGACGAGGATGAAGTGGACGACAGGGACTGTGATCCGGAAGACGACGTCGATGCGGCGGATTGGTCACTACGTTTACGCCGGGCATTAATTAACATGCGTTCGAGTTTTTTAAATTTCCTCGCAATGCACTCATAATCATTGGAATCCGTACGAGTACGTTTGCCCATGATTATTTCGTTTATAAGCGGCGTAATTTTTCACGTGCGGAGTGGCGGAGCACTGAAATGTGAATGATGGCGTGAATTCGGGTAGAAACCGGGTAAGATTAAGGCATACCTTCAAAAAAAAAAAAAAAAATTGTTTGAGCCAATGTTTTTGCCTCTAGTCTCCGAAATAAAGTGCGTGAATGGCGACACCGTATGTGTTACTACATGTGATAAATGCTAACCTCGAGGACAAGCTTGAGTATAATCAAAAACATTGGCCTTGATACAGTTAACGCCATCTAACGTTATTTTATTAAACTACTTTTTAGAAGGGTTTGGATTCGGCAGCCTTTCTACGTCACTGATTAGTTGCCACTTTATGGAACAGAATAATGATAAGGAGAAAAAATCAACGCGTGTCGTACAAAAAATAATAATTTTGCATTACAATCATGATTAGGATTATGATTATATTTATTTCATACATAATAAATGACATATAGTCAATTTACACGAATATATACTGTGATCGTCAACATAATATAAACAAAATAAACAAATTGTCATGTTCTTTGAATAAATGTTTTTTTGTCGTAATAATTGATTTTAAGCACTCTTGATTTTAAGACATTCATACAGGTACCAAGGGAATCGGGGAGTATTATTATATTCTACTGGCAGCACAGAAACGGATTGACAGCACCAACCAACCAATGATAGCGTGATGACGTCACTAGTCTGGCCCGTCATTCTGGAATGCCATACATACTATGGGGTCTGGAACCTGAAACGAAACCTACACTAAAGTAGAGGTATCCTAAAAAGCTCATTTTTATCGAGTCATTCCAATGTCGTCATTATTTCAAGTCACATACCGCTGCGCAACATACGACTTCTAAATGTTTCCACAACAAACTCACATACCTACTGTATCCTAACCGGGTCGTCGGTTCATGTTGTGGGACGCTGCGCTTGCCGGTTCATCGTCACTATTCGAGATCCGAGAAAGAATGGCGGAGACCGAGAGGTGGGTACCTACTCACTGGACATTACGGAGCGCAATCTTACTTCTCTTTCTAACGTACCTAACCATAACATCCATAACATTTCAAAATTGTATTGAAAACCAGTTTTCTAAGAGGGGTGATTATTGCAGGTTTTTTTTTTAACAGTGCGATGCCGGATTTGTTTAGCGCCAGCCGTACAGCGCCATCTTTTGATAAAATTGTCTGTGTCCTCTCATCACACCAAAACGGCTGGATGGTTTTAAACCAATCTTGGTACCTAAAGAGAGGTAACTGGGCATACAAAGATGTATATAGGATATTTTGTACCCGACTAAACCCTTTTTACCCAGAGGAAAAATATTACGCGGACGAAATCAGGAATGAAACAACAAGTAAGTACAAAAATAAGTGTATTTATTACACGAGTGTTTATTGTAAGTTAATCGTAATACGATGTTAGTGAGCAGAACCATGTTACACATAGAACTCTGGCATTTAGAATGCATATGTATTAAAATATAAATATTGGAATTGTAATGGACATGGACGGTATCTGGGCGCTCGCCGATACTCTATCTACATACCTGCCACACTTACTCCAATACACTTCAATATATATATATATATACAGTCTGACCAAAAAGAGTAGAAATTAAAAAGTGGCAATACTGTAGTGTCATCCCCTTCTAATCAATCTAAGATAAAGGGGACGACACTACAGTATTGCCACTTTTTAATTTCTACTCTTTTTGGTCGGACTGTATATATATACCAGTCGTTACAATTTGAATGTGAATGGATTTGGAATTTGTATATATTTTAAATTTTTCGATGAGCAATTTTTATAACTTACATTTACATTGCAAAAAACTTACATTTTGTAAGATATATACATTACACGACAAATTTGCACTTTTTCGTATGGCGTTGTTATGTAGCCGCTCAACTATTAGTTATATTATAAAACAATGTCTAGATGTTTTACCAATTCACGAGAATGTAAGTCTCACAAAATGCAGAAGACTGAAATATGTACATATGTCGGTGACGTGGCTGTTCATACCGGCGCGCGCGGACGAGGCGCAGATGACTAAAACTACAACATTATAATTAAGTACAATTTGAGATGCCGGTTTCTATAAAAATAAATAACATTTAAAAAGTCAATGTTTAAAAATATAGGTACTAGATTCAACACCATTTCATCAAGGTACATAACGGTTCGCGCAACCAGAGAGTATGCAGTTAACGGATCTCTCCTCAGCTGCAGACTGCCAGCGCCACCGCGGCGGCGGCGAGTCGCTGGGCCTCACACCTACTTACCTACTTATATACAAATCATTTTAAAATTGGTCCATTTCATTCCGTAAGTATACAATTTATATAAAAATATATGAATACAAAACTTAACACTAGGCAGAGGTGAGCTTACGAGAGAATGTATAACATAAATTAAGTACGGTCCTCGCCTTGGGCTCGGGCGCGCGCGGCGCCTCACATGCCCGACTCCGCGATGCCCTCGTCGTCTGAAACACAAGCACGGCGTCACCACAAGCACCACGAGCACACGACAGCAGGAGCACAACCAGGTACGCACACTGCATGCTCACAATAGGCTAGTTGACTCACGTCAAACTGTCATCAACTAATGTTTATGCCGTATAGTATTTAGGAAAGGAAACCTAAATATATATTTATCAATTCATAAAAGTGAAAGATGGCTGAAAATATTGAATTTGAAAATATGGTTTTTAATCTGTATTTTGAAATGCTTAAAACGCTGTCCGCCATTTTCGCTTATGATAGTGACGTCATCGGTCCTGTAAAGAAAACTGAAAGTCTACTTTGACGACTTATTCGAATAGTGCCGTCCCGATCTCCTGTCAAAGTATATTGGAGTGAGCGGAATGGCACTATACGACGGTCGAATTTCGAATATATACAGGTAATTCTACGTCACGCCACAGATTAGCAAAAGGCAAAAATGGCGGATGGCGTTTTTGACTGTTCATGAAATTTCTAATTTTCAATTGATAAAATTTAGCTTTCTAGCTTTCACAAAAATACAAAACATTTTTTTAGAGCTAGTGAGATCATTATTATCCATTTCAAATATATTTCACAACTGGGTCTACTAGCCTATTATCTGTGCAAACATTCTTCTGTTCATTATAAACTTGTGTGGAGATGATTTAGCGGACTTCATTTGCGTAACAACTTATGCTGCTGACTGTACGAGGTATAGGGTTAGTAAAATGTATAAAATAAAAAAAACACGAGATTGCTTCTATTGCACGTTTGGGACGAGCGAGTTGAGCGGTAGCGGTCGCATGCTGCTCACTCGGACGATAACCAGGACGAATGTTGCCAAAATATAATCAACAACGTATTAGTCCATCCAACATTCAAAATATCAATGCAGTTTTTGTTAAACAAAGTTTAGTCAGAGTGGGATAAATATAATTATATAAAATATAAAAAAAATATAAAATAATATAAAAGAGTTAATAAGATAAATACCTACAGGCTACGGCCGATTTTAACTGGAATAATGCAACTATTGTATTTCAAAATACATAACTAAGTTACAAAAGTTAAATCTGGGGTCTCTCAGTTGAAGATTTAAAAAAATACTGAAGTACATAAACTAGGTATACTATATACAAACTTTTTGAAATGCTCCTCAATGATACGAGAGGAGTTTTCGGTTATATTATGTAGCGTGGAATAGGAAGTTAGGAAGCACAGCGGGCCTATTATACCTACTCACACTCGCATACTTGTCAAAATGTGGACGTGACGGGTGCTTTGTCACTCGTTTATCGAGTGATAAACACAACCAGCATAGGTCCGCAGAACTAGTCAATAAGGTGTTGTTATCGTAATTTCAACCTTTTATAGAAGTTAATAGAGAAATCATTCTAAAACAAACTTTTCGATACCAAAACATTATTCACTACATCTGTAAGTTAAGTAGTTATATTTGTAATGCAGGGCACAAGACGGGAGAAAAGATAGGTCGGGACACGCATGCGGCGCGGAACCGGGACACACGACACGAGCACACACGCGAGCAGCTCCTCGCTCACGAGGCGGCGCCGCCGAGCAAAGATAGGTCGGGACACGCATGCGGCGCGGAACCGGGACACACGACACGAGCACACACGCGAGCAGCTCCTCGCTCACGAGGCGGCGCCGCCGAGCAAAGATAGGTCGGGACACGCATGCGGCGCGGAACCGGGACACACGACACGAGCACACACGCGAGCAGCTCCTCGCTCACGAGGCGGCGCCGCCGAGCAAAGATAGGTCGGGACACGCATGCGGCGCGGAACCGGGACACACGACACGAGCACACACGCGAGCAGCTCCTCGCTCACGAGGCGGCGCCGCCGAGCAAAGATAGGTCGGGACACGCATGCGGCGCGGAACCGGGACACACGACACGAGCACACACGCGAGCAGCTCCTCGCTCACGAGGCGGCGCCGCCGAGCAAAGATAGGTCGGGACACGCATGCGGCGCGGAACCGGGACACACGACACGAGCACACACGCGAGCAGCTCCTCGCTCACGAGGCGGCGCCGCCGAGCCGGCGCCGGCGCCGCGCCCGCGGCCTCGCGCCGCCGGCGGTCAGCTGCCGCCACCTATGCACGGGTTTTTTCTTCAAACGCTTTTAAGTATCTGCTTACAGTACAGTTCCTCGCGGGTCGTGTGGCGGATAGTTTCGCCGCAGCGAATTTTCTGTGCGCGAGTGTGTTCACAGTATTTGTCTTCCTAAGTAAACGTAAATCCGATCCAATAATATTTTCAGCTAAGTATTAAAAAAATATTTACACGGATGAAACTTAAACATATAACGTATACGAAGTGGCAGCGCATTAAACACGGCGCGATAAGGAATCGGATCGGGACGGGAATCCAACTTGGTCCCGGACTCCACTGAAGCGGAGCGGAGCGGAGCGGAGCAGGCGCGTGCGGTACAAAGGTGATACAGTTTTCAAGTCGGGTGAGCGGTCCGCTCGGGTGTCCGCTTCGGAAGTCCGGGCCGCAGCTCAGGCTAGGTTCGCTCGACATGAGTCGGCGCGACTCACCCTCGAAGGCCTGGTTGTGGTGCATGTGGTGGTTGAGGAGGTGCGGCGGCTGCAGGTCGGCGCCCTCCAGCGCCGCCACCACGCACTGGTGGATGCAGATGTACTGCTGCTCCGTCTGCACCATCCACACGCGCTCGCGCCGCATGGCGTGCACCATGCCGAAGATGTCGAGGCTGTCGGCGCGCGCGGCCAGCTGCTGCAGCGCGCGGTCCAGCGTGATGAAGGTGCCGCTGCGGCCCACGCCCGCCGAGCAGTGCACCACCACGGGCCGCGCGTCCGGCGGGCAGCGCTCGCGGAACGCGCGCACGAACCTGCGACAGGAGGGGGGGGTGTAGCTGCTGCGGGCGACACGAGCCGTGCGACACGGGCCGCCGCTCACCTGGCCAGCGTGGTGGGCGGGTCGGGCACGCCGAAGTCGGGCCACGTGGTGAAGTGGAAGTGCTTGACGACGCGCTGCTCGGCGCCGCGCGAGGCCAGCAGCTCGGTGACGGTCCAGTCGGGGAAGCGCGACTCGTTGAGCGCCGTCACCGCGATGTCGCCGTAGTACACCGGCCGCGTGTCGTACGGCCAGTAGCGGTCGCACTTCTCGCGACCCTGTCGCGGAAAACGAGCGTTGCACATTATTCAAAATCGAATTCAAAAGAATCCCATATCGTGCGTGACAATGTCACAGCGAATACCAAACGATCTGTGGGATGTTACCAGTGACCGGAAAATATATAGACATCGCTCCCAGTACAAAATTGGCTTTCAAAAACGGTCCCAACATTTGACTGACAACTATCCCCTCTACTCTACAAGAATTTGTCCTGCCAACAGTTTTAAATATTAGCCTATACGAAGTCATCCCTCCTCTTAGAAGTAGGTAGTTGTGATTGGTTAGTTAAAATTTTCATTGGCTAAAATAGACTTGTAAGCGTCAAAATCCATGCGCAGCGCACGAAAAAGGGTAGTTGTCAAACCTAATATGGATGCAGTAATCGGAAGGTAACCAGTTTAGAAAATATATTACTCTAGCTCCTAGTTTTGTTTTCATTCATTTAAGGACGTTTTTATAATAGTGCCACTTTTGTGATTTACTTCTAAATGTGTAAAAAGCGTAATTTTTTTGAAAACTATCGAATGCAACTTCACTGTCGCAAAATCTCAAATCAAAGTAAATTTTGATTTTATAATTTATTTTCATTTTTTTTAAGACTAATCAAAGTTAAATGACTTACAGTCGAGTTCATTTACATCTACACACTTACGAGAACAAATATATCTGAACACGATTTTATGCTCCTGACAATAGGGTCGTGTTCAGATATTTTTGTTCTCGTAAGTGTGTAGATGTAAATGAACTCAACTGTACAAGACAATAAAGCACACATACCGTACAAATTGGTACCACATTGCGTTTTAGTTGGATGAATCCGGCATTGGTTTAAAATCATTAAAATGAACGCTACAGATCGGCGAAGATACTGCAGGAAACTACTGCGGTACTCTGCGTTCTAGAGAAACTGCATTTGTCCGCAAGTAAATGAATAATAAGAGATGTTAAATTATGAATATCGTCGGGGATAGTGCAATAACGCGTAAGTAACAAGTGTAGATACGAATCAATATTCAAACAAATGCTACTCGTAAGTATTTTATTGAAATGACAACTTTATCGACAGCTGTTATTTACGCGGTATTGCACTATCCCCGACGATATGTCAAGTTATTCATGAATATATACTGTGGATATCGCAGGAAACAGAATATGTGACACTGAGAGGGACATTTTACTATTTATGCTACGAAAAAACAAATTTACTGAAATTAATTTACACACGTATTGCTTAAACTCCAAATCGATAACTTTTAACATAAACTCATTTTGAGCACTCTCTTCAACATGCCCATTAATCGGACACTAAAGTCAGTACAACACCTTTAGTAAAGACCGCCAGATATAATATTGTTATAACATTTTTCAATTTGAGCAGATCATAGGTGTAAATCTTAATACCTGTACGTAAAATATAAATACCTTAAAAGGTAATGCATAATACCATTCCCATACAAATGTCTTCTAAAAATGTTTTATATTTTAATAATTCAAAGAACTTTAGTTACACGAACCAATGCATGCCGTGTTTCTTATTATTATTGCTGGAGTGGTTTATACACTATTTCACTGCACTGCACTGCAGATATGTTGATTTTATACAACCTGACATGTTCTGCCGTCGACAGACGCCATCGTATTAAAACTGTCAATCTGTCCTTGGTACAAATGACTCGTTCTAGGTACACTTTACGTGGGGTCATTTTTGAGCTCTAATGAGACTTCTATGTTTATATGCGTTCACTGGATGTTAGAGATAATTTGAAACCGGCTACGCCGCCTCATCGTCGACTACGGCTCCCTACGTCCTACGAGGTGGGACCGGGACCGCAAGCACGCGAGCTCACCTTCTCGACGCAGCGCGTGAGCATGACGATGGCGCGCGAGCCGGACTCCCACACCATGCGCCAGAAGTCGTCGCGCGTGCAGTGCAGCGGGCCCTGCGTGACGATGAACTCGCGCGGGCTGGAGTGGCCGGGCACGTAGTTGGCGTTGATGTAGTCGGAGCCCTCCTCGTCGTCCACGGGCTGCAGCTTGTAGCGCGAGTGGTCGTAGGGCAGGATGTTGGTGAAGCGGTTCTTGGGCCGGTTGACGGGCAGGTCGGCGGCCGTGCACGGCTGCTCGCGGCCCACGTGCTTCAGCTCCTCGAACTCCTCGCTAAACCTGCGATACCATCGGGGAGCCGCCGTTACTAAGCTATACTTTACTTTATGGGTAGTTTTCTAGGTGTTCGCAATTGAAATTGCAACATAATACATATATTAGATTTTTTAATAATAATTCTCAGAAAACATTATTTCAGTATTTTTGCAAATTCTTACAACGTCAGTCGTGGAGATATTGCCGGTCGGAGAGATATGCAAGTAGTATAACAACGGGTTAGCATTAGCACTAATCGACTAGAACGTTGTTATATTGCGGATAATCAAAGCAATATTACTATTGTTTTAATGAAGAAAATGATGTGCGGTATCACCTAGGTATTCGCGACTATTTTGCGGAAAATCATAAACTGATCAGTTTTATAAGAAAAAACTGATACTTTCCTGAAATCGTAATCGTATAAAAATGCCATTAGCCAGATGAGGTGATTTTTTTTACAGCCTCAAAAGGTTAAAGGTTTAAAAAAAAAAATCGGGTGTAATCTTGTATAAATAGTAGCGGTCACCTGAAGTCGGAGTCGGCGGACATGAGGCGGTAGTGGTCGCGGAAGTCGGCGACGGGCACGGCGCGGCTGGTGCGCGCGGCGGGCGCGGGCGGCGCGGGCGCGGCGCGCGGCCGGCGCCGGCGCAGCGCCGCCCACGCCGCGCCCGCCGCGCACAGCGCGCCCAGCCCCGCGCACACGCCGATGATCCACGCCGTGTTGTCCACCTCTGCGGCACACGCACACGTCACACCGAGCGCGTCAGCCGAGCTCCCGCATGCGTGTTTCGGCGTTCGGCCGATCGATCGAAAATACCACTATCGTGAAACTAGCATGCGGGATCTCGCTCGCTCGATAGGCCCGAAATTTCCAGTTCCCATACAACGTTTTCTGTTAAGTGGTTCTTGTCACTAAAATCGATGACACGGTTCCCGAGAACGGATCCCTGTAAGTCTTATAGTTTCAGATTTGCCCATAGGTACCGATCGACCTAATTGACCCACCTCGTATACTTAGATACTCCGAACGAGCGTTATATTCGGCCTCAATAGGCTAAAGAAAAAAATGATACTATAAAAGAGACAGAATCTCCGCACTGAGTTCGGTAACCCGAACCTCAGTCGCGGGGCTTCCTGCGCCAGAAGGGACGGCGCGGCTCTACTACTGTGTTGATAAGTGTTACTTAACATACACCTTTAACGTAAAGCAAACATGCCTACAAGGGTCAGTTTAAAACTCCAAAATAGCCTTTGCTCTAATATTTAATAATGAGAACTGTGTACAAAATTACAAATACTACCTATATAATTAAACTAACAGGCACATCGTACAATCGCAAAATTAAAATGATCGCCACTCTTGCCAAAATAATATACATATAGGTACTTTAAGATAATATATAACATGGGGTTTTTCTTTCATAAAATAAAATTTCAATATAAATACAATGTTTTGGATACAAATAATGGACTGTAGCTTTTTAATTGTGTTTAAATTTAGAATTAGGAAATGAAAGTTGCCGGCTGGTGATAAAAAACAAGAACGATATTATTACAAACGAAATTAAGAGGGCCTTGAGTTCTCTTTCAAAAGGACTAACCTTAGCTCCAGAGGGTACTGCTCCTTCCTCAGGTGTCCAGGGCCGAGGAAACCAGCTCGTGGCCACGCGCAACTCACTTACCAGCAATCCAACGGTTACCTTGCACCTGATTAACCAGCTCTGGTGCTCCTTCTGATAGATCTCGAGGCACTACACGGGTTTTCACTACTTAAAAGTATTTTTAAGTTCGAAAATTCGACAATTAATTGCAGCCAACAAATTCGCAACCTTTCCGCCCGAATCTAACGGTAAAGAGAATGAATCGACACGTTTTCGATATGAATTTGACAGAACACCAAACTGTTGCCACAATACAATATTTGTTTTCTTTTTAAAGTCAACATTCCGCCCACCAAAATACAAGGTATTTTTTCCAAAGAAAAGAGAGAGACAAAATTGTGAGTGATGGAAGAGACGATTATGTTAAGAACTTATGCTAAAATGGGTTGCGTAAGCTTGGTATACGGTTAGGAAGTTGATGCTCAAGCTGGGCAACCACATGAATGTTACTAAGTTAATTAGAAAGAGGTAGCGGGCACAGCTTTACAACTGGTCGTTTGTATTCACCAGTAGCTGTGCGGATGGTCACGACCCGACAAATGCCATCACTACCTGGATGAAGTTTGACTATTCGACCCATGTTCCATTTTAATGGGCTACACTGTTCATTTACTACTAGGATCATTGATCCTACTCGGAGGTTATCTCCCTTTTCAGACCATTTGTTCCTCTGCTGAAGGGTGTGGAGATATTCCAAGTGCCATTTACGCCAAAAGGCTTGGTGCATCTGTTGTAACAGTTGCCAACGTCGAAGGGGACTTATCTTTATGTCAGTCAACACAGGCTCAGGGAGAATAGTCAATGGTTCTAAAGTCAAAAAATGACCCGGGGTCAGTACGGAGAGGTCGTTTGGGTCAGAACTCAGAGGTGACAAAGGGCGCGAATTGAGGAGAGCCTCAATTTGAGTTAGCAATGTGTAGAACTCCTCGAAAGTTAGACGTTGGAGGCCTATTACTCGTGATAAATGCGTTTTCACGGACTTTACTCCTGCTTCGACCAAGCCGGAGAAGTGCGGAGTCCCAGGAGGGTTAAACACAAATTTTACTTGTTCCTTATGAGAAGCCTCGGACATCAGCTGTTGCAGGATATTGCTTGCACCTACAAAATTCCTGCCCTGGTCTGACACTAAACGAGAACAGCGACCTCGACGAGCGAAAAACCGCCTAAGCGCGGCTAGGTAAGCTTCAGACGTGAGCTCCGACACGAGCTCTAAGTGGACTGCTTTAGTGGCAGTGCACACGAAAACACATATGTAGGCTTTGTATGACTTGCTGCCTCGTGCTCGACCCAATGAGATATTGAAAGGACCAGCATAGTCTACAGCAGCTGACGAGAAAGGTTTTAATTGACTAATGCGAAACGACGGTAAGTTTCCCATGATTGGGGGAGGAGTTACCCGCGGACACACCCGATAGCATTTAAGACACGACGAGACGACGGCATGAATCGCGCGCTTGGGCGATAAGATCCAGAAATCCTGAGCTATGAGGTTTTGTAGGGTTTGTAATCCCGGATGTGAAAACCTGCGGTGGTATTCTTCTATCACCAACGCCGTGAGCCGGTGGTCACGGGGTAACAACAATGGGTGCTTCCTGTCATAGTCGAGCGTGTTACTGTGGGATAGCCGACCGCCCACCCTCAACAAACCCTCTTCATCGACAAACGGACACAATTTACGAAGAGGCTTGTGAAGCGAGTTGGTGGAACCCTTTTTTATGATTCGAATTTCAGTCGAGAAGACATGCTCTTGGACATGCCTAACGAGAAATCGAATCACTGAACTAGTTTCACGAGACGACAGGGCCTGTTCCGAAATTTTCTGTTCGGGGTTCTTCAGATTATGAAGATAGCGAAAGCAATACGACAGGATATTAACGATGCGACGAAATGACGAAAACCGATGCAAAATTTGATCAATGAAGTCGGAGTTTTTTGTACTGAACAGAGTCAGAACCTTTTCTTCTTCGAGCGCAGCTCCGTCAGCGTGGGCAATGTGTCTTGGCCAATCTTCTTCAGGACGCGACAGCCATGTAGGCCCCGCCCACCATGATTCACATTGCACTAAATCAGCCGGAAGTAAACCACGGGAACCGTGGTCGGCTGGATTGTCTCCAGTGGGAACATGGTGCCAACAGTCGGGAGCAATTTGGGCTTGAATAGCAGCAGTCCGGTTAGCGACAAAGGTTTTCCACCGCGACGGACAGGAACGAATCCATGTCAATGCCACAGTTGAGTCTGACCAGGCGTAAATTTGAGCATCTAAGTGGAAATCTCTTAATGCGTTGCACATCGCCGTTACTAAATCAGACAACAAAACTGCTGCTTGCAATTCCAATCGAGGAATCGACAAACGACGGAGTGGTGCGACTTTTGATTTGGCGCAACAGAGACGCACGACAATTTCTTGATCATTATTGACCATACGACAAAACGCCACGGCACAATAACCTCGTTCCGAGGCGTCGCAGAAGCCATGAATTTGAATTTCACGACCCGAATGGATCATTCGACGCGGTATGGCGATAGAGCGCAAACACGACAGTTGTGATTTTAATTTGAGCCACTGTTCAGCAATAGGGTCTGGAACATCGTCATCCCAATGCAGTCCAGAAGACCACAGAAGCTGCATCAAATATTTCGCGAAAAACACCACGGGCGAAAGAAACCCCAATGGGTCAAAAATCCGAGCGATTTCCGACAGGATTGAGCGCTTAGTACAACGACAGTCTAAGCTTATGGTTTTGAACGAGAACGAGTCAGATTTGGGCAACCATAACAGGCCCAAAATTTTCAGCGAAACATCATGGACATCCTCAAAATTACGAAACTGTTCCGAGTATAAATCAGAATCTGGCAATCCTTCAAAGAAATCCGGATTGTTAGAAGTCCACTTACGCAAGTGTAGGTGTGCTGACGACAAAATCTTTATGAGATCGTTACGGATGCGAACTGCAGTCTCCACGGAGTCCGCACCTGAGACGATGTCATCGACATAACTATCCCTATCAAGAACTGCAGCTCCAAGTGGAGCAGTGCCGATAAATTCCTGCGACAATTTTGAAATGCACCACAAAGCTTGATAGGGCGCGCAGGAAACTCCATACGTCACCGTCAGAAGACGAAAGTCCTGAACAGGCTCCTTTGAGGATGGCCGCCACAAGATGCGTTGATAGTCGCAATCTTTAGCATCGACGAGAAATTGGCGGTACATCTGTTTTATATCCCCAGTAAACACCACCGCATGCCACCGGAATCGAATTAACAGATCAAAAATATTTTTCTGCAATTTGGGCCCTGGCAGGAGCGAGTCATTCAAGGATCTTCCTTGAACATCCTTGGCACTGGCATCAAAAACGGTCCGCAGCGGGGTCGAGATAGAATCAGGACGCAATATTCCATGGTGAGGAATATAATAGAAGAAGCCTTCGTTCGACGCAGGAGCCTCGACTGCTTCCATATGACCGCTCTCAAGGTAGTCCTTCATAAAGTTGACATATGCTGTCCGAAATTCAGGATTTATGCTAAACTTTTTTTCCAAGTTTATAAATCGCTTTAAGGCGATTTCACGAGAATTTGAAAACCGTGGGCGCTCCTGAGGGTCACCGAGAGTTAATGGCACGACCATCCTCCCCTCAGGATTTCGACAATATTTCGCATCCATCAGGTTTTCACACGACAATTCATTTTTCGACAGAACAGCTGACTTCGGGGTGGCGACACTTTCTATCTCCCAAAATCTCTGAATAGTGTTGTCCAAGGACAACGACGAAACGAGAAAACAATCTTTGTTACTTTCACAACAATTATCACGAAACCGATGCGACACATTTTTTTTCAAATCAGCTGTGGAAGGAGATACTTCACTTTTCAAATCTAGACACTGTTTATTATAATCATCCGCAGATGACAACGAAACAAACTGACAGTCCCTTTTTGCAACAAAGTGACTGTCTCGAGAATGACTACGAGAGGCATCAATATCAACAGCACACTCGCCCATGACCAACCATCCGAAGATTGAATTTACCGCAATGGGTTCACCCTTTTCACCCTTCACAAGACCGGGTAGAAGAGCTGAAGACAGAATACTGACATTGATCAACATATCAATGGGTCCCGGCTTATAGAAATGAGGATCAGCAAGAGACAGACCCTTTAAATGATTCCAACTTGCGATATTCAGTTGACCCGCTGGCATATCTGAGCAAATTTTTGGTAAAACGAAAGCTTCAAATGAAAACTTATTTAAATTATTCCCATTTGACGGGAAAATTTCACATGTTACAGACCCGAGTGTTTCTGTTGATGATTGACCTATACCATTTACAGACTGATGACGGTTATGAACAGGCAAGCCTAGTCGGACTGCTGCAGACTTTGTAATAAAATTGCAAGCACTAGCCGAGTCAACAAGAACCCTAATTGGGACCAACCGTCCTTTACTATCACCAATCTTGACGACAGCAGTGGAAAACAATACCTGAGAATTATAGGTAGGTACAGACAATGTTGTCAGCTGAGAGCCCGACGTTGACTCCTCAGCATCTTCCCGACTCTTATCGAAATGAAGCAATGAGTGATGCCGATAATTACATTTGTCACAGCGCGCATTTGATTTACATTGTTTCATAGTATGAGATGGTTTCAGACACAAAATGCAAAGTTTGTTTTCTTTAACTTTTGAAAATCTATCAATTGGCTTTAAATTAAGAAAACTAGGGCATTTTCCAATGTCATGCCCAACAACAGCACAAATCGGACAGTTCGGCATAGGTACTGCAGGAACGACCAGTGAAGCCTTACCTTTATGCATGGGTTTATTATTTGTGGAAGACAGCTTTATTTTGACATTCGAATTTTCTAGTGCCTGGCTCCTTTTTTCGATAAACAATTGCAGGTCTTCAAAATTTGGGATATCGACATTACTTTCTAACTGCAATTCAAACGCTTCGCGCGTACTACTATCTAACTTTGACCATAATAGATAATAAAGCATAAAATTTTTATCAGGTAACTGAAACTTCGACAATATGTTTAAATTTTCATGAAATGTTCTAAATATCCTATCTAAATCGTGCCTATTTTTTACAGGTTCACAATGTAGCAGTTTTTCATAATATACTAATGCTATTTGACGTTTTTTGTCATAATATTTGCACAATGTTTGGTAAGCATTTGTGTAATTATCCTCGGATAAAGGAAAACCTTTTATTAAATCATATGCTAAACCCTGACAACTCGAAAGCAAATAATGCAGCTTCTCCACATTTGGAATATTTCGTTGATGAATTAATGAGTCGAAAAGTTCCCGAAATCCCACCCAATTCTCCAAATTACCATCAAAAGTTTTGATTGTGATTTTAGGTAGATGAGCAACATTCAACGGGACGTGTGGCTCGCAAGGTTTTATTTCTGTTTTCAGTTCTAAACGTAACCTGGCCTGCACAGCCATAAGTTTCCTTTCAAATTCCCTACTTACCGGATATACTTCCTGTCGTTCCGGGGGGCTTAAACCTAACAACACCTTTAGTTGAGCATCGTGAAACTGTTTGCTTAACTCTGTTAAGTCGCTCTCCGTGTATCCTAACAAATTGGACTCGGCTATATGCTCGAGGCGCATGAAAGCATAATCCCTGGCGACACGCCACATGTTAACATCTTCACTCCCGGATCTATTCTCCTCATCACTCATAATTTATTTATTCTTTTTGCAAACAACACAACAATTCCGAAAACAAAACAAATTATTTCAATGTAAGGTTATGGTTATGAAAGTTTGACACTAAAACGTCGCTGTCACTTGACAGTTGAGTTGAATAGTCTATGGTGCGTTCCGATTCACGTAAATGTGCAAAATGTACTGTGGATTTTCAACAAACGAAAAAAATATATAAGCTTACCCTCTATTTTGGTGAACGAAAAGTATTATGCAAATTTTATACCAAAATTATCAGATTTGCCTCGAAACGATAAAATAATATATCCACAGGCTCGCTTATCAAGATTCGGCTCGAATGGACCAATGTTTTGGATACAAATAATGGACTGTAGCTTTTTAATTGTGTTTAAATTTAGAATTAGGAAATGAAAGTTGCCGGCTGGTGATAAAAAACAAGAACGATATTATTACAAACGAAATTAAGAGGGCCTTGAGTTCTCTTTCAAAAGGACTAACCTTAGCTCCAGAGGGTACTGCTCCTTCCTCAGGTGTCCAGGGCCGAGGAAACCAGCTCGTGGCCACGCGCAACTCACTTACCAGCAATCCAACGGTTACCTTGCACCTGATTAACCAGCTCTGGTGCTCCTTCTGATAGATCTCGAGGCACTACACGGGTTTTCACTACTTAAAAGTATTTTTAAGTTCGAAAATTCGACAATTAATTGCAGCCAACAAATTCGCAACCTTTCCGCCCGAATCTAACGGTAAAGAGAATGAATCGACACGTTTTCGATATGAATTTGACAGAACACCAAACTGTTGCCACAATACAATATTTGTTTTCTTTTTAAAGTCAACATACAATAAGGGCCGATTGTTCAATCACTAGATAAAACATATCTGTCAGATAAATGTTGGCTGTCACTTTTCTTTTATATGACGGAAGAAAAGGATAGCAATAATTTTAACTGGCAGATAAAATTATCTGGTGATTGAACGATCGGCCCTAAGTCAGATAAGTGACAAATCTTTCCTAAAATATAACCAAACTGTAAATGTGTCCAGCCAGATACTAAATCTGAATAAAGAAACATAACAACATGCAACCTGATCTACTCAATTATAAATATCAATAAAATAAAATAAATGATGCGACGGGAAGACAAACAACAGAACAACAACGTTACACATACCCATGGCCGCTCAGCGAGCACTCGACAAGGAAGCGCACACTCCGCACTCAGCGGCGCCGCCACACGCGCGCGCTGCCTGTGCCGGCCGCCGTCCCGCACAAGGCCATCGGGGGCGCTTGGATGTTTACACGCCCGATCACACAAACATTATCTATATGTAAGATGGTGACTATGAACTCGATGTCTATACCCTCTTTATTCAGTTTACCTTATAATGAAGAACAGTGGCGTGTAAGCGGCGCGCGTCGTGTGGCGGCGGGCGCGCACTGGGCGCGGGTGCCGCAATTATCGCATTATCTAGATAACGTATCGGCGAGCCGACGACACTGCGCATTACGCATACGGGCTGACCACTCTCAGGATTTAACACTATACTACTTTTACACTATCTTTTATTGCTACAAGGCCGGGGCCAGTATTCTGACATCACAAGACATTTAACATTCGTGTTTTGTACTCGTGTGGAGCTCCCTCCTTCCGAGCTACGTGCGATAACACGATATATCTTTACTCAAACATGCATTATCTACACACTCATAAACAATAACGTACAACGCGATGTAAAATAAATTACTGATTTCCATTTATTTATTAACGAGACATAAATAAAGCAGGAGCACCATTAGAAAGCGTCAAGGCTGATTTAGACGATGCCAATTTTCAGCCGCCTAAATTACGGCGCCAGTGATTACCGCACAGCACACCTCCGACCGTTTAGACAATGACTATGTTCAGCCGCCTAAATCTCGCCGCCAGTCGTGTTTACACGGTGCTTTTTTTCAGTACCAGTCATTAGTGGCAGCGAGAGACGCGGAGGGGGGGTCACTGGCGCCGAAAAATAGGCTCGTGTTCTATTCCGCGCCAGCGCTGGCATGCGGCGAAAAAATGGCGCGGAAAGTGTTTACACGGTGCCTTTTCGAGGCGCCGTAATTTAGGCGGCTGAAAATTGGCATCGTCTAAATCAGCCTTTAGACTAGAGCAAGGAAGCGAGCACGTGCAGACAGAATAGCGCACTCGAGCGGTAGCATGCAGTAGTAAGTCAGGGCACACACTTGCGGCCGGCGCAGCCCCCGCAGCGCGCGGCGCCGCCTGCGACAGACACGCGCCGCGCACGCCGCGCACGCCGCGCACGCGTCGCACGCCCGCTCCCGAGTCGCACCCACTCCGCCGAGCCCTCCGTACGTGCGATAACACAACTTCCTACGCCTCATACACTTTTGATAATAAAACTATAGTTCAAATAATTTAGAACAGACAGAAAAACATCCATGTTTTTTTGTCAACGATCTAGATGAAACTCGAGAAAATAGGTAATTAGTATACCTAGAGATTTGCCTAGTACGACGTGTTGTTAGTGCGTGACAAAATAAAACATCGACAATCAGGTTATCGATAAATACCACGTCAACGTCATAGAGGAATAGTAAGTAGCAACGATTTGCATTTTCATTCATTCTAACGTTACATAAGTTTAGTAATCAAAGCGTTTACATTCATGGACATTATTATTCTAAGAATCAAATAATTGACATAACAATGTGACATATATTCTAGCTCCACGACATTGAAAATATTCTATTCATAATCATAACTCTTCAATTACCTATGCATTTCTTTTATTTATAACGATCACGTGGTTGTTATCGATATCAGGTTTGTCGATATTATTATTTTGTCAGCACTAACTACATGTTGTTCCTGCTAGAAATATATCTAGGTATAGTAATTAGTTATACATGTTATGTGATTGCACGTTTAGAAAAAAATGTTACAGTAATCGTTTGTTAGTAGCAGATACCCATTAATAGCAAGATTATACGGTTGATGCAAATACGATTAGTTCAGGTTAATAAATAGGTATTCGTAAGTGGTTAGCGTTGTGTTCTCCCCTTCATATTCAATAAATATTAGTGTAGCGATATAGGGAGAATCCCTGCTCGATAACCCATCGACCATACACTCCCTAAATTAGCATAAGAGTTAGAGCGCTGTGTTCCAGAGCTTTAGTCCAATTCTCGAGCTGGAGGGGCGGCGTCGTATCGCGTCTCGACGAGGAATCGCTGCGCCGAGATCCAGCTCGAGAATTCGAGCCATAGTAGTGATAGATCTATATTTTAATCGCTAGCGCATATGTTAGTTGGCGTCAGACAGGTAAGGGCGTCGAATAACCATCACATCACTACGTGCCACCGTCACATAATTGTGCGGAATATCTAGTTTTTTTTTTCAACCGACGAGTGAGACAAGAGTAGAATTGAAATTTGGGAATATTAGAAACAAGGGTCGGCCTCGGGCGGGCCTTGGGCACTCACCGGTAGTGTTCCATAGGACTCGAGCCCTTTTAGCCCGAATTTGAAGCCTCACGAGCTCTTTTTAGAGCTGGCTTGATGAAATGAGTTTCGAAGAGCTAGTGATTACAATAAGGCCTTAGTCTTAAAAAAAGCCTATGGGTTTTTATTTTTATTTTAGCCTTTTAAGGGGCTTTAGGCCTTTTTAAAGGCTGTAGCCATTTTTTAGACCTAGGCTACGCTAAGGCTACTTACTTGTGTACGTTAACTTATACCACAAAACAGATAGGTACAGAAATCAACCACATGTATGTACTTACTTCACTTTTCATGCCGGTGGTCGGCGGTCGCTCTAGGGTTGTCAACTATGGCTTATGCACGAAAACATATCGTGATACTGGCGCTCCTATATAGTTGATTGATTTATTGTGGACAATGAAACGGGAAGAATGGAAATATAAATTAATGATAACTACAATATTTTATGTCATTGATATATTAGTATATTACAAATTTGTCACAGAAAATATTTTAAATACCGTAACCTCAAAAATAACGGGCCAGAAGTGAAGCTCGCTGCACCATTATAGCATAAAATAGTTCACAGACGCGCGTGTCAAGCGGATGGCACTCGCGCTCGCACTGGTCCGAACTGGTCCGAGATATCGTGTCCGTGAGCAAAGTCTATGTATGCGTTTACTCGAGCGCACTTGTATGTAGATTGATTTCTATACCTATCTGTTTTGTGCTTATGCCTAGTTCTTTTATACAAAGTTTTCTATAATTATTATGTTTCATTAAATATCAAAACAATTCAATCAAAAGGATTGATTTGAAAATAAAAGCAAATTTAAAAATTACATATACTTATTATGTAGGTATTAGTATTCTCGAGTTACCTTCTTTGTTAAATATTCATCTTCAATAAAATCCAGTTAAGATTTCGCTCTTTTTTTAATTGTCAGTTGCTGTTTGCCGCATTGATGATAATACTTTCGAGCGGAATCCTCATTGGAGATTTTTTTATTTGATTTGATGGCATGAATTACATAGTCAATTAATTTAATTTTACAGAAATAATCGATGCTATTAAATTCCCCATAAATAAATTCAAAACGAGCCACTATCAGATCACTTAATACATTTTTTATTTATTTCTGCCGTCATGTTGGCATGTCAGACCGCCGACCAATCAGGGGTAGCTAACTGTAGACTATTCACAGATAATGTAAACAGGTACCTCACTAGAAGATAAATATGCGTTTTACCCGATGGTTTAAATTGATAATAAAGGAAAGTTGTCCGAGCTAGTAAGGTAAAAATTAATGTGAATGCTACGAGACATTTTCGTCAAAATCAGTTGTCTTTTGCCTATTACAGAAATGATTAAACTTAAAAAAATAAACGGGCTCCCCCTTATGAAAAACGTATGTTAATGGCACTTTCTTGCCTGTTCCAAATACAAAAATTATATAATTGTTGCGAAAACATACTCACGTCTTTTGTTTTATTTAAAACACCCCACTAAAAGAGCGCCAAGTTTATTAAATCTTTTTAATAAGCTCAAAAATATTTTAGCCTCCAAGCCTGTTGAAGTTCGGAGGCCAAAATATTTTTAAGTCTCATTATTTTTACAAGTCTTTTAGGCAGTTTTAGCCCTTTAAACTTATAGCCTTTTAATAAGGTTACGAGCTCTGAGAGTCTAGGCTGGTGGCTTGGGGGCTAAAGAGCTTTATAGGCTTTTAGCCCTCTTAGGCGTCAAAATATAGGCCAGCCTTAAATAAACGAGCTAAAGGGCTCGAGTCCTTTGGAACACTACTCACCGGTGTAGACGACGGCGTAGGCGGTGTCGGTGAACTTGTCGGGCGCGGTGTAGGCGCGCAGCTTCACGTAGTAGGCGGCGCCGGGCCGCAGCGGGCCGTTGCAGTAGGCGCGGCCGCTCGCCTCGCAGCGCTCCGAGCCGATCGTGTACTCCTCCACCGGCCCGTGGTGGAACGGGTAGTACGGCTCCGTCACCTGCACAGACACGCGTCAGTCGGGCGGAGGGCGGAGGGCGGAGGGCGGGCGGCGGCGGCGACGCGCTCACCTGGTAGGGCGGCCACACGGGCAGGCGGTGCACGTCGCGCCAGGACGGCAGCCGCTCGGCGGAGTCGTTGCGCGGCTCCATGGCCACGACGAGCGCGTAGGCGGACACGTTGCCGTTGGCGGCGCTGAAGTAGTCGCTGCGGAAGCGCACGGCCACGGTGGTGGGCGTGGCGCGCACGGCGGCGGGCAGCGCGTGGGGGGCGGGGCGCGGCGGCGCGGCGATGGCCAGGTGCTGCGTCCAGCGCGCCGCCGCGCCCGCCCCCGCCTCGGTCTCCGCCCACAGCCGGAAGCTGTACGTGCCGCCCGGCACCAGCCCCGCCACAGTGCCCCCGCGAGCTGCGGCAGGCGGACGAACACTCTTTTACGAACCCCGTTTATGTCTCACACCGATTTTTTTTCAAAAATACGATACATATTACCATTACGAATATCAAACTAAAACAATCGATAGGTCTAATTCACATTACGGCCACAGGCCACACACGGGTCACATCAAAGTTTGCTCATATCCGTGTCATGAAATTAACATTTTCTCCTATTGCTTAAGAACAGGTCTTCTCACAAAAATTTTGATTAAGCCACATTTTTTTCGTACACGTACTATGATTACTTTTGGAGATAATATTGTTTTTAGACTTTTCTGTTTTAATTTTTTTATTTCATATTTACCGCGTATTAGGCGGAGATATTTTAGTACACGATAGCTCAAATATACCTTTTTCAACAGTATTAAAATCACGATCTAATTCCGTGGAACTCAGAAGAGGGAAATTATAGAGAGCTCAGTGAAACTATTGATACTACATAGAGTCTGGCTAGCCAAATAATGCCGACAGATATTTCCTTGTGGTATCACCAATTGTCTATGATTTAAACAATTTAGTAAGTGGGTCTCCTATAATTAATTTTGATACTTTATGTATTAGTTATAATATTCCGATTGAATTGAATTTTGACATAGTAATACCTAAAGTAAAATCCACAGACCTACGGACCAAATTGACAAGTAAGAATGAACAAATGTTGCCACAGTTTGGCCAGTGTCGTTCTCATCGATATTAGAATTATTGTTACATCGTAGGTTTAAGGTCCACCCAGACGGGACAATCAAATTGGCAATTTGATCGGCTAATCTATATACCAACTTTTTCCAGTGATTTTGACAGATCAAAAGGTCTGTAGACCCCTAATTGGAGATAAAAATGTAATGTCAAACCAGCAATAATGTACATGAAAAATATATATTTATTAATTGATAGTTTATTAAATAAATACATTTAATTTAATAAATTAATAAAATTATTGTTCTTTATTTTCAAATTCCCAACAATGTGGTCCATCTATTTAACAAAAAAAAAGCTGGTATCTTCAGAAATAGTTGACCGCTGTTTACAAACTACTTTTATGTATCTAACGATATACGTTATCATTGCTATTGGGAGTGTTTATTGAAATTGTTACGTGTTATTATGGATTCGCAAGATTCGGGTCCAGAACCATGTTCATCAAAATGTTCGCCTCCGACAAAAAGGAGAAAAAATCTATTAGTGAAACTGAAAAGAGACGATTCGTCGATTTTACGTTTATATTTATAATGAGATGGTAGACAGGTTGCAGGACGAATAAGATATTCCAGAGGACCTTCACGTCAATAAAAATGAATGTGTCATGAAAACATCCGAAATTTTTGGTATTTCGAGATTCAGTTTTTAAAGTTTTGAAGGAATACAAAGAAAAAGAGAAGTTTACTTCGCCTCTGAAACCCGGTCCAAAATTAAAGTTCAAAGATAAGGTGGACGAATTTACTTTTGCGGCAATACGTCAAAAAGTGCAATTTTTTTTCTGAAATAAACGAGGCCCCGACTTTTACAAAGGTAAACTGTATTGCGATTTTCAATTATTTCCGTTAAGTTTGTTGTATATGTAATATAGTCTGACAACCCAAGCCCGACAGTAGAATATTTATATATTTAGGCTCGGAAACCTTTTTATGCTTTAAAACTAGTGGGTAAAAACGCATTTTATCCATCCGCTACCTCGAAAACCAAACAAACCAAAATTTGTACCTCTTATTTGTAACTAATATACTTATTTTTGATTTAAGCTAGTCTGTTATTTGTACTTTACAACTTGTCGATATATTGTTATCGACATATACTCTTCACTATTTTTATTTTGCTGTTCCTGGTATCATTTTACCTGTCAGTCATTTGTCAATTTAGTCCGTAGGTCTGTGGATTTTAGTTTACTTATGTTATTTTTTTGGTAATGAATTAATATGGTATTTTCGAACGAGATCTTATTTAAACTAGGTTTAATTATTCCCCTTGTATATGGTTACCTTCGGGCGGGAAGGTGATGGTGGTGTTGGCGTCGGGCTGCGCCTGCGGCGCGTACTCGACGACGAAGCGCTGCAGCACGCCGTTGGCCTGGTCGGCGGGCAGCTCCCACGCGAACGTGAGCTGGCTGGGCGAGGCGTCCGTGGGGTGGAAGCCGCGCGGCGCCGGCGGCGGCGCCTGGCGCGTGCGCAGCGACACCGACAGCCCCGCCGACCGCGTCAGGATCGTGGCCGGCGTGCCCGACCGCACCTGCACACGCACACACACACACACACACGTTACAGCGACACCGACAGCCCCGCCGACCGCGTCAGGATCGTGGCCGGCGTGCCCGACCGCACCTGCACACGCACACACACACACACACGTTACAGCGACACCGACAGCCCCGCCGACCGCGTCAGGATCGTGGCCGGCGTGCCCGACCGCACCTGCACACGCACACACACACACACACGTTACAGCGACACCGACAGCCCCGCCGACCGCGTCAGGATCGTGGCCGGCGTGCCCGACCGCACCTGCACACGCACACACACACACACACACGTTACAGCGACACCGACAGCCCCGCCGACCGCGTCAGGATCGTGGCCGGCGTGCCCGACCGCACCTGCACACGCACACACACACACACACACGTTACAGCGACACCGACAGCCCCGCCGACCGCGTCAGGATCGTGGCCGGCGTGCCCGACCGCACCTGCACACGCACACACACACACACACACGTTACAGCGACACCGACAGCCCCGCCGACCGCGTCAGGATCGTGGCCGGCGTGCCCGACCGCACCTGCACACGCACACACACACACACACACGTTACAGCGACACCGACAGCCCCGCCGACCGCGTCAGGATCGTGGCCGGCGTGCCCGACCGCACCTGCACACGCACACACACACACACACACGTTACAGCGACACCGACAGCCCCGCCGACCGCGTCAGGATCGTGGCCGGCGTGCCCGACCGCACCTGCACACGCACACACACACACACACGTTACAGCGACACCGACAGCCCCGCCGACCGCGTCAGGATCGTGGCCGGCGTGCCCGACCGCACCTGCACACGCACACACACACACACACACGTTACAGCGACACCGACAGCCCCGCCGACCGCGTCAGGATCGTGGCCGGCGTGCCCGACCGCACCTGCACACGCACACACACACACACACGTTACAGCGACACCGACAGCCCCGCCGACCGCGTCAGGATCGTGGCCGGCGTGCCCGACCGCACCTGCACACGCACACACACACACACACACGTTACAGCGACACCGACAGCCCCGCCGACCGCGTCAGGATCGTGGCCGGCGTGCCCGACCGCACCTGCACACGCACACACACACACACACGTTACAGCGACACCGACAGCCCCGCCGACCGCGTCAGGATCGTGGCCGGCGTGCCCGACCGCACCTGCACACGCACACACACACACACACACGTTACAGCGACACCGACAGCCCCGCCGACCGCGTCAGGATCGTGGCCGGCGTGCCCGACCGCACCTGCACACGCACACACACACACACACGTTACAGCGACACCGACAGCCCCGCCGACCGCGTCAGGATCGTGGCCGGCGTGCCCGACCGCACCTGCACACGCACACACACACACACACACGTTACAGCGACACCGACAGCCCCGCCGACCGCGTCAGGATCGTGGCCGGCGTGCCCGACCGCACCTGCACACGCACACACACACACACACACGTTACAGCGACACCGACAGCCCCGCCGACCGCGTCAGGATCGTGGCCGGCGTGCCCGACCGCACCTGCACACGCACACACACACACACACGTTACAGCGACACCGACAGCCCCGCCGACCGCGTCAGGATCGTGGCCGGCGTGCCCGACCGCACCTGCACACGCACACACACACACACACGTTACAGCGACACCGACAGCCCCGCCGACCGCGTCAGGATCGTGGCCGGCGTGCCCGACCGCACCTGCACACGCACACACACACACACACACGCACATTACAGTGACGCTTCGTAAACACAGTTAAATAAGCGAAAGATAATTGTTAAGTCATTTTCATGTATTTGACGAGCTTTGATGTCTTTAGACCGGTGGCTTGGACAGCTTGCGCTAAAAACGGTACGGATACGACTCGTAAACGCACCGTCACCATTTTCTTGCAGCAGTTTTGCCGCTACTGTTAACTGATTCGTTTCATTAAAATTTTAGAAATGCACGGACAATTTTTACATGTGTGTAAAATCATATCAAAATGAAGGACATCACTTTATCAAACCGTTCGACGTAATTTCTGAAAGGCGGAGCGTAATCAAATACATTTTCGGATAAGCGAATCAGTAGCCGGGTCGATCAACTTTTTTTCTGTCGCTCGTTGCTATGGTCATGTCCCCTGGATTACTCTTCAAAACTACGGCGACAACATTTAACAAAAATGTTGTTCTCACAGCAATTTGAAGGCCATTCTTATTTAGAATATCTCTTGAAAATACCAATACTATATAATAAGTTATCAACACTCGTCTAAGAAGTTTAATCACCATCGTCTCCAGGATGACGGGAGAGAATAACAACAAGAAAAGTAGATCCACCCGGCTAAGGATGGACAGAGCCGACGGCACGCACACGCACCTCGAGCGTGAAGGTGTAGGCGGTGTAGGGGCGCAGCTCCTGCACGGTGTAGGCGGTGGCGGTGGTGGTGCGCGCCTCCAGCGTGTCGGCGGCGGCCAGGTACTGCAGCTCGAAGTCGGAGTAGTCGCCGCGCGGCTCCGGCCACGCCAGCGTCACGCTGCGCGCGCCCAGCTCCGTCGCGTTCAGCCACGCCACCGCGCGCGGGTACAGCCGCGCCTGCGCACACACACACACACACACTCACACAGGGCCCTTAACCAGGAGAACCGACACACAATACATCATCACGAGAGAGCTGCCAACCCTCGCCTGGTAAACGATGACGAGAAGAGCTCGTCGTCATTTAATTAAAAACATCAAGAATAAGCATCTGCAAGTAGGGAATCTATAGTGGAACTGTGGGTTATAAAACTTACTTCGGATTTGTGGCACTAAACATCCGATTACACCACGTGCAGCACGGTGCGATGTTCATTTTTACCGTTAAACTCAAAAATCACTGAGATAACTGTAATTAAACGAAAACAAACACTTCTTTCGAAAACTTTCCGGTGGCGAATGCACTAGTCTCAAAACGCACTATTAGTCAATACACTCTAATTTCGAAAGCCCCTCTTCTCATAAGAAACTAGGCCCAAAATACCATATTTCCAAAAAGGCTCATTCTCGATTTACACGAGAACCATTGAGAACTAGTCCCAAAATACACCTTTCTCAAAATACCCCAAATTGTGTTCACCTGTGCGTGGCGTAATACTTTATTCTCATAATGCATAGGTCTCAAAACACTCTAGTTCCAAAATACCCTATTTTTTTGGAATGTCTCTTTGTGATTGCTTTCAGCCGTAGGTAACCATTACCCGTTTGATGCCAAAAATATTTTTGCAAAAATAGGATTTATTTAATTATTATTTTGAGCTATACAGGGTGTAATCGTTAAGTGTTGCTCGGCCATAGTTCCGTAAATATGTTTTTTTTTTGTGAATTTTCATCAATTTCACTGCCCCAAGGTTGTCTGGAAGAGATCACTCTTTAGTGATAAGACCGCCTGTTGTCTACCGTTATTTATAAATTGTATTTATCTTGTTTCCTTTTGTAAACTTTTATTGGTGTGTGTCTCCTGTTATTTTATGAGGTGTGCAATAAAGAGTACTTGTATTGTATTGTATAATACTTACTTACGAATACGCATTAAGCTAAGTAACTATACTCTGTCTGATCACTGGGCTCAAATGGTGTCACTTTGGCATAAGTTACTAACAAACATAATTATACATGTAAACTTTAGTCTTCTCAACCGAGTTTTAAACAGCGTGATCACTGGAAATATAATTTAACTTACTTTTATACTCTGTTTTTTTCACTATATTTTATACTGTCTGTGTTAATTTGTTGATACACATTTAACTTCACTCACTTACAAATAATGTTATATATAAGTACCAATGTGACCGACGACAACTCTTACTTCACCGTGATACAGTTTTAACTAGTACGGGAAGTAATAGGACATCATTGTTTGCATAACTTATGTAACTAACAACTTAGAATTGTAAGGCAAGTGTCTGTTATCAACTTTTTGTGATTTTATGTAGTTGTTTTGGTGAATAAAGTTATTTTGGTGAATAAAGTATTGTTGTATTGTATTGTAATGGGTACGGCTGAAAGCAATCACAAAGAGACATTCCAAAAAAATAGGGTATTTTGGAACTAGAGTGTTTTGAGACCTATGCATTATGAGAATAAAGTATTACGCCACGCACAGGTGAACACAATTTGGGGTATTTTGGGAAAGGTGTATTTTGGGACTAGTTCTCAATGGTTCTCGTGTAAATCGAGAATGAGCCTTTTTGGAAATATGGTATTTTGGGCCTAGTTTCTTATGAGAAGAGGGGCTTTCGAAATTAGAGTGTATTGACTAATAGTGCGTTTTGAGACTAGTGCATTCGCCACCGGAAAGTTCGAAAAAGATAACGACATCACAAGTGTTTTTCCTATAGTTACGCGAGGAAAAGGGAACTGAGAGGGGAGGTTAGTGTCTTTTTAGCCTGGATTGAATATTTAAAGAAAGTTCAGCAAGCAGTTCAGGGCAGTCAACATTGTTGTTTATAACATGTAAAATATAAGTTATGTATAAGTTTTTTTTATGTATATAAGTTGAGAAGTTATATATATTATAACGACGCGGTTGGCGCTGTGGTAAAGGAGCTGCCTACTGAGCCGGTGGTCCTGGGTTCGAATCCCGGCAAGGGCAAATATTTGTGTGATGAACACGAATATTTGTGCCTGGGCCATGGATTTTCTATGTGTTGTAGGGGAGCGGGGCGGCACTGACCTGGCGCTGCACGGGGTGCGAGGTCACGTTGCGGCTGACGGTCCACATGGTGACGTTGTAGAGGCGGCCGGGCACGAGGCCGCGGAACTCGACGCGCGCGGCGGCTCGCCCTCCAGCTTGTAGGGGAGCGGGGCGGCACTGACCTGGCGCTGCACGGGGTGCGAGGTCACGTTGCGGCTGACGGTCCACATGGTGACGTTGTAGAGGCGGCCGGGCACGAGGCCGCGGAACTCGACGCGCGCGGCGGCTCGCCCTCCAGCTTGTAGGGGAGCGGGGCGGCACTGACCTGGCGCTGCACGGGGTGCGAGGTCACGTTGCGGCTGACGGTCCACATGGTGACGTTGTAGAGGCGGCCGGGCACGAGGCCGCGGAACTCGACGCGCGCGGCGGCTCGCCCTCCAGCTTGTAGGGGAGCGGGGCGGCACTGACCTGGCGCTGCACGGGGTGCGAGGTCACGTTGCGGCTGACGGTCCACATGGTGACGTTGTAGAGGCGGCCGGGCACGAGGCCGCGGAACTCGACGCGCGCGGCGGCTCGCCCTCCAGCTTGTAGGGGAGCGGGGCGGCACTGACCTGGCGCTGCACGGGGTGCGAGGTCACGTTGCGGCTGACGGTCCACATGGTGACGTTGTAGAGGCGGCCGGGCACGAGGCCGCGGAACTCGACGCGCGCGGCGGCTCGCCCTCCAGCTTGTAGGGGAGCGGGGCGGCACTGACCTGGCGCTGCACGGGGTGCGAGGTCACGTTGCGGCTGACGGTCCACATGGTGACGTTGTAGAGGCGGCCGGGCACGAGGCCGCGGAACTCGACGCGCGCGGCGGCTCGCCCTCCAGCTTGTAGGGGAGCGGGGCGGCACTGACCTGGCGCTGCACGGGGTGCGAGGTCACGTTGCGGCTGACGGTCCACATGGTGACGTTGTAGAGGCGGCCGGGCACGAGGCCGCGGAACTCGACGCGCGCGGCGGCTCGCCCTCCAGCTTGTAGGGGAGCGGGGCGGCACTGACCTGGCGCTGCACGGGGTGCGAGGTCACGTTGCGGCTGACGGTCCACATGGTGACGTTGTAGAGGCGGCCGGGCACGAGGCCGCGGAACTCGACGCGCGCGGCGGCTCGCCCTCCAGCTTGTAGGGGAGCGGGGCGGCACTGACCTGGCGCTGCACGGGGTGCGAGGTCACGTTGCGGCTGACGGTCCACATGGTGACGTTGTAGAGGCGGCCGGGCACGAGGCCGCGGAACTCGACGCGCGCGGCGGCTCGCCCTCCAGCTTGTAGGGGAGCGGGGCGGCACTGACCTGGCGCTGCACGGGGTGCGAGGTCACGTTGCGGCTGACGGTCCACATGGTGACGTTGTAGAGGCGGCCGGGCACGAGGCCGCGGAACTCGACGCGCGCGGCGGCTCGCCCTCCAGCTTGTAGGGGAGCGGGGCGGCACTGACCTGGCGCTGCACGGGGTGCGAGGTCACGTTGCGGCTGACGGTCCACATGGTGACGTTGTAGAGGCGGCCGGGCACGAGGCCGCGGAACTCGACGCGCGCGGCGGCTCGCCCTCCAGCTTGTAGGGGAGCGGGGCGGCACTGACCTGGCGCTGCACGGGGTGCGAGGTCACGTTGCGGCTGACGGTCCACATGGTGACGTTGTAGAGGCGGCCGGGCACGAGGCCGCGGAACTCGACGCGCGCGGCGGCTCGCCCTCCAGCTTGTAGGGGAGCGGGGCGGCACTGACCTGGCGCTGCACGGGGTGCGAGGTCACGTTGCGGCTGACGGTCCACATGGTGACGTTGTAGAGGCGGCCGGGCACGAGGCCGCGGAACTCGACGCGCGCGGCGGCTCGCCCTCCAGCTTGTAGGGGAGCGGGGCGGCACTGACCTGGCGCTGCACGGGGTGCGAGGTCACGTTGCGGCTGACGGTCCACATGGTGACGTTGTAGAGGCGGCCGGGCACGAGGCCGCGGAACTCGACGCGCGCGGCGGCTCGCCCTCCAGCTTGTAGGGGAGCGGGGCGGCACTGACCTGGCGCTGCACGGGGTGCGAGGTCACGTTGCGGCTGACGGTCCACATGGTGACGTTGTAGAGGCGGCCGGGCACGAGGCCGCGGAACTCGACGCGCGCGGCGGCTCGCCCTCCAGCTTGTAGGGGAGCGGGGCGGCACTGACCTGGCGCTGCACGGGGTGCGAGGTCACGTTGCGGCTGACGGTCCACATGGTGACGTTGTAGAGGCGGCCGGGCACGAGGCCGCGGAACTCGACGCGCGCGGCGGCTCGCCCTCCAGCTTGTAGGGGAGCGGGGCGGCACTGACCTGGCGCTGCACGGGGTGCGAGGTCACGTTGCGGCTGACGGTCCACATGGTGACGTTGTAGAGGCGGCCGGGCACGAGGCCGCGGAACTCGACGCGCGCGGCGGCTCGCCCTCCAGCTTGTAGGGGAGCGGGGCGGCACTGACCTGGCGCTGCACGGGGTGCGAGGTCACGTTGCGGCTGACGGTCCACATGGTGACGTTGTAGAGGCGGCCGGGCACGAGGCCGCGGAACTCGACGCGCGCGGCGGCTCGCCCTCCAGCTTGTAGGGGAGCGGGGCGGCACTGACCTGGCGCTGCACGGGGTGCGAGGTCACGTTGCGGCTGACGGTCCACATGGTGACGTTGTAGAGGCGGCCGGGCACGAGGCCGCGGAACTCGACGCGCGCGGCGGCTCGCCCTCCAGCTTGTAGGGGAGCGGGGCGGCACTGACCTGGCGCTGCACGGGGTGCGAGGTCACGTTGCGGCTGACGGTCCACATGGTGACGTTGTAGAGGCGGCCGGGCACGAGGCCGCGGAACTCGACGCGCGCGGCGGCTCGCCCTCCAGCTTGTAGGGGAGCGGGGCGGCACTGACCTGGCGCTGCACGGGGTGCGAGGTCACGTTGCGGCTGACGGTCCACATGGTGACGTTGTAGAGGCGGCCGGGCACGAGGCCGCGGAACTCGACGCGCGCGGCGGCTCGCCCTCCAGCTTGTAGGGGAGCGGGGCGGCACTGACCTGGCGCTGCACGGGGTGCGAGGTCACGTTGCGGCTGACGGTCCACATGGTGACGTTGTAGAGGCGGCCGGGCACGAGGCCGCGGAACTCGACGCGCGCGGCGGGCGCGGCGGCGGCGCGCTCCTCGACCCGCACCTCGTCAGCTCCGCCTTCCAGCTTGAAGCGGTACGAGTCGAAGCGCGACGCCGTCGCCGGCGTCAGCGTGTACAGCACCTGCCCGAGTAACGACTTTAGACACACCCCTTCGAATATTGTCTGACGCTGCGTCCCACGTCTAGTCGTGGGAGGTACTTAGGAATGTGAACTATTTGTCGGCACGTCGGTGGACGTATTTATCGAATATGCACATGCCTTGCAATTTCATTTCTCGACAAAAGTTATTTGTTATGCAAGTCTGCAAAGTTATTATATTGCGCGAGGGTTAAAATTGAAAGCTGAGCGAGCGAAGGCATCTAAGATTGAAGATTGAACCATGAATGAAGCGGATGGTTCAAACATAGACTCTTGAGCGTAGTGAGGCTTTTATTTCGAGATATGAGAAGCCAAATAATTTTGCAGCGGTGCGGAACACAAAACTTTTCACTTCACTACGGTAACGAAAATGAGAGATGCAAGGAAAACAATAAAAATATAAAAATAATCATATAATCAAAGATGTTATGACAAGTATATTAATAATTTCAACCAATTTTTTAAAGTGAATAATACTTTTCCCTGAGTTCTATTATGTGTTTTCCGCGTGAATTTTGTCAATTTCGAGTAGTTTTTGAAACAAAAATGTTTATTAATATATAAAATAATGTCTGCGCCTAATAATAATTACATTTATCATGAGATGCAACCATTTGCTCACAGACTTTGCAAGGCGCTTATAAAATATTGCACTGTCACTTTTGTCCTTACTCACTCTGTACATACTTCTATTACACGTTATACCGTTCTAACAAATCGTAGTTTAAATCTATACTTACTCCAGAAAACTTAATTCTACAAAAAATTATCAATGAAATGTTCAAACTGTAAGTTTAAAATATATACCGATAAATTGCAATAGCCGATAATATGTTTGATCTTAGAGAAAAGTGTCTAGTAGCATTTTTGAACAGATAAGGAGTCGTAAGATATCAAATTGAAGACAACACTCAAATCATTAAACCCACAAGAGAAAAGGACACATATTAAAAATTATAAAAAGTTACACGTATCACAGAGAATCACAACCATCGTGTTCGAAATTCAAATGGCTTTTACATGCTAACGGATAAATGAACTTTTGCACGTAGCACGCAACTGTCGCGCTATAAACAGAGGTTTCCGAGCGAGTGAGGTGAAAATAGTTATTTGCGATACAATTATGTAAAGTAGGTGATTTCAGACGAGTGTGATTTTTATTCACGAGCGAGGTAAGAGCGAGTGATTAAACAAACACGAGTCGGAAATCATCTTACACACGAGTTTCATACAAAACTTTACTATGCATGTACGAGCAAATAGAAAATACTTTAATACTCACAAAGACTGTTTGCATTGTAAAAAAGTGTTTTGATTTGATTTATCCAACAAGAGGCCGTCGTTAACATTTTTTACTTCTTCAATAATATTTTACGGGTTTTAATTTATGATTCGTCCCTTTATCTCGACATTATTTCAGCAGATTTGTACAAAACAACTTCGAAATAAACTAGACATCAATAAAAAATGGCGAGGTTATTTGTAAACTGCGCTCGACATGTCTACTACTGCGCATGTCCAAAAGTATTTTTTTAATATTCGTCTTATATCAAAATGGCACAAGCGCGTGTACATTCAGCCAAATGTATTTAATGAATAACGATTTAAATTTCGTTTATTAATCAAATTTTATATCTAATGTAATGAATGACGTGTTAAATGAATTCATTAATTAAGTATTGGTTTTAATGTACTTTTATATGTAATAATCATCGGTATTTGACTAATTTATCAAACTTTTTGTAAATAATAGTAGTAGTAGTACTTTCCGCACAGTTTGAATGCCTAGAATATGCTCTTTTCGAGCACATGCAGTGTAAAGTAATAGGCAGGAGTTGGCCTGCCGGCTCTTGCGCGACTCACCCGTATGGCCGGCAGCGAGTCGTTGCCGGCGCCGTCGCCCTCCGGCTCGTTCACGATCGTCATCTCCGACTGGATCAGCGGCCCTGCGCACACACACTTCCTGTTCCTGCTGCTCATACTCGAACAGACTCACTCACATCCACGGCAATATTCAGTATATGCAATTCCACGATTACATAAAGGAAATATTGAGAACAAAAATGGATAAAAAGTTGAGCATCTGTTATGGTAAATTGGATAAAAAAAAGGTTGAAGAGGGTTTGAAAAACCAAACAAAAAAAAAGAAAATCAAGGTCAATATCCGTGTATGATTCGTTCTAGGTACCAGCGTTTCAACCGCTCTGTCTTCTGTCGCATGGCCTCACAATAGCGGGTTAAAGTTATCATATTATTGCAATAAATTGATATTGTATCAAAGATCTAATTCAATTAATCAAAATATGCCACAGAAAACTGATACCGTTAACCACGCGTATATCTAGGTATCTACGAGACTATCAGTGGTAGCAGAAACCGGATAGAGGAAAAATAAGGTATGAATAAATGAATTAAGATTTCCGGTGGCGGCCGGGCCCCGGGGATGCGAGTATCGGTCGGCCTTACTGGTGCGCGTCTCCATGGTGAAGAGGTCGGAGGTGAGGTTGTAGGAGACGGCGGCGATGCTGACGGTGTAGCCGGCGCCCGGCTCCAGCGCGTCCAGCAGCGCGCGCGCACTGGCCTCGGCGCCGGCCGTCAGGTTGCGCGCGCGCACCGCCCCGGCCCCGCCCCCGCCCCACCAGCGCAGCTCGTAGCGCTCCACGCGCCCCGCCGGCCGCGGCCACTCCAGCGACATGTTGCGCGTGTCCACCAGCGGCGACACGTTCGACACCGGGTTGGGGCCTGGGGGGGGGAGCACGACGTTTAATCGACGCAGACGTGGCGGTAATCGAGAACCGCAACGCGAAACACAAAATAATTAGTGTCCGACCGAAACACGTTTTTCTGCCGAAACCGAAGGTTCGGTTCTGATTACAAGTTCGGCCGAAACCGAACCTTTTATAAACATGATTCAAACTTTGTATAAAATGTCAGCGGGCCGTCCTTTCTAGATCTAATAATGAATACAATGAAAAATTTCGCTGACCGATGGAGCTACGTGTTTTTTGGTCCAAAATTCTTTCGTATGTACGGACGATTGGATGCATTTCTGTTCTAGCCTGGAGGTCGTATTTCTTAACCGATGATGCTCATGAAATTTTGTGAGCAGGTTTGATTAATAATATACTTAAATTTTTTAGTCTATTAGAAAAAAAAAAGTGCAGGTGGATATAAATGGGGGTAGACAAAGTAAAAAAACAAATTTAAGCAATTACACAACAAACTCACGTTTCACTTTTGTTGAATTGATATTTTAACATTGACACTGGGTCTAAATTAAATTACCCAAAAAGTTAAACGCATTAACGTACTGATGCAGCGATCTGTTAATTTTATTGTAGACTAGACGTGCCCGCGGCTTCGCTCGCGTAAATGAAATATGTACTTCCTATTTGTAACACTTGAACATGTAATTTGTTTTTTTTTTATTATACTTAATGAAAAAAGGAAACTGTCATTGCAAGTTAAATAAAAGCTTTTTAAAAGGAAACTGCGTTTAGTCCTCATATTTGTATTTCCGAAATAAAATTAATTATAAGCAAAAGGGATTCAACACATTTTATATTTGTATACTTACATGGACTGGAGAGTAATACATACATGTACACATGTTACTCAAAGCAAATCTAAGCCTAGCAAAGCTTAATAAACAAAAGTAAAAAATAATAACCATTAATAGGCAGTGCCGCTTCAGTAACAGACAAATCCGTGGGAAAAGAATCCTCTGAAAATAGGGAACAATCTAGATCTTCTCGAGAAATAAGCAGTAAGGGTCAGAGTATAGCAAAGCTGGACCGATTTTAGGACTAATTTTTTTTGCTGGTTTGGGCTTAAAGTAGATTGAATCTAGTAGATTACGCTAAAATAAGCATATTTTATTCTTTCAACTTTTTCTCTCAGATCGATATTTACCGAGATATTGGGGTTCAAATGCATAAACATATTTTGATGTAGGTACGTAATAATAGTAGACTATTTATGAGGGTCATGTAAGCAAGCATTTTGACGCTCCGCTCGCTACGCTCGCTCCGCTATACATGGTCACAAAACAAACCTAACCTAACCTACAGTTTTCGGTTTTCAACCCATGTACCATATTTTCAGACAGCATTTTTACCTTAAAAACCCCAATATCTCGGTAAATATTGATCTGAGAGAAAAAGTTTACATAACAAAACATGCTTATTATAGGATGCTTTAAGGGATACTTTAATAAAAATGAGGTGTTATATTGACATAAATTTCACGACACCGAAATTTTTCTAAGTCCCAAAACTGGCCCACCTTTCCTATACCGCAACCCCTGAGGTCTTACTAACCCAACTTTATCGCATCGCATTCTACGCACCGAGGTGCAGAACAATGAGTACATTGCCTTGCAAGGATATTTTTCTTGTGTTTATAATAATACATAATCTGTTAAATTCAAATTTAACAAAAATTAAACATGCCATCGCCATTCCTCCATCTCCCGAAACCGTGGTGGTCAATCTGAATAAAACCGTGATGGTCGATCAATCAAAATACAAATTAATAACATAATCACTTAATTTAATACTTTCAATTCTCGGCATTTTCATAACACTTTTTGCTTATTGCACAGAAAATTCGCTGACAATGACAATGCCTGCCGATGACATTTAGTTTGACAGAGAAAACAACATACGTCAAGCAAAGTGCGTAGTCATTACATTTCGAGTAAAAAACTTCGATATAACGGCGTACCAACATGACGCCAAAATTTTTGGCTACTTAAACTTAAGTCATATAGCGAAAAGAAACTTTAGGCTACTTGAACCTGAGCTATAAGAGCGAGAAGAACCGAGTATCGCCGGAAATGGTCGACGGTCGCGAAATGAAGAATTTTATGAAGATTTCTTTAGCCGATTGTGAAGGTAATACGTTGTGAAAACGGTATTTTTTACGCTCTTATTCTATTCTCATATTTAGACAATAGATTTGAATAGTTTTTTCTGCGGTAACGTGCATCGTATTGGAGAAACGTGATCTAAAAGAACGTCGAGTTTTGTAAGGCGCCATCTCGCTTCCTCCCTAGTGCGTTATCCCGTTCTGGCATTTTCAATTTTATTATATAGATGGTAATAAAATGACACAAGTTTAAAAACCCAGCAACAAAATAATTGATTGAGTTTTAATTTTTATGATTGCAATCAGGCAGCCTCGTAACGCTAATTCAAACGTAGGTACTAATTTTATTACATACACGCAACAATGACGAATCCTAAAGTCGTTTTATGAGATAAGTAAACCTCCTCACTTTTATCCTAAGTAACCAATATCGCCGTCAATTAATTTGTAAAATAAGAAAATTTGCGTTAAGAATTACACTATGAGTTGATAAATTCATAACAAAAACTAAATTAAGTAAATGTAAGTCTTTAACCGCACACCTCCGCAATTTTGAAAATTTTGAAAAACTGATCTGACGAATAACACTTATCGAACATACTCAGAAAATTTCATGAGAATCGATTGAGAAATGCGACATTAAGGCAAGGCAACAACCGGTAAGCGCAGGGACATCTAAACATCCGGGCATACGAAAGAATTTTGGGCCATGTTGAAACGAAAATTCTTTGCTCGCTCGGTCAGTTAGGTACTTAACATTATTCGGGGAACAATCACAAATGTCACCTTACTAAGCAAAGTGATTCAGCGGCCGGCGGAGTCAGGCGAGACGCCATTTTGCCAGCCGTACCGACTGCCGAGCGCACCCGACATTAGCCGAACGCGACCCAATAGTACGATGTTGTAAGTTTCGGCGCGGCCGAAAGGTTCGGCTGTTTTTTGGCCGATACCGAACCTCTGGCCGAAACATGATTTTTAGGCCGAAACTGGCTCAAACCGAAACTTCGGTCGGTCACTAAAAATAATAGACGGCCGTGTCAGCCTCGGACTCGGTAGACGGAGCCCTTATGAATAGCCCGAGTGAGCCGGCGGGATTCCTTGGCATACTCACGGACGGTGTGGTCGGCCTCGAGCGGCGCGCCGCTGTCGACGCTGTCGCCGCCCGCCCCCGCCTCGCTCAGCGTGTCCAGCTGGATGGTGTAGCGCTCGCCGTGCGTCATGTCCACGATCTGTCGCCCCAACACGCACGTAAGCGACCTCACATCACATAAGCACATTCAACGAACGACACAGACAAATATAACTACTAAGTAAATTAATGCACACACTTACGTCGATAACAATAAATTATATAAATAATTCCAAAAACTCAATAGGTTTGATACAGTTTCTTGAAACCTTTAATATTAATTTATTTATTATTTATTAGGAGACCCAACATCTACAAACAATACATTGCTCTTAGAAATAGTTAATGGAAAGCCAATTACAGGTTCCCCCCGGTAGTGACATTTTATACAAAAATAAAGTGCTCGCACAATTCACAACATCGCAACTACCTGTGACTACAAACTAAGTGTAATAGAACTAACTTAATCAAAGTATCAAACAGCTGATTCGGTTAAAGCACGCTCACTTAACGAATTCGTTCGTCATCTTACGCCTTACAGCCGGGATATTACTGTTGAAGATGTCGATATCCAGCTCTTTCACTACTTTGTTAAGACCTTTACCAGCACGCAACAGAAAACTATTTTTCTTATAGTTACGCGAGGAAAAGGGAACTGAGAGGGGAGGGTAGTGTCTTTTTAGCCTGGATGGAGTATTGAAAGAAAGTTCTGCAAGCAGTTCAGGGCAGTCAACATTGTTATTAAATAACTTTTTAAATTATATTCTTCTCTTTATCTGTAGTCCGGGCTGTAAGGATCTATAACCTGCAGTCCGTTGTTTCCGCCGGGCCCGCGCCAGCGCACCAGCCCCGAGTCGTGCTCACCTCGGCCTCCACGATGTCGGCCCTGAGCGGCGGCAGGCGCGTCCACTTCTGCTCCGTGTGCGTGCGGTACTGCAGCAGGAAGGCTCCGAGCCTGGAGCCGGCGCCGGGCCCGCGCCAGCGCACCAGCCCCGAGTCGTGCTCACCTCGGCCTCCACGATGTCGGCCCTGAGCGGCGGCAGGCGCGTCCACTTCTGCTCCGTGTGCGTGCGGTACTGCAGCAGGAAGGCTCCGAGCCTGGAGCCGGCGCCGGGCCCGCGCCAGCGCACCAGCCCCGAGTCGTGCTCACCTCGGCCTCCACGATGTCGGCCCTGAGCGGCGGCAGGCGCGTCCACTTCTGCTCCGTGTGCGTGCGGTACTGCAGCAGGAAGGCTCCGAGCCTGGAGCCGGCGCCGGGCCCGCGCCAGCGCACCAGCCCCGAGTCGTGCTCACCTCGGCCTCCACGATGTCGGCCCTGAGCGGCGGCAGGCGCGTCCACTTCTGCTCCGTGTGCGTGCGGTACTGCAGCAGGAAGGCTCCGAGCCTGGAGCCGGCGCCGGGCCCGCGCCAGCGCACCACCACGGAGTTGGACGTCGCGCGCTCCACGCCCATCCACTCCGCCGGCAGAGGACCTGGGGACGGGACGACTTTATATACTATCTATCCACATATGTGCTCGTGTTACATTTATATAGAATGTTATCAAAATTGGTAGCGTAATTAGTTTGGGATTCCATCGAGTATAACTGGAGCGAGCGATCGGCACAGGGTACTCACGGACGGGTTTGAAGACGGTGTGTCGCTCGCTGTGCAGGCCGTGGCTGACGGCGGCCACCTGGACCTCGTACACGGCGCCCGGGAACAGCCCCGTCAGCGTCGCGTTCGTGTCCGTCGTCGTCAACTGCGGACACACGCACACTGAGCGAGCACGTCCCATACGGACGCGGGCACGGGTTATCGGTGTAAAGATGTAAACAAATTTCGTCCTTATGGTGATCCGCACAATGACACAACATGGCGGACACTTTGTTTAAAAAAGAGAGCGGCATGGGTGTCGCCTTTTAGATTTTTAACCAAGTAATAATTACTTAACAAACCTTTATAACTCCATTTTGTACAGTGGTAAATTTCCTCAAGACTTTTGTCACTCAAATATAATCCTCCTCCATAAAAAAGGCGACAAATCAGATATTGGAAATTACAGACCAATCAGCTTAATTTCACACATTTATAAGTTATTTATAAAAGTAATTGAAAACCGAATTGCCTCACTGCTGGACAAACATCAACCTCCGGAACAAGCCGGTTTCCGACCCAACTTTTCCACTACCGACCACCTCCACACGCTAAACCAAATAATAGAGAAGTCTAATGAGTTCAACAAACCACTTTACCTCGCATTTGTGGATTACAGCAAGGCGTTTGACAGTGTCAAGCACTCCGCTGTATTTTCCGCCATGCGTCAACAAGATATCGAAAACACTTACATCGAACTCATTGGATCAATATACCAACAAAGTACAGCAAGTGTCAACCTGCATGCTCCCCGCCCTAAATTTCGCGTTGAAAAAGGAGTTGGAGATCCGCTATCTCCAAAGCTGTTCACAAGTTGCCTACAAGAGATCTTCCAAAAGCTGGCGACCTCTTGGGAAACAATGGGAATCGATATAGGTGACAAAAAGCTAACCAATTTACGTTTTGCAGATGACATTGTCTTATTCTCCCATACGGCACCCCATCTAGAGCAAATGTTGCAAGAACTGAGCACGGCAAGTCTTGAAGTCGGACTCAAAATGAACAGGGCAAAGACACAGTTAATGACCAATAGCGTGAAACGTAGGGTAAAGGTAGACGGGGAAGATATACAATACGTTGACGAGTATATATACTTGGGCCAGATAGCATCCTTCGAAAATAGGCAGTCTAAAGAAATCGATCGACGCATCGAAAATGCCTGGAAGAGCTTCTGGTCCATGAAGCCGCTAATGAAGGGGAACCTTCCATTGACTCTGAAGCGCAAACTCGTCGACATGTGTATCCTTCCTATCCTAACCTACAACCTACGGCGCCCAAACTTGGTCATTAACGGAAGCTCAGAAGTCCCGACTCAAGGTTTGCCAGCGAGCGATGGAGCGCAGCATACTTGGAGTTCGCAGGATTGATCGTGTCAGAAACACCGAACTGCGCTCCAAAACAGGCATTACAGATGTGGGTGTCAAGGCCGCCAAGCTCAAGTGGGACTGGGCAGGACACGTCTGCCGAATGCATCCGGAACGTTGGGCCAAACTATCCACTGAGTGGATACCGCAGGATGGGTACCGGTGCAGAGGCAGACCGAAACGGAGATGGCGGGATGACCTGTACGCATTTGAGAACGTTTGGGAGCAACTTGCTCTTCAGCGAGACGACTGGAGAGAAAGAGGGGAGGCCTTTGCCCAGCAGTGGGACACACACAAACAGGCTAGATTAAAAAAAAAAAAATTACTACTCGTCATAAGAAATGGTATAAATAAAGGATGGATCCACCCCCTCGAGGCACGCGCGGGGACCTACCGTCTGGTACCGGTACTCGGGGTCTGTGGGGTCGGGCGCTAGGGGCGGTGCGGGGGGCCGGCGGCGGTGGCGCAGCTCGTAGCGCTCCTGCCGGGAGTTGACGTCGGAGCTCCAGGCCAGCGCCAGCTCGCGCGCGCCGCCGCCCCAGGCGCGCACGACGGGCGCCAGCGGGCGCGTGGCGGCGCTGAAGGCGCGCTCGGCGCCCGCCACGCCGCGCGACGCCGCCACCACCGCCACCGTGTAGTTGCGCCCCGGCAGCAGCGCGCCCACGTCCAGCGTCACGTTGCTGGCCGTCGTCGTCAGCGTGCTGCTGTCGCCCGAGCCGCTCGCCTCGTGGTACGACACCTGCCGACACAACCGGGGGTTACGACTTCACACTCGGACGCGGCACATGGTCACCCGTGTGTGTGCGGTCACCTTGTACTCGTCCTGCGTGCTGCCGTCGGCGGGCGCCCACCACACGAGGATGCCGCCGCCCTCCGTCTCGTTCTGGTAGCGCCACTGCAGGTCGCGCACCGGCAGGGGCTCTGGAAACGATCGCATGTCACGCGTTACATCGCTAGGATTCAAAACAGGTGGCTGAATACCATATTAAGGATGATTTTTTGGCCTTTCACTACCTTTGACTGCCTTACTAAAAATAAACATATCAAAAAAAAGAAAGATCATACATATATAGTTATTAAGAATTTCCAAAAGATCTCTATGTATCCGTCGGGGTGGTTTTTGTTCATGTCCCCCTTTCACAGAATGAACAAGCGAATTTCTAAAAGGCCCTCCTAATAAGTGTTATTGTGTTCGGTTTGCTGGTTCCGGCGGAAGATGACAACGGGTGTCCCACTGTAGCAAAGCATGAGACCGGAACAGAATACGATGGGTACGCGGGTACTCACTGAGCGTGATCTCGGCGGGCGCGGGCCAGGAGGTGACCTTGCCGGACATGGTCTTGACGGTGACGGTGTAGTGCGCGCCGGGCTCCAGGCCCTCGAAGGTGACGGCGGGCGTCTCGTTGCGCGCGCGCAGCACGGGCGCCAGCCGCCGCGCCGCGCCGCCCGCGCCGCCGCCCGACACCGACACTTGGTACTTCTCGAACTCGCTGCACATACGATAAAACAATCAACATACAATACCACAATTATTACATTTAAATACGTTAAAAATTCAATTCAATGGCTTGATCACTCAGATTAGGACAAAATAATAATGAGTGAAGACTCTTCGTACTTACTTCGTAATCACTTGATTAGGCATGTATTTCGTCGTCGTTCCCAAACCATCTAAAAGCTTTCGTGTAAACCTAATAATGTACAGTTACAGTGCGCATGCAGGGTTAGCTCTTCCCGGGCGGCGGCTTAAAACTTTATCAAGATTCGGCACGATTGGAATCGTTTACGAGTAGAGGATGCGGGCTCCACGTCCACAGGGGGGTTACCTCTCCTCCTTGGGCGGCAGCCAGGTGACGCGGAAGGAGGTGGGCGTGACGAGCGCGGGCGGCAGCGTGACGTCGCGCGGCCGCAGCGGCACGGTGCGGTACTGCGCCGTGGTGGGCGCGGAGATCTCGGGCTCGGAGACGGTCTGCACGCTGATGTTGTAGGGCCGCCCCGGCACCAGGCCCTTGAAGGCGGCCTGCGCCGGGCCCGGCGGCTCGCCCTCCTTCTCCACGTACAGCTCCGACTCGCGCGCGTCCGGCGGCACGATCGACACCTGGCACCGACCACGATCATTGTTCAGAATGCATATCAACTATACGTTAGTGAAGAGTTATTCAAGAAATAGATTGCCACGGAAAATAGGACAATTTTAGCGGGTATGAGAGACGGCGGATGAGAAGGAAATAAGGGAGGTATACAAGAGAAAAAAAAGGTATAAATAATGACACAAAGGTAAATTAAGAAAGAAAAATTGAATGCGATCTACTACAATCGAAGCGGGGTTTGAACCCGCGACCTCTGCGTTTCCGGCGCATTGCTCTCCCGATGGCTCCTTCCCAATGTAAGGTGCTCCAGGCGAACCTCCAGCACAGCGAAACCGCAACGGCTCAACTTCGCGTATGGCTGGAGGCTAACCCAGCATCAGTAGCCCTGATCCAGGAGCCGTGGATCAGAAACACACGTATAAACGGCCTCAATAACATCAGAGGTAACTTAATTTACAATAACCAAAACAAACCTAGAACATGTATTTACATATCTCAAAACATAATAGCACAATCACTAACTGAATTCTGTTCCAGAGACGTGTGTGCCATAAAACTCCTCAGAACACAAAACTCGAGTCTACCGGAGATAGTTCTTGCCTCGGCCTACATGGCGGCTGAGGACGAACCACCTCCAGCGGAGATGAACAACCTCATACGCTACTGCGAACGTGAGAGGCTCGAGCTGGTCATATCAACGGACTGCAACGGCCACCACAACCTATGGGGAATGGAAAACAACAACAAAAGAGGTAACGATATTGTTGAATACTTACTAACCACTGACACTGGATATCCTGAACAAAGGATCCAAACCTACTTTTGTTACTAGTAGATGTAAGACCATAATCGACATAACTCTAAGCACAGGGCTAGCAGCTCAGCACATATCCAACTGGCACGTGTCGGACGAGTTGTCCTGCTCCGACCACAGGTGGATCCGCTACGATCTTACTGCAGACGTGCAGACACCAGAACCCATAAGAAACCCGAGGCGCACAGACATAAAGGCGTACAAGGAACTTCTGGTAGGTAAACTAAAGAACTATACACTAACACACAGGCCACAAGACGTGGATGAGCTAGAGGAACAGGTAAACTCACTCACCAAACTTATAATACAAAGCTACGAAGAAACATGTCCACCGTCAACACCAGCTCGTGGCAACGAAACACACGGTAGCTGGTGGGGACCGGAGATGGAACGTCTCAGAACGAAGATGAGAAGACTTCTGAATAGAGCGATGAATACAAAATCTGCAGAAGACTGGGACGAATATAAAGCAGTCAAAGCAGAATACAAAAAAAGGTTACGATACAGGAAATCTACCTCATGGCGGAATTTCTGTGACAACATAACCACCAGCACACAAGCGAACAGAACAAGGAAAATACTTGCCAAAGAACCAAATCAGTTACTAGGCACCCTAAGGAGGCAGGACGATAGCTACACCAGTTCGCCTGCTGAGACAGAAAGTCTACTGGTGGAAACTCACTTCCCGGGATGCAAGGTAATTGATAAGAACAAACTGGAACAACAAAGGACGAATTATCAACCCACCGTGAGTGAATGGAAGATAGCGGAAAACATAACAGAACTAAACAAAACCAACTGGGCAACAAACAGTTTTGACAATTTCAAATCACCAGGACTAGATGGAATCTACCCAGCCTTACTGAAGTGGGGAGGACCAACTCTTACCGAACTAATATCCAAACTTCTCTGCAGCTGTATTGCCCTCCGATATATACCTAAGCAATGGAGAGAAGTTAAGGTAATATTCATACCAAAACCCGGAAAAAGCGACTACACTGACCCGAAGTCATTCAGACCGATCAGCCTAACTTCTTTTATGCTGAAAATACTAGAGAGACTATGTGACAGAGAACTAAAGGATACTGCACTCAAAAACATAAAAATCCACCCAAACCAACATGCTTACAGTCAAGGCAAATCAACAGACTCGGCACTCCACGCAGTGGTAAGCAACATCGAAATCGCACTAACAAGGAAAAGCTCATGTCTGGGAACCTTCATTGACATAGAAGGCGCTTTCGATAAAACAAATTTTAGCAGCATCAAACAAGCTCTAGAAAGACATGACACAGAACCATTGCTAATAGAGTGGATAATGAACATGCTAGAACAAAGAATCATAAGACTAGCAGAAAACAAAGATCAGCAAGCGCTAGTCGTGAGAGGATGCCCACAAGGAGGAGTCCTCTCACCCCTCTTATGGAACCTAGTGGTAAATGATCTGATAACAAAACTAAACGAGAGTCATTTCACGACCATAGGATACGCGGACGACCTTGTCATACTTATTAGTGGACTGGTAATAAGCACACTGTGTGAACTCACACAAACAGCACTAAAAGTACTAGAGAAATGGTGCAAGGAGAATGACCTATCGGTAAACCCCAAGAAAACTGACACAATTCTCTTCACACACAAACGCAAACTGGGGTCATACGAAATGCCAAGCCTTTTCGGTACAAAGCTTACACTCTCCAAACAAGTAAAATATTTAGGGATAACCTTAGATGACAAACTAATCTGGAACAAGCATCTTGAGGACAGATTAAACAAAGCCACAGTCGCCTTCTGGCAATGTCGAAGAATGATAGGCAAAAGGTGGGGACTCGCCCCGCACATCATTCTGTGGCTATACAAAACGGTAATCGTACCTATGATCAGCTACGGAGCAGTAGTATGGTGGCCCCGAACGCAACTAGCGTGTGCGATTGCCGGCCTGCAGAAAACACAAAGACTGGCATGCACGGCCGCAACAGGCTGCATGAGGACCACTCCTACCGCAGCACTAGAGATGATCCTAGGTGTCACGCCAGTGCACATACATATACAAAGAGAAGCAGCCGCTACGGCGATACGACTAAAAAGCCTAAACCTATGGACGAATAGTAATACCCAACACACAAAGATCTACAGTGAAATGATCAAAAAAATCCCTACAATAGAAGCACCAATTGACAAGATACCTAAAACATTAACCTGCAAGAAGGAATACGTCATACTCCTAACAGAAGACCCGAATGAGGGGCTCAACCTAGAGGACCTGAGAATCTTTACGGACGGGTCAAAAACTGAGAAAGGAACGGGATGTGGTGTATTCTCGGAGGATTTGAGTATTGTGGCGACTGCCGGGGGATAAGCTTCAGATGGGGATAAATAAGAGCAGAGGTACGATATAGGTGTTTATTGCCCAGAGGCCACCCGATCACTCACTACTACATTTTATTTTATTGACGGATGTCACACATCTTATTCTAAATATAAACATACAATTCACAACTCTACTTTTATGTCGGTGGCCATATAGCACCAACAGTGAAGGAGAACCTTCACATTTCCCGCCGTCTCGGGGTGAATGGGGAACATTCATCTTACTACAGAAATACTAGACAGAACTACTCCTGCCTAACATATCATAAGTCCCTACCTATGCAGGGATACCCATACATTCATACCCAGATGGTCTCTTGCTAAGAGATAACCAGGGTCAGGACATGAGCAGACACTAGCCTATGGCATGTTACGTGATCTGACATGTTGACTGACACTGGCTTCGCCTTGACAAAAACCTGCTAAAAAGGCAAGGCACCAACTTCACTAATCCCCAAAAGTCATCTGACTTAATATATTAAAGCATAGACCATTCGATACAAAATTTAAAATGACAGGCTTTAGTAATTCAATCGCCTGGTGTAACACCGGCTTAAACACAACACTCGACTTAATTGTTACGAATGTTCTAACCTTAACTGCCTGGAGTATGACATATGACACACGTCGCATGCCCCAAACAGTTGTACCACGGTATATCACTGCCCTTGTATTAGATGCTTGAAAACATTGTCTATGACACTTGCTTCAAACATCCATACAGGACTAACAAATAGTGATACCCGTCTACCACTAGCTTTATATTAGAATCCTGGCGCATATATATTAAATATGCCCCAGAAATCTGTACCTTAATTATTTTCACATTAGGATCCTGAAGCATATGAATTATGCTTCAAGATTCCGTACCTTGTTCTAAATAAATACCTGGAATAAATATTTTTAATTTATTCCAAGTATTTGTACCAAAAAACTAAACCTTTACCGATAAAAAAAAATTACCTCATAACTAATTTCACGACCATAGACGATGTCATGACACGTCATATTGACATGTCAAATGCAATGTCAACGTCAATTCGTAAAATTAGTTATCAACGAAAAATACGAAAAATTCCTTTATTTAGATTCCTACCTATCTCCTAGTTAAAATTAAATAAATTATTTATTTATTATAAGGGCAAAAGAAACAACAATACAAAATCTTCAGACTGCATCGGCCCGATGCAGGCCGCATGAAGTTCTTGGCACCCCGTGCCAGAACCTCTGCCGCCCCTGGATGACGAATGCGCGAGGCATTCAATCACACCAGCAGCTGAAATCCCAAGGAACTGGGACAGCAACGGCCCTTGCAGTGTCGAATTACATGGAAAAGAAAAAAATGTATTAGCATACACAAATTAAAATGCTGGAAATAAAGTATTATAAATAAATATTGGAGGTCTGAGGAAACAATAAGTTAAAATTATTTCAAGTAAAAGGTACTGAAAATGCAATAAATTCAAAGTGCAGTAATTTATAGTGCAGGAAATTATAAATTAAACTTCCTATAGTAATAACTTAGAAATGCAGCTAATATCTTGTGGAAATAAATTAAATTATATTTACAACAGTGACACTTGTAAATGCAACAAATACAATTGCATCCTTGTACAGTCAGCCTGAATTAAAAATTTCTGAAAAATAATAGTTTTATTATTTACACCCTAGAAATATATAGAACTGTTTATATTAATTGGGATTAACGATTAAAGAATTTCTTTAATCTGTTAATATGAATTATTATATTCTTGGCACGACCACTGGGAGTGAGTTTTTGCACCACATAATTCAATGGAGACAATCGGTGTATTATCTTATATGGTCCTACAAATAATCTACAAAGTTTTAAACTTCTTCCAGTCAACCGTCTTGGTTTTATAATCATGACCAAATCATCAGGTTCATATTGGACTGATTTTGTCTTCTTGTCATATTGTAGTTTTTGTGAACGCTGAGCCTTTTCAATATTTTTCATTGCTTTCTCTGATAAATCTTGTATGTAGTTCATTTTCTCCTTTAATGTAGTTTGTTCTTCCTCATGAATTCTTAATTTCAAATCTTGATTAAAATACGGCTCCCGTCCAAAAACTATATGATATGGCGCAACGCCTGTAGATGCTTGAACTGAAGTATTGTATGAGAAGACAATTCTTGGCAATGCTGACGACCAGTCCTTCTGATCTTCTTGTATACATTTTGACATAGCTGTTGTCAATGTCTTGAAGAATCTTTCTATTAAGCCATTCGCCTGTGGATGATATGCTGTCGTATGTAGAAGTCGAGCACCAAATTCTTCTACTGTATTTTGCACCAATTTTGAAGTGAAGACTGAACCTCGATCTGTGATGATTGATTCGATGCCCCCGAAGATGCAGAATATGTTCTCAACAAGAAACTGTGCGATAACCTCTGCTGTGACTTTAGGTACTGCTTTACAAATGGCAAATTTGCTCATGTATTCTATAGCCCCAATGACATATCTATGTCCGTCCTTTGATTTGCAGAATGGGCCAAGCACATCCATTGCTACTCGATGACCAAAGTTTTGAATCTTCACATTTTGCAGTGGCGCCTTCTGGTGTAAAATATTCTTTTCCTGACACTTTGTACAAGATTTTATATAATTTTCTATTTTCTTTTCTGCATTTGGAATATAATATCGATTCTTGAATTTTCTTAAAGTTTTAAATAAGCCAAAGTGTCCTCCACTCCATGTGTTATCATGTAATTCTGCCATACACTCGTTAAATAAGTTTTCTGGTAAAACTGTGACACTTTTCAGCTGGTTATCAACCCATACTTTCTTGCATAAAATATTCCGTTTCGTGTGATAACCTTTATATTGGTTTATATTTGATAATTTTTCAAATATATTTTTGTATTCCTCGTCAGCCTGTTGTTTCTGTAATAAATCCATTTTTTCAAAACTATACAAACATAAGTCGTCCTGATTCGGTGTGATATTCTCTTCTGGTTTTTCCTCATTGTAGAGGGGATTTCTGCTTAGGTAATCTGCATGAATATTATCCTTTCCCTTACAATGGATTATTTTAAAATTCCACGGTTGTATAGCTAAAGCCCATCTCGCCAAACGTCCATTCATGTCTCTACGTGATCGTAACCATACCAGGCTCTTGTGATCCGTAAATACTTCAAATTCCATGCCCCATAAATATTGTTTAAAATATGATAAGGCCCATATAAGACCTAAACATTCTTTCTCTGTTATTGTATAACGTTTTTCTGCGTCGCTTAATTTCCTCGAAGCGAATGCTACTGGCCGTAGATCTGATTTGCCTTGCATAATACATGCTCCCAAAGATTTATCAGATGCATCTATAAACAATCTCGTTGTCACATCTTCATCTGTTGTGAAATATCTGAGTATTGGAGCTTCACAAATCTTGTTTTTCATTATATTGAAGGCCTTTTGCGCTTCTGTTGACCATTCAAATTTACGTCCTTTCTTCGTTAATTCTGTTAGAGGTAATGTTATTTGAGCGAATCCGTCAATAAATTTTCTGTAATACGAAAATAGACCTAATACTGATCTTAGTTCCTTTAAGTTGGATGGTGGCTTTGCATCTTGCATTGCCTTCACTTTCTCCATGTCGGGGCCAATTCCCTCCTTCGACACAGTATGTCCTAATACTGTTAAGCTTGTAAACCCAATTTTACACTTCGTCGGCTTCAAAGTTAAATTTGCCTTCTGAAATCTTCGCAAAACATTTTCCAAAGCTGTTAAAAACTCTTTATATGTCTTTGCATACACAATGATGTTGTCAACATATACCAAAACATTTTTGTATTTCATTTCCGCTAAAACTGTGTCCATTGCTCTCTGAAAATGAGCCATACTTGTTATCAATCCCATGGGTAATTTTTTAAATGAATATAGACCTGATTGACAAATGAAAGCTGTCTTTTCTTTGCCTTTTCCGAGACATAGTTGCCAATATCCTGAATTTAGATCCAGTTCAGCAAAGAAACGTGCGCCTTCTAGACACGTCAATAGTTCTTCAATGCGCGGTATTGGATATGCATCTGGTTTAATTTTCTTGTTTAAACTTCTGAAATCTATACAAAACCTTGGTTTCCCATCTGCTTTCTCTACAATCACAACTGGTGATGCGTACGGGCTTTGACAACGTTCTATTACGTCATTCTTGAGCATTTCTTGAACTTGTTCTTCAATAATTTGTTTCTGTTTCTCGGACATTCGATATGGCGGTTTATGTACTGGTACTTCATCAGTCGTTTCGATGTCTATTTTATATCCGTTGTATGCCCCTAGATTCGAAGGACTGTAGGCAAATCTATCTTCATATTTATTTAATAATGTCAGTAGTTGCTGCTGCTGAGAATTGTTCAACTCCTTGCCAATTTGTATACTATCCTTATTCTCTTCTGCAAAATACACTGTTTCACATCGGATGCCTTGTTTATTTGATTCTTGCAGTGGCATTGGTTTTCTTGATTCCTTTATTATATTATTTACCAAGGGCGTGGTAAATCTTCCTTGTAAGCATATTTTATTTTCCTGAAAATCAATTTTGGCACCATTCTGTACCAAAAAGTCATAACCGATGATGATTTGGTCAGAATTAATGTCAATAATGTTAAATCTATGATTAAATACTACATTATCTACAATTATATTTAATTGTACTGAACCCTCAGTACAAACAAATTTGCCACCGATTATCTTCAAAGAAATCCTATCATCATCATTAAATTTAATATTCAAACTTTTGACAATAGACAGACTAATGCAAGATACGCTTGCTCCACTATCTATCAGAGCTAGATACTTGTCATTAAATATTTCTACATTTATATAAGACCTATTATGTAAAGGTTCATTATTGCCTGTATTAGTATCGGAGCGTAGTGTGTTCAACGCCGCGTCGCTCCAGTCCCGCGTCGTCCATCGGCGTTTGGGCGATTCTCTTCATTCCGGTACGTTGATCTCGAAGGTGCATTTCCTTGGTAGTTGCCCCGATAATTTTGTTGTGGTCTTGTTCTGAAATTATAACTTGGATAACCACGGTTCACAGGCGTGTTCACCGCCTGATCGTTGGTTAACGTAGCAAACACTGGTACTGGCGTATGAACTGGTACTGGTGTAGAAAATGCTGATTGGGGTGCCGTCGAAACATTTGGGGATGAAACATTTATTGGTGATAGTGATATTTCACCCTGTTGGCTTTGGATCATTGGATATGGAGTTTCGTTAATTGGTATAACAATTGAGGGTTTTTGTTCTTGCGAATGATACTCATTGTACCGATGAATAGCCGCCTTGAGCTCTGCCTTCGTGTTGATCGCTGAAGTTGTAAAGAATAATTTGGCGCTGTCATGTAAATTCTTAATATAATGGGTGATGAAGTCTGTTTCTACAATGTTCCCGGCCTTAGACGCCAATGCTTCCAGAGCATAATAGAATATTATTGGTGATTCATGAGTCTCCTGCCGACGATAATAAAAACTTTGTACATAATTTTGGCTCGACGGGAATTCGCTTTTTAATTTCGTCAAAACATCTTCGAATGATGTGAAAGTTGCATGATTAGCCTTATAAAATTGTAACGCTGGTCCTGACAAATATGCTGCGATCGCTGCTTGCGATTGTGCAGGATCATATTTTTTGACTTGCGCCATTATTTTGAATTGGAATATGAAATCATCCACGTCAGATAAGCCATTAAAAGTACTCGTCTCCATTTTTATGTGGAGTCCGAAACAATGCACAAACAAATTATAATCGCTTGGGATGAAAAATGATAATGGGTGATTCAATGATTCGTCAACTTCACCCGTTTGTCGAATTCGCTCCTTCACGGCGGTGCCGTCAGGACATACAATACCGCAGTGATGCTGGCAATTCGCAATTGCCAAATGTACTTCTCCTTCGTTGTGCGTCGTGCGCGTATAGATAGTGCGCTTCGCTCCTGTACGGCTCCTATGCAAACCGTAAGCTTTCCGTACGTAATTGTACAATCCCCGAGAATCTGTGAACAAAATTAATTGGGAGCGGGGAAAACTTCCAATACTCGCGTGACTCTAGTTAAAAATTTCGCAGCTCCACCAAGTGTGGCGACTGCCGGGGGATAAGCTTCAGATGGGGATAAATAAGAGCAGAGGTACGATATAGGTGTTTATTGCCCAGAGGCCACCCGATCACTCACTACTACATTTTATTTTATTGACGGATGTCACACATCTTATTCTAAATATAAACATACAATTCACAACTCTACTTTTATGTCGGTGGCCATATAGCACCAACAGTGAAGGAGAACCTTCACAGTATGCACATCTCTAAACCCCTAGGTGTGCACAACACGGTATTCCAAGCTGAATGCGTAGGAATAATAGAAGCCTGCAACGCTATAAAAAGACGCCAGGTTCAGAACACAAACATACGAATACTTTCAGACAGCAAATCCGTACTACAAGCACTAAACAGTGATATGTGTACCTCTGCTCTAATATACGAATGTCATCGCTGCATCACAGACGTGTGCGATGACAAAAATACGGTAACATTACAATGGATAAAGGGACACAGCGGCTCGAGAGGCAATGACGCAGCGGATGAATTGGCCCGTAAGGGATCGGAGACACCGCCATGCGGGCCAGAGCCAATAATACCCCTACCACAATCTTACATATACAACATAATGAACCAGCACACATTATACCAACACCAGAAATACTGGGAAGACATTGGAACGTGTAGACAAACAAAAGAAATACTTCCGAATAGGAATCACAAACTCACCACCATCTTACTGAGAATCCACAGGAACCAACTACGCAAGATAGTAAGATTAATAACGGGACACAATACTCTGAACAAACACCTCTTCAATTTAGGTATAACAGACAGCCCAGTATGCAGAGCATGCATGGAGGCAGAAGAGACCACCAATCATATTCTACTAGATTGCAAACAGGTAGAAGGATACAGGACGAAATACCTAGGATCTCCAAGTACCGTACACGAAGCCATAGGCAACATCAAGGCTTTACTTAGGTTCGTGGAGGAGCTGGGGTGGTTGGAGTAGCGCTACCCCCTTTTCACGCAAAATAGGCACGTTGGATGTCGACTTGCGGAAAATGCCCAGCGCAACTAACTAACTAACTAACTCTCCCAACTGAGCTATCCGATCGCTACGACAATCACACCAAATCTTTCATCCCTTAATCCTTTACGCTACTGGAGCGCCCTCTGCGTCATGCGGTGGGGATTGGGGATCGTGCGTGTAAAACGCACATCCTAGGGTATGGCTAATGCGCAATAAGCATTTCAAAAACATATATGACGCAGATAGCGCTCCAGTAGCGTAAAGGATTAAGGGATGAAAGATTTGGTGTGATTGACGTAGCGATCGGATAGCTCAGTTGGGAGAGCAATGCGCCGGAAACGCAGAGGTCGCGGGTTCAAACCCCGCTTCGATTGTAGTAGATCGCATTCAATTTTTCTTTCTTAATTTACCTTTGTGTCATTATTTATAAAAATAAAAATGTGGTATTACCACATAAAAAATATAGAATCGATAAAAAGATTCTATACAAATATTTAAAAAAGGTATACCTTATAATGTGTATAGGCGCCGGGCGGGTAGGGCGGCTGCCACAGCACCAGCAGCGTGGTCTCGTTCCGGAACCACACGATGAACTTGCCCGGCGTGTTCGGCTCTGCAACACGCGCAAGAGTTAGTGGTGCCACAGAATAGATAATAGTACAAGTACAGAAGGCACACTACTTTGATCTTTACAAAAGCCGCTTTTTTTAGCCGAAAAAATATGATTTATGGCCCTTCTAAAGTCGTCGTCCCCAGCGCAAGCCAAACGGAACGTTAAAGCTCTGTGCCAACGGTGAAAATGAATTGGCTCGCTTGCCGCGTCGCCGAGAGCGAGGGCTGTCAACGACTAAAAATAAAAATGTATTTCCCATTTTTATTTCCCGCATTCAATATAGAGAGCAATATATTTATATTCTTCATACATTATATTTATTATTTCATTATTTAACTATAAAATAATCAATCTCAGAATTTGGACGAATTTAATCCACCACCAGGCCGCAAAACATTTTAGCTTTGTTTTTAAACATTTTAATACGTTACGTATAATGTAATAAAATAATGCAAAGAATGCGTTACCTTAACATGCAATTAAATTCTTGAGCTTCATTTTGTTTTTGCTCAGTTGTCCGATATTTATTTATCTATAAATATACAGGGTGTCCCTAAAACCAACGCCAAAATGAAGTGGGGTGATAGAACAGCTCATAAGCAACCATATTAAGTTAATTGGACCTTAATAAAAAGTTCATGGTTTTCGAGATATTTGCATTTTTTTAAAACTCGTGACTTTTGATGCCCTGCGTCAGTATGTCGATTGCCACCACTGCAAATTTAGGTATTTTGTAAATCTGTTTTTTGCAGGATGTTACTAAAAACATATCCTATCGAACGTAATTTAAATTTATTACATATCATGATGCTTTGTCGGTAAAAAAAATAAAAAAAAACGAATTATAGCAATTTATTAAATTTAGCCAGCGGTTTTGATCGAGTTTCATTTAAAAAAAGTATTGTAAACTAACATGGCACACAACATAAAAAGATAGTAAATTTATTGTAGTTTTCAAAAAGGTACAGCATTTTCTAATGTACGCAGCAGTTTACGAGATATTGATATTTTACACCAAAAGGAGCTCATACTGCAGTTATTACATAATAGTATGGAACCAGAGTCCCTACTAGGCTCAGAGTTTCAATTTCGAACAAAAAATAGATTCAAAGAATACACAATTTGAAATTGGAACACAATTCGAAATTCGCATTCAAGTCGGCTTTCTGATTAAAGAGTATTTTAGTACACTTCGTCAATTCGTTTGATGTGCTTTATTTAGTTTGGTTTCTTATTTTCTTAAATAGACTTGCTTTACCAATAGAACTCGTGTTTGCCTTGTGATTTGGATTTTTGGTACAATTTAACTTTGCTTTGTGCATCTTGGACTTGAGTTCTGCCTATTGATTTTAACTTCGATTTACTTTGGCTCTGTTAAGATTAATTATAGTGCGTTTGTTACAAATATGCCAGAGAATTATACTCCTCAAGAATATGCCAACATGCATTTTGTCTATGGGGAATGTCAGGGTAACTCTTGTGCTGCAGCTAGACTCTATCGGGAAAGATATCCAAATTTAAGGCATCCGGACCATCGAGTATTTCGAAATGTTCATCTCGCATACTCACAAGGCGTTTTGCCTGGCAATCGTGGCGGATTAGGAAGACCTAGAGGAGATTACGATGAAGATGTTTTACAAGAGGTTCAAAAAGACCCATCGACTTCGACACGGAACATTGAACGTAATTTAGGGATATCAAAATTTGTTGCCAATAGAATATTACGTCGTTATGGATATCATCCATACCACATACAACGTGTTCAAGCGTTGCTGCCCCGTGATTACCCACTTCGTGTTCAGTTTTGCCAGACAATGCTGCAAAAACACAGAGAGGATCCCAATTTCATAAATATGGTTTTATGGTCTGATGAAAGCACTTTTAAGAGAGATGGATTTATGAACATGCACAATTTACACAGTTATGCATTAGAAAATCCTCATTTAATGAGGGAAGATCGGTCGCAGTACCAATTTAAAGTGAACGTCTGGACTGGAATATTAGATGGGGAAATAATTGGCCCATTTGAATTACCAGAAACGCTGAATGGTCCAAGTTATCAGCATTTCTTAGAGAATGAGTTGCCAAATCTTCTCGACGACGTACCTTTAGCTACGCGGAGATCAATGTGGCTGCAGAATGATGGCTGTCCAGCACGTTATGCACGCGAAGTGCGACTACATTTAAACCAAACTTATCCACAGAGATGGATCGGCCGTCTGGGTCCTATTTTGTGGCCTCCTCGATCTCCAGACCTAAATCCTCTGGATTTCTATTACTGGGGTTATATTAAAGAAAAAGTTTACAATGAACCGACTAACAGTATAGCGGAGCTGAGACAACGCATTTACGCAGAGGCCCAAAACGACGTAACAAGAAGTGCACGGTAACATCAGTCGAGCATTTTTAAGGAGATGCTGGGCTTGTATTCAAGTCAATGGCGGACAATTTGAACATTTAATTTAGTTACATAAAACAGGTTTCGTATTTTTTTTTAATTTTTAGTTTTTTTATCACTTAACAGATAAAAATGGCAACCAGTATTATTTTTGTATTATCTCATAAACCGCTAAATAATTAAGTCACTTCAATACCATTTTAAAAACAACTCTAAATTTGCTATCTTTTTACGTTATTTGCCAGGTTCGCTATGAACATTTCAATTTTTTTAATTCTAAAATTGAATTTATCTGCTTTGCCCGAAGGTTGACTGGTAGAGAATGCCTCATGGCATTAAGTCCGCTTTTTGTACGATAAGTTTTCTTTTGTGCAATAAAGATTTAATAAATAAATAAATTGTGTTTCTATTCTAAATAAAGTATTCTTTAAATCGATTTTTTGTTCAAAATTCAAACTCTGAGCCTAGTAGGGACTCTGGTTCCATACTATGGAATAACTGCAGTATGAGCTCCTTTTGGTGTAAAATATCAATATCTCGTAAACTGCTGCGTACATTAGAAAATGCTGTACCTTTTTGAAAACTACAATAAATTTACTATCTTTTTATGTTGTGTGCCATGTTAGTTTACAACACTTTTTTTAAATGAAACTCGATCAAAACCGCTGGCTAAATTTAATAAATTGCTATAATTCGTTTTTTTTTTATTTTTTTTACCGACAAAGCATCATGATATGTAATAAATTTAAATTACGTTCGATAGGATATGTTTTTAGTAACATCCTGCAAAAAACAGATTTACAAAATACCTAAATTTGCAGTGGTGGCAATCGACATACTGACGCAGGGCATCAAAAGTCACGAGTTTTAAAAAAATGCAAATATCTCGAAAACCATGAACTTTTTATTAAGGTCAAATTAAGTTAATATGGTTGCTTATGAGCTGTTCTATCACCCCTCTTCATTTTGGCGTTGGTTTTAGGGACACCCTGTATAAAAGAAGAAACTGACTGACTGACTGACATATCAACGCACAGCCCAAACCGCTGGTTCTAGAGAGTTCAAATTTGGCATGTAGGTTCCTTATAAGGTGTAGGGGTGCACTAAGAAAGGATTTTTCAAAACTCACCCCCTAAAGGGGTGACATGGGGTTCCAAAGTTTGTATGGGGAAACAAGATTAGTTAAACTATTTTATTCGAAACTTTACAGGAGTATTTCTAACAATAAAAGAGTAAACACGTGTTTCAGGTTTTTTGAAAATTCAACCCCTAAAAGGGAGAAATGTGGTGACAAAGTATGAAAATCAGCATGGGTATTATTATTATGGTTTATGGGGTCGCTGATTACGAAAACCGCAACGATTTTAAAATCCAACGTGGCGGACGTTAGTTACCATCTCCCCTGTTGGGGTGAAATGGGGTTGAAATGTCGACATACTAAACCGCCGGTTCTAGAGAGTTCAAATTTGGCACGTAGGTTCCTTATAAAATGTAGGGGTGCACTAAGAAAGGATTTTTCAAAACTCACCCCCTAAAGGGGTGAAATGGGGTTCCAAAGTTTGTATGGGGAAACAAGATTAGTTAGACTATTTTATTCGAAACTTCACAGGAGTATTTCTAAGAATAAATGAGTAAACATGTGTTTCAGGTTTTTCGAAAATTCAACCCCTAAAAGAGAGAAATGTGGTGACAAAGTCTGAAAACCAACATGGGTTTTGTTTTTATGGTTTATCAGTTCGCTGATTACGAAAACCTCAACGATTTTAAAATCCAACGTGGTGGACGTGAGTAACCATCTCCCCTGTTGGGGTGAAATGGGGGTGAAATGTCTAAATACTAAACCGCTGGTTCTGGAGAGTTCAAATTTGGCACGTAGGTTCCTTATAAAATGTAGGGGTGCACTAAAAAAAGGATTTTTCAAAACTCACCCCCTAAAGTGGTGCAATGGGGTTCCGAAGTTTGTATGGGGAAACAAGATTAGTTAGACTATTTTATTCGAAACTTTACAGGAGTATTTCTAACGATAAATGAGTAAACACGTGTTTCAGGTTTTTTGAAAATTCAACCCCTCAAAGGGAGAAATGTGGTGACAAAGTCTGAAAATCAGCATGGGTATTGTTATTATGGTTTATCGGGTCGCTGATTACGAAAACCGCAACGATTTTAAAATCCAACGTGGCGGACGTTAGTTACCATCTCCCCTGTTGGGGTGAAATGGGGTTGAAATGTCGACATACTAAACCGCCGGTTTTAGAGAGTTCAAATTTGGCACGTAGGTTCCTTATAAAATGTAGGGTGCACTAAGAAAGGATTTTACAAAACTCACCCTCTAAAGGGGTGAAATGGGGTTCCAAAGTTTGTATGGGGAAACAAGATTAGTTAGACTATTTTATTCGAAACTTCACAGGAGTATTTCTAACGATAAATGAGTAAACATGTGTTTCAGGTTTTTCGAAAATTCAACCCCTAAAAGGGAGAAATGTGGTGACAAAGTCTGAAAACCAACATGGGTATTGTTTTTATGGTTTATCGGTTCGCTGATTACGAAAACCGCAACGATTTTAAAATTCAACGTGGCGGACGTGAATTAGAATCTCCCCTGTTGGGGTTGAAATGTCTAAATGCTAAACCGCTGGTTCTAGAGAGTCCAATTTGGCACGTAGGTTCCTTATAAGGTGTAGGGGTGCACTAAGAGAGAATTTTTCAAAATTCATCCCCCAAAGGGGTGAAATGGGGGTCGTAAGTTTGTATGGGGAAAAAAGATTAGTTAGACTATTATATTGAAAACTTCCAAGGAGTATTTCTAACGATAAATGAGTAAGCACGTGTTTCATGTTTTTTGAGAATTCAACCCCTAAAGGAGGAGAATATGGTGACAAAGTCTGAAAATCAACAAGGGTAATGTTTCTATGGTTTATCGGGTCGCTGATTACCAAAACAACAACGATTTTAAAAACAAATGTGGTGGACGTGAAATACCGTCTCGCCTGTTGGGGTGCGATGGGGTTGATTAAATATGAGTATGGGTGTAATTTTTATGGTTTCTTGGGACGTTTATTACGAAAATCATGAAAATTCTTGAAAGCATTTGCGCCAAATTGCAATTTAATCGGTCCAGTAGTTTTGCAGCACATCGGTTGTAACAGACGGACTGACAGGCAGCTACACGTGATCCTATAAGGGGGTTCTATTTTTGCTTTTGAGGTATGGATAGAGACCCGCGTTATCCTAATAGATTAAAAAAATAGTATTTGGTGGCATCTCGATCGTCGTCAATGTACCTAGGCGGGCGGCGCGTTGGGACGGGAGGAGTAATGATCGGCAAACTTCCTGCATTCGTAATAAATACATTCAAGCTTTTCAATAATTATGTTGTCATTTCAGAATTCTGAATTACGCTTATCTGGCTCAGAATAATACATTTTTCATTTATCAACAAAGAGAACCTCAATATCTTACAATAGAACATGACGTTAACTTAGAACATGGCTTAGAATCATTAAACCAATCTCGAATATCCTAAGTCGATAGGCAGAGGCTCGGGACATTATAAAAGCTTTATAATACAAATAAAATGCACACATATCCCGGTGTCTTAGCTTCACTTCGAGTTATGAATTTTGAAGTGAACTTTATTTGTATACAGTAAAAGCTGAGATCGCTTGATTTGAGTGCTTGAATTTTTGGTTTTATTTGTTAAAGTGGAGTTGTGATAACATAAAAAGTATTTCCCAGTAATATTAGAAAAGCGAAAGTCTGTGTATGTTTGTTACTTCTTCACGCTAAAACGGCTGGACGGATATGTATGAGGGAAATGCAGATTGCAGATTGTACCCTAACTTAACAAATAGCCTACTTTTAATCCCGAAAAAAGAGCATTGTTCCCGTAGGATGATGTATATTACATAGGCACGCGAGCGAAGCCGCGGGTTAATGCTAGTTTATTCATATATATTCATCACTACACACCTAGTATAAAACAAAGTCGTTTCCTGCTGTCTGTCTGTCTGCCCCTATGTATGCTTAGATCTTTAAAAATGCGCACGGACGCACCGTGCGAAGCCGGGGCGGGTCGCTAGTAACAAATAAAACATGTACAAAGGCAAACTTATCCCTATATAGGGATCTCTTCCAATACATTTCTTTTAACTCATTATTTATATATTTTATAAACTTACCTATCAAACTATCACTCAATCGTTTATTCGTTACTAGTAATTTTACAAACTTGATATCAAATATTATAATAAAAACCTCTATGATTGTTGATTTAGTAGTAGACATACTTATTTTACTAGAATTTAAATTGACAAATATCAACAAATAATCAATTCAAAATTACATAAGTACTTGACAATTATAATTGTTCTGAGTAACCAGTGTTAAATATGGAAGTAGATACACCTGCAATATGTTTTTTATTACATATATAATTCAGTAACTACTTATTATATATTATGTTCATTTTCTTACTTTTCGGCATCCTTCGGACGTGTTGGGAGAACGAAAAACGCGTGATTCGAATTTCGATCATTGATCCTACAACCCGCTGCGATACAATATATTTTCGCTGTCTTTTTACTCATTTAAACACACTTACAGACACAATATAACACTGGCATCAACAGATGAATGAGGAACGCTCACTTGCGACGTAAATCGGAAGAGCGTGCGCGCGAATTTCGTGTACGTGCGTTCCGAGACAGAGCGTGGCAGTCACTGAATAGTCCCCATGCATGAGGCGACCGGCATGTACTTGTAGCGGGAAACGTTAATCGCGGAGTGCGCCCCGCCTGGTGGTGCCCACAAGTTAGTGCAGCGGTGTTGCTAACGAGGCAGAGTACTTATTGGTGTGCAGTGACACTTGTTTCAAAATATGCAGTGTCAGACAACATTGTATGTTTTAAAAATAGTTATTTTTTAATTTACTTTGTTAGCAAATCTATGTCGCTCCTTAGCGATAACATCGCCTGTTTACCGCTAATTGAATTTTCTTACATTGTATTTTCCATTTCTTTTGAGGCATGTTCAAAACCTAAAGTCCAGTTAGTTAAATACATTTCTCATTTAACATACTGTACTTTAGTGTTTGCACGACAGCGGCAGAATAATGAGAACTCGAGTATAATTGTAGTTAACCGTCGATTTTGTCTCCGCCACTAACCGCTTGTTAACTGATCTTTTCACGTTAATACCTAAATCGCACTCAATTGTTTAGAAGGATAAACCATTAAAACATACGGCTGTGTGCGTCTTTATGTACCGCTTGCAGATGCAAGTTGATGTCATATAAAATGTACAAATGTATGCAAATTCCGCGGCATTTCGAATGCACATTTAACGCTGCATATAATTTAACGTATTTACTATTTTAACAAAACAATGGTATACATACATAATTAAATCGTTTCAAGTTGTATATATGTTTTAAATGTTCAGCCATTGGTGTAATAAAGTTGAGAAAAAGAACAGCACATTAAAACAGCTGAACGATTTTGACCTGGAACGTTCACAGATGGCTATCTGATTTGAAAATAATCGGACTAACGAAAAGCAAAGAGTGGTTATTGTACCTTTGTTTTTCTCCACACGATCTAAATTGCAGGCGCCTTCTTAATATTTCTACGTGTATCAGGTATGGCGTATCCTGGCTTCCTTCACTCTAATCCGTTCATGAATTACCGACCTAGGTAGGTAGGTAAGTACATGGCTTATAAGGATGAGAAAAGTTCTAGCGGAATGAAACTTGACGACATACAAAATAAATCGACTTGGCTTCGACGCAAGTCACAAAAATTAGCTTGTTTATAGTTTGATCCTTAATCGAAGAGACAGAGGTCATGTTACTTGTAATACAAACAAACACAGCAGCCGGCGTGTTCCCACGGATAAGAGACGCATAACCAGCATAAAAAATAAAATTACATTTCCTATGACGTACTTCCCTTCAGAGTCAATCCTATTGTACATCTGCTCGAGGAAAATAAATGAAATGATTAGTGACGTAGCGCCTACGCAGCGCTGCTCTGCAGGCCCGCACACCGCACGGCGGGATCATGAGTAACAGAGATAGGCATGCGTTGCGAAACGGCCGCGGAACGAACACTCATTTACAACGACTATAACCTAATGAACATTTACCTACTTGATTAAGTTACCAGATAATACTTTACACGAATTTATGGTCGGATTTATTATACCTAAATGAAGCAGTACATATTTCTACAATCAGTATAGATTCTGTAGACGCTTTATTCCAACAAAAAAAATTGCATGCAAACACGAAGTAAAAAGGTCTTGATTAAAACAAGTACTAAAGATAATTGCTCTCGAGCCGTTCCGTTTCAGCAATTTTCATCAGTAAAATCCCATCAAAGACCTCAGTCAATCTTTAAAAAAGGTAGAAACTAAATTTAATGACGGAGATCTGAGAGGAGCGGCCCGTTTACTATTTTCAAACGACTCGTGTGCCCCAAACTCAGCCATGACCCTAGCTGCGCTCTCTAGCAACCATCCTCCAGTTCCTCCATCTTCGCAGCTACCCACCCCTCCTGATCCAACTTAACCTTGCCTTCTTGCATCAGAAGATAGAGTTTTTGCTGCAGTCATGTCGTTCAAGAACGGCTCAGCCGGTGGTCTCGATAGGATTTCACCGCAACATCTGAAGGATCTCATCCGAAGGATCAAGCCCTAACCAATCTCATAAACCTCATTCTAGCTGGAAAGGTGAACCCACTTGTCACTGATACTCTATATGGTGCCAACCTCTGTGCTCTTTTAAAAAAAGATGGTGGCATTCGCCCCATTGCGGTTGGGTCTACTTTTAGGAGAATTGCTTCCAATTGCCAAGTAGAATGTCTTAGCTATAGTTATTATTACTGTAAAATAAGTTATTATTCAATAAATATCTTATCTTATCTTATCAAAAGCCCTCCTGAAACTCGACGTTAAGAATGCATTTATTTCCATCAGTCGATACACTTTGTTATCAGAAATTCAAAAAGTAGTCCCTGGTATTTATCACTATCTTTGGCAATGTTATGGTACTGCATCCCATCTTGTTTTTGAAAATAACACTTTGCTCTCATCTGTCGGATGTCAGCAAGGTGACCCTCTCGGTCCGCCCATTTTTAGCCTGGCAATACATCCAATCGTTTCAGAGTTAACCTCTAAATTTAATGTTTGGTATCTTAGATGATGGTACTCTCGGAGGAGATGCGGATTCTGTCCTAATCGACCTTAGCTTAATCAAAAGTAAATTCGATTCGATCGGTCTACAGTTGAATTTTGACAAATGCGAAGTATTTTTAGATGGCAACTTCGACTCTTAATCGGTCAAACAAGCTTTTGAGTCCGCTAGTCCAGGAATCAAGTTTTTATCCAAAGATACGCTTCACCTTCTTGGTGTTCCCATCTTTGACGAAGGGATTTATAGTTTTGTAGATGATAAGATAAGCAAGTTTGAAGAATCCGCAGATCGTCTATTAGAAATTCATGCCACATAGCTGTTTTCATACTACGTTCCTGCTCTTTGTACCTAAGTTCACGTATGCCCTGCGATGCTGCCCCTTTTGGAAATTTAAATTACTGTGTGAAAACATTGACAACATTATTCACGCTCACTTAGAAAAAATCATGAATGCAAAATTTGACGCTCGTCCAATTTTTACAGGCTAACGCTACCTGTAAGGTTCGGTGGCCTCGGCGTATGGCAAATCTCAGGTGTCGCCCTTCCAGCGTTCTTGTCGTCGACACATAGCTCGCTACCCCTTATCGGTAAAATATTATCCCCTTTACTTTCCAATTGTGAGGTGGCCTGTTTGTCAGAGGCCAAGGAGGCTTGGAAAGAAGCCTGCCCTGGTACAGATTTTCCCACGAGTACAGAGATCCAGAAATTGTGAGGCATGCCGATAAATCTAAGAGTACACAATCATCTTACTGACACAAGTCCCACCCCGAGAGACAAGGCCTGGCTCCTTGCTGTTTCTGCTCGCAAGTCCGGATACTGCATGGCTTCACGCACTTCCCTCAGTTAATTTCGGCACTTTTATTAGATGATAATTCTTTCAGGGTGGCTGTTGGCCTTCGTCTAGGCCTAGACATCGTTGTACCTCACCAATGTCGTTGCGGATACCAGGTAGATCGTTTAGGTCGCCACGGCCTTAGCTGCCCCAGAAGCGCCGGCACTCTCCCGCCACGCTTGTCTAAACAATATCATACGTCGGGCTCTTGTCAGCGTCAACGTGCCTGCGGTACTCGAACCAAATGGCCTCGCACGAGATGATGGCACGAGACCCGACGGCATGGGCATGACGTTAGTACCGTGGCGGTTGGGACACTTTGGCACCGTCACACATAGCAACAACGTGCCAAAATCCAGGTGGGGCGGCCACAAACGCGGAGGCGGCTAAACGCCGAAAATATATATGTTTAGGCGACAACTATATTTTCGTGCCGTTTGCGGTAGAGACTCTGGCCCATGTAGTACGGACAAAGGCTCAGTATTGCTGTGCAGCGGGGAAACGCCGCCAGCATCTTGGGATAATTTCTGCCAATGACCGACCTTGGCTAGAGTTAGGTTAGTGTAGGTTTTAGGTTTTTATGTTGTTTTACCACTTAATTCGAATGTTTTTTTAATAAATAAATATGTTATAAAACAAGTACTTTATCATTTCTTAATACCGGTCTACATTTATAATGCCATTAAGTATAATTAATTATTAATAGGAAGGAGGAAAATAAAGTGTAACTACACGGATCCCTGCCGCTGCGTCGTGGTGGAAGACTCTGATAACATTATTAATAAATTATTGACAGGATACAAAGAGGAAAAACTTAAATAGTTCGCGTCATAGTCGGCATGGTGTAGGTACTCATGATAATTGTACACCGACAGCATTCAGGCGCGCCACTTAAGAAGAACGTCAATGTACGCGGTATTATGTACATAATAGGCATGAACATTTCGGTTAACAAACAATTATCTAAAAGGTGACAAGTGCATAATATCTTTGATGTGCTACATTTGAAATAAATGGAACGTTTGGTCGCTGCAGTTATGTTCATGTTCTAAGAAAAGCAAGAATGTTTATTTTTCTTATAGTATTTTAATAACAAACGATGCTATGTTATTATTTTATGAAACGGTAGATCTTAAGTTTGCAAGCATTTTATATTTAACGAAACTAGAAGTGTCGATGAAGTTTTTTAGTTGGGAATCGTTACAAGTCGCTCCCGCAACGCGTGGCAGCCGCCGCTGCGCCCGATGCGGCGCGCGAGACACTCGCGGGCTCGATCAAAAGTGCCCTTCCAATATGCCCACACGCTCATTACCATATTGATTGCACCTAGTCACAAAGCGGACGTAATCCATGCGGTTGAAGTATCCTGTGCACACCAAGTGATTAATTAAACCGGTTGTCATAGGAATTCCTTTTCGATATCTAATACTTCAATCAATCTAATTTTCTTCAGTTAGGAAATAGGTGTAATAGAGAGGATGACTCAAGATGCCAGCTTGCGCCGGACAGAGGGTTACGTGGAGCTACTGGCCCCGTCGATGACGTCTCGCGTCCCGGGCGCGCGGCGCGGGCGCAGGCGCGAGTATTCTCGCGGGTGATGTCAAAGCTAAACGCCGCGCGCCGCGCGAAATGGCCCGTACTTGTCACCGGCGCGAATAAACGGGACACATATTACAGGCGGCAAAACATCTATCATATCTGTGTATTTCATATGAAAGATGAGATACTTTGACACTTACAGTCGCAAAATGTTGTAGAATAAAATACGAACCTGCCTTTTAGCAAGTAAAATAAAAAATTAAATGAAATGAAAGTTATGTAAAATAGCACCGAAGTCATAGAGCGTCTTAAAAAACGCGTTTTTTACACCTATTTTGAAGTTACAAATAGAAACTAAACTAAAAAAATAGATATTTTTCATCACACTTGCTCGTAAATCAAAGGGTTTACATGCTAGAAAACCGGGCGGTAAGTCGTTAATTACGCCTTAGGGCGGTAAGTAATTTTTATCACACTTTAAGGGTTTACATGGTAGAAAACTAGGCGGTAAGTCGTATATTACGCCCTAGAGCGGTTAGTTTTTTTGGTATTTATTTATTTATTACTTTTGTTTTATTTCCTCCAAAGTGTGATGAAAAACGTCGTACGTGACTCAGGTGGTAAAGGAATTAATTCCAAACTCGTTTCATTAAAGCGCCATCAGCTTCGGGCTTCTAATAGACATTCGTTTGTAATTCCTCGTTTACCACCCTAGTGACATCTGCAAAAGTATTCGTAAATGAAATGTATACCTAACTAGACAGATTAAAATACTAGTTACGTAATGAATTATTATATTCGCTGCATCTATTGGCAATTTTCATAGATCCATATAATAAATATAAATATATATATATTTTCCGCTACAGTACAACAGATATATTTCAAGCATCGGTGGACTCTCGCCTCGCTGCAGCTAGCGCAACGAAATGCGTTTTATGGGTGGAAAGCGCATTACATACATTAGAGTACGTTAGGTACACTGTGGATGTCGAATCTACTAAAGTGTCCATATGATTATTGATTATGGTGACCAACAAACATAACCTGCCTAATGTTAAGCATTCACTGCTGGGTCGATTGCAAAAAAAAAAAACATAGTTAAAAGCTTGGTTATCAAAAAATCACGATCGCTTCCTTTGTGTGACGAAAGTTAGTCATACAAAATGTATGGGTAAATTTCGTCACACAAAGGAATCAATTAAGTTTTGTTTTAATAACTTAATGCCCTTAACTATGTACAATTTTTTGCTGCCTATCAAATGCCTGGAACACTAAAAGCATCACAACTTGCCGACTTTAAAAATCTGTTTACTAACTTCCCGAATAACCCGAACTTGAACCTCGCAGTTGATGCGCTCAAGTGTTATTGAGTTATTTTCGCGCACTTGTAGATGAGGTCGTTTGTAGTCCGCCGATCAATGGCGGCCCTAACGAGGCATGAAGGGAGACAATGGCGAGGCCTTGGCGGCGGCGCGCGCGCAGTTGCGCTGATGATGACAGGCCGCGCGCGCAGCTCCCGCACAGCGGCTCGAGGCGTCAGCGCACGAGGAAACTATTACTCGGTGGTGGATACCTCTTTTGATAAACCTATGTGAAATGAGCATTTTAGAAGCTATACTCCACCGGATTGATGATGACGTGTAATTTTTTAATGATTTATTATTATTATTATACAAATTAAAAACCTACAAAACTGTATTTAGTTTGACGATAGGTATACCCTATACTTTGTGACATAATATATGAAAGAAGCGTACTGTTAGCTAAAACAAAAAATACAAAACAACCGGTATAAACTATATGTTATATTTATATCCCTATTGTACAGTGGCTATTGTATAGTGGTTTGGATTGTGCCATCGTCAACGCGGCTAACTGACCATTGTGAACCATATCACAATGTGATTGGGTCCACCGGTTCTCGGTTGGGTGCGTTGCTGTTGTGCTGCTATGAATGATATCTCGTAAAAAAGTATGTTAACTAACTTAGTTTAAGTATAGAAGAGTAGTGTAGTTAGCAAGTACGTATTTTATAGTTAAATATATGGAGCCTCAACTGCCAATAAACCGCCTTTTGGTTTGGCAGAGAATGAACGATTAGCGATAAGATTTATTTTATTGAGTAAACGTTTTTATTGTTCCTTTATTCATTTCGTATCTTAGGCTAGGTTTTTAATAATACATTTAAATAAAAAGTAAAATACAATAAAGTAATTACAAAATATAAATACATTATAAAAAACCTAACATAGGGTGCCGCTGGCAGCGGGGCAAGGCCCAGGCTAGGGCTGCAGAGAGAGGAACCTCCTGACAAGGCTAGGTTTTTAACAATAAATTTAAATAAAAAGTAAAATACAATAAAGTAATTACAAAATATAAATACATTATAAAAACCTAACCTAGGGTGCCGCCGGCAGGGGGGCAGGGCAGGGCCCAGGCTACCGGTGGTTAGGGCTGCAGAGAGAGGAACCTCCTGACAATGCGCGCCGTGTCCAGAAGTACAGCCTTCTGAATCTGACCCTTGATCCATCCATCTAGCGAGAGTCTCTTAAGGTGTTTGTCGAGACTCTTCGCTATAAGACCGTTCGCCGAAACGACTATCGGGACAATGATCGTCGAGTCAACATCCCACATGGCGGTCACCTCGTGAGCCAAGTCAAGGTACTTGCTGGGTTTGTCCTTCTCAGCCTTTACAAGGTTCTCGTCATGGGGGATGGTGATGTCGACGAGCACTGCCTGGCGCTTCGATCGATCTACCAACACGATATCAGGCTTATTGGCTACAATAGTCCTGTCCGTGATGATAGATCGATCCCAATAGAGCGTGGCGTGGCACGGCCATTCTCAAGCAAGAACTGGCATCGGTGACCCCACAAGACCGTATCGAAGAGCAAGTTGCTGGTGAACGATCCTGGCTACTTGGTTATGTCTGTGCAAGTACTCGCCGTTAGCAAGATGAGAACAAACCGATATTGTATGCCTGAGTGACTCACCGGGACGGCGGCATGCCCGACAAATGTCGACCGTACCGTTGTTCGTCATCATTACTTCGTCCGCAATTGCACTGACAAAACCTTCGGTTTCCCCGAAGAGATCGCCGAAGCGTAACCAGTTCACCGACGCGAGCAGATCTACATCGGGCCTTGTAGAACCGCCCGTGTAGCTCCTTGCTCTTCCATACAGCCCTGCGGTCATCGGTGCTAAGCACCTTAGGTCTGCGCCAGTTCTCGTTTGCTAAGGAGAGAGAGGTGAGGCCTTTGTCAACTACATCGCGATGAATCCCACACTCGTTGTTTAGGAAATACTCCCTAAGACTGCACACCTCGCGGTTATGGAGGTTTTGTATATCTAACTTTGCAACCTTCTTCAGAGACAAAATCTATGTCATTAACAAACAAGCATCTAGCATAGAGGCATTCTATCTTCGTCCTCCGGGTAGGCAAGCACTTGTGACTCCTCTGGTGTTGCAGGTGTTTATGGGCGTCGGTAATCGCTTTCCATCAGGCGATACGTTTACTCGTTTGCCCCTTATGACATTAAAAAAAAAAAACCATCTCTAGCACGGCTGTAAGCATGTTCTGTATTGTATGCTCTCTATCTATCTGTATCTGAGCTGAGCTATTGTATCTGAGCTGCCATGTCAGATCAGATGCAAGAATATTTACTACTAGTCGGTGCTCTCAACAGTCTCAACTTCGTACGCGTATTTTTATTTTTAAACCGTAGTCGGGTAAAATGTATCTTATAACCATCTTTGGATGTCTAGCTATCCCTGTACCTAAATTTGTTAAAAAAATTCCAGCCGTTTCGGCGTGATGCGAGGACAATGGAAATTATGACCAACAGATAGCGCCCGACTGGCATGGCGACGCGCGCTCATACAAAACAAATGACGATCCTGCATCGCGCTATTAGGATTTTTCCTGAAGTTATGTCCCTTCTACATAGAACACTGATTTTAGATAGTATAGAAGTAGCGATTAGACAGAGGTATGTGCGGAATCCTTTCCGTAAGTTGGCCCGGTAAGCTGATTTATTTTATTCAGTTGTTAGGGACCGGCAGACCGTCTGTGTCGTAATTTAGCTGAGCGATAGCGTCGCGCCCGCAAACCGCAGCACAGGTACATCACGGCGCCGCAACCGCAGACGCGGTGACGCGCCTGTCCCTGTTATGTTACCTTCCTGGTACTATGGGCTGCACAATTGCATGGCCTATTTATGAACGAATTCATTGATAAATCAGTTTCTAGCTGGAGTCTAACATTATATATCACCAGGAAAAATAAATAAATAACTGGTACAGTAAGTTATAATCTTACGGACCAACTGCCAGCAAACAGCAGGCGCTGTCCGACCGGCGTGTCACCCTGGCGGAGCGTCGCTGTTTACGGATGGACGCTCGCTAATTTCAGTATCACTAAGAAAGCGACATCAACTAACGTAGTGTCGACCTTAACAGAACACCCAATCGCCACCTATAGGTATTTATTTATTTAGGAGAACCAACAAGTTTAACAATTTCGAGTAAACTTAAATATACCTAATACAAAGCAGGGAAGCCAATTACAGGATCACACGGATAGAAACAATTTAACTAATCTTAAATTAAAGTGCGACACTCATCACTTCACATCAATGTCATCTTGTATAGAAAAAGTATAAAAAAAAGAAGAAAATGGTAAACAATACATTACACTACACGAGCTCTAAAAATGGCAAAGTATATTTTAAACCCAGGCGGGTGAACGACTATGTAACACACCTAGTTAAAGCACCTTGTCACCAAACTTTGTCTCACAGAAGGAATTTTACAGTTAAATATGGCGATATCCAGTTCCTTCGTTAAATTGTTCACGCTACGACTTGCACGCGTCAGAAAACTATTTTGTCTGTAATTGGATGATGCAGATTTAAGAGATATGGGAAGAAAATGCCGTTTAGAACGAAGGGGAGTATTGAATGAGAGGTTCTCAAGCAACTCAGGGCAATCAGTGACGCCGCTGGTAATGTTAAGAATAAAGGTTATATCAGCTATCTCACGTCGTTTTTGTAGAGGAATTAGGTGATGTTTCTTATATATATCAGTGTAGCTAAATGTACTATAATTAGATTTAAGTTTAAAACACAAGTAAGTACTTTAGAATTTTTTGCTGAACACGCTCTAAGGTATATTAAACATGGGGTTTGGTCACAGACCACCCCCACTAGACGGAGCATGTAAGGCGACCCGCGCGCACCAACGATATAGTACGGCAGAACATTAAAGTATCAACACGGCGCCCACCGTTTAGTTGCGTTCATGTTTATGAGGTCTCTCTACACCACTTAACACTACAATTTACCATGTTATTTATTGAATTCCTTTTTTCGTTGACGTACACATGGATCATAAACAAGGACGCAACTAAACGGTGGCCGCCGTGTTGATACTTTAATGTTCTGCCGTACCATATCGTTGGTGCGCGCGGGTCGCCTTACATGCTCCGTCTAGTGGGGGTTGTCTGTGGGTTTGGTCGAGCGGTTTCCCGCGGATCTTCGCCAAATTCAGCGGAATTCCGAACTTAACAGACGTAAAAAGTTCAGCTGATAGATTATTGAGAACAAAATGAAATAAATAAATAAAACTTATTCTCATCAAAAATCGATCAATCGAAACAAATACTCAAACGCAGCAGCAGCCGGTTTGGTTCTATCGCATAATTCAATGTATTCAATTACCGTTCACTTTGGCCCGGTTCGATCATTTCGGAAGCCGGTGACGTAATTCGTGGACGCGAGGTCGCCGCGTCCGTGCAGCGATCAGTGTCAGCGTTGGTAAAGCCCATACGTCATAGCTGCGCGCGACGTGTTCCGCTTTCCTTGGCGGGCAGTATGCGGCGTGCAGTGTGCGCGGAGAAACCGCCGCCGGCCGCGGCGAGCGCAGCGTGCGCCGCGCAAGGATGTGCCGCACGCGGACCACAAATGAGCCCCCACGAACCGGTAGCTGGCGCAAGCATAGCCCGATAGGGTTTTCATCCAGTTTTATCTAAAATATGCCCGCCGCAGAAAACTTATCGGTGTTTTTTCCCCTAGCCATCCTGACAATTTGTCCTTTTTACATTGCCTAGGACTAGGAATAGTCGGATGCGTACTCGGTTCTATTCTAGGTATCTAAGATCTGCCTACAAAATAAGACTAAGTACGATACGTTTCGCTCCATGGTAGCGCAACTATCCATATACCACCGATATTGGAGCTCTAACATACTACTATTTTTATGTTATATGTACGCACTTGATATGACAACCGACACGAGTAATCTGTAGTAATCACGCGTGACGCGAGCCGCCGAACACTCCGGACAAGTGTTATGGCACTTCTTGTGCAACCACACGATATTACTTCCGAGCGCTGTTATTGTAATTGCTTTTATGTAAATTAGTTATGCTAACTAAACACGTCTTAAAATATCGTCTGTGCTCTTGTACTTACTTATATAGATCCTATAACAGGTTCCAGGCAAACTTGCAGCTGACCAGTAAGCAAACTAAGATGTAATGTTTCAGAAGCTAATGAGGCGTGGAATGTTAACGTGCCTGATACTTCCATGGCACTCTTACCCGCCGCACCGGAACACAGCCATGCAATATATCGCTGCTTGCGTCAGAATAAGTAAGAGGGTGGTTTGTGTCCAATCGGCCCACGTCCCAGAGAAAGTTAATAGACCTCAATCGACTTTATTTATTTAAATATTAAAAGTCAACTGGAAGACACCTCGTAAGGGTAGTATAGCTTTGCTTTTTTCACGCTTATTCAGTAAAAAAATATAAATGTTTTGGGTACAATAGTTATATAAAGTTGACAAAGTACAGATGTTGATGACGGTGTCAGTCATGCCATTTGATTATTTATTACTAACGCAAAAACGTAACGCAATTTCGGGGTCGTCAGAGTGACGTCTTCCGAAATATATTTCATCTGATTTTCGCGGAAAGCAATAGCGGGTGAGCGTCCAGCGGCAAATAGGTTTGTGGGGCAGCGCGCGCGCGGGCGGGGCGGGGCGGGGCGGGGCGCGCGGAGACTACGTAGTGCTCAGCTACGGACTAGATTGCCTATTGTTCCTCTACGAGTGATGTTTATAAATAATAACAACGAGCAAGTTACATCATCAATAGTTCTCGCCGACGATAATCGCAGCCGCAATTAACATTCAGGTTCCGGTAAAGGCGAGAGGAAAATATACATGCACTTGTAATTGATGTGATAACTAGCAAGAGCGCAGATGAGACCTGATATGAAGTCATCATCGACATTAAAACCGGCCAAGAGCATGTCGGGCCACGCTCAGTGTAGGGTTCTGTAGTTGCTCATCCTTCACAAGAGACGAACTTAAAACAGCGGTTTTAAGCCCGAGGTTTAAGTTACGAGAAAGATTTCAAGTTCTATAAAAAGGTCGTAAATGCCAAAGTAACTGTTATTACTTATTACCTTCTGGAAGTCAACTTACGTCCTTTTAAAGAAAATTATGAAATTTTGCGATAACTCAAAAACGGATGGACCTATTTTGTTTAATACAGTTTTCATTGAAAGTACTTATAAGGCCCCATTTTCATGAATTTTTCCATATTATTTTGTCCCGTGGTTAAAAAGTTAGAGGGGGGACACTATTATTTTTTATTTACGGAGCGAATATTTACAAAACTACTGACTTTATCAAAAAGTAATGCTTAGGGACCCCTATTAATTTAACTGACCTATTCAACGACACCCCACACACTAGGGTTGAAACGAAAAAAAAATTCACGCCCACTTTAGGCGTTCGAGAGGTACCCGAAAAAAATTTTTTTTTGTTTTTATTTTACCGTTTTTCCGGCGTAACACATACACATACTCATACCAAATTTCAGCTTTCTAGTACTAATGATCACGGAGCTAAGCCGCGGACGGACGGACAGACGGACGTGGCGAAACTATAAGGGTTCCTAGTTGACTACGGAACCCTAAAAAATGGAAGAATTGGCTAATCCGCATATACATACCTAAATAACTATGTTGTCGACTTAGGAGTAGGTACTTTGAATACTCGTGCACTTCTTGCAAACCCAAATTACTGTACATTGGAAACCGACGCACATTAGCACATGTGATAAAATTCCCACAACAGGAATACGTTTTAGTAACGTCACCATACCTATTATCTATTTATAAAACAATACATTACCCTAACAAGCAATACTATGAGCGCCGACTCGTAAGTATTGGGTAAAATTGAGTACGGAATTGAGAGATTTGTTTTATATTATTCCTATTGACCTGAACCAGGGGGCAGTGGGTTGTTGCGGGGGCGGGCGTCGCATCTTACAAGTCTGCGGGTCTCTCTAAGTCTCAACCCAAATGGCAGTTCCAGTTTAGGTATAACCAGACGTCGACACGCAAGTTTAATATAGATCATTCGATCTAATCCTTTTCAATTCCCATTACGAAAAGGAGCCCGCAAAGCAAAGCTTTACCATTGTTTCATCGGGATACTGGAGCTTCACTAGACATGTTCGATTTTCGGCGGCATCCACGACCCTCCAGGCCGCCTGTCGTCAGAAGCGGAGCGGAGGGATCATTCCCTCCGCTCCGCTTCTGACGACAGGCGGCAATCGATCCGAAGAAGATGAGAGATTAACGTGAAGCCCTTTTGGGCAGTTCATTTAAATCTGATGGAGAACTGCCGCGTCCGACATATTCGTACAAGTCATGAACCGGTCACACGATGTGCGACGGTGCATTTACCGGTGCGTTGGTGACATGGAGTCAAGAATCAATTTTGAGTACAGTCCGCACCACGTAAATCCGATGAAGTCAGCTGTGAAAGCGCTCGACGAGCGCAGTAGGAGCGACTTGAGAAAAAAAGCGTATACTGACTGGTGGTGAAGTTCCGGCTGGCGTAGGCGGCGCTCTCCTTGTCGTGCAGCAGCGTGAAGGCGTGCAGCTGGTAGGTGGCGCCGGGCGACAGCTCCTTGAGCGTGTGCGTCCAGCCGCCGCCGCCGCCGCCCGCCCCCGCGCCCGCGCCGCCCGCCCCCGCGCCCGCGCCGCCCTCCGGCGCCTCCACCGTGATGTTGCGCGCGCCGCCCTCCGCGCGCTCCGTCAGCGGGATCACCTGCGCACAACACAACTACGGCTTAACATACCGAACTCACACTCAGAAAACCTACCTACAAGGTGACAGTAGGTATATGTACCTACCTACAAATATATATTCATATTTGTATGAAATGGATAGGAAACGTCATTAACATCACAACAATTATTTAGTCTGCCTCATCACATTATTCAATGACGTACCAAATTCAATTGTACAACAAGAGCGTACTAGCTTTACGTGGTAAATTGAGTCTATATCTATGAATATCTTTGTCTAGTATGGCACGAACAAACTTTTAGACTTATCAGACCGACTCCAGTCAGATAAAGTTCAATCTCAAATCACTAGTATGAAATTATGAAAAAACGACATGCCAAGGAAACCTACGAGTAGAAATAGAAACATTTACACGGGCGCGATTGTGCTTTGAATGTCGATCGCTGTTGTGTTGCGTTGAGCGCTGCCGCTGCAACACGCAACACGAACAAAACAAATATCCAGATACGTGTGGGTGGGCGCTGCCGGTCTGCTCTGGCCGACGGTTTACTCCCATCCAGCAGAAGAGTATGTACAATGAGCGTGCATATCGTCCAGCTATATTGTTCGCGGTAATATATATCGCACCAAACAAAAATTATTGTCCTGACACTGACATTATAGTTTTCCGCGAAGCATGAATTGCTAAAATTCTATCGAACCTAGCCTAGCTCCTACATCACACGAAAATTGGAAACAAGGCATTCATAGTATTCGTAGCACTTTTTGTGCTTATTAGGTGAAAATGTAAGGGAACGTATTGTATATAAATTTATCTAAGAAAAAAATCGCATTCGTTCTTAACTATATCTAACAATCAACCGTAGTTAATTGGCAGAGTTGAAGCATTCAAAATAAATGATTATTTTAAATGACGCAGCGCAAGAATAAATCAACTGACCGTCATTCAAGAATATGTTATTTTGAATGACGAGTTTTAGAATAAGTAAAACAAAGCCGACAAATATTGTAAAACTAATTTAATTATCAATGAAATAAATTCATCTATGTTTGATTATCACAAAGAATATATTGTTCGATTACATTAGTCCTTCAAAAATTCATTAAAAGTTTCTGGAAGGGTTGAGTTAACGGGGAATGTGGTCGATTTGAGAATATGGACAAGTTGGCATTGTGGACGAGTTGGATATGTATAGACGAGTTGGGAATATGTACGAGTTGGCAATATGGACAAACTAGGAATATATACGAGTTGGAAATGAAGACGTGTTTAGGGTGTGGAAAAGTCGTCATTGCAGCCGCGTTGGCATTGTGGATGAGTTGACAAGGAGGACGAGTCGGAATTTGGAATGTTTAACATGCGAAAGTTGATGATAAAAATAACAAAAAACATACCTACATTTTCAATTTCAAATGATCCATCTGAACCAAGATAACAGTCATTCAAATATAACGTAATTTTAAATGAACCTCTAACAAACTAACAAATTCAACCCGTTAGCGTCAAGAAGAATAGGTAACGTATTCTTGATTTATTTTATTCCAGCCATTCAGAATAACGCGTTCAAGAATAATAATTATATTCTTTTTTTCTTTATGTGGATGGCGTCTGACCGTTAATTCTTAGTCATTAAAAATAACATTTGTTTAACTCTGAGGAATGGCTCATATAAAAGCCATTAATAGTAATGGCAACTTGACTGCCGCTTTGTGCGTTACCAGCGTCACCACTTAATCAAAATGTTAGACAGGTACGAGTTAGCGCAGGCTCTTACGAAATTTTCCTTGTTCTTAATTATGATTATGACATTACGACTCTCGTTTTAACATAGACCCAATCAATAGTGAAGATGTCCAACCAAATATACATTTACAATATGCCTTGGATTTGATGGGGATGGAACACGGTTACATTGCCCAAGCCTGCATGAGCGTGTACAGGCACCGGCATATATCACCACCTTGCCCGCTCTCCGATATTACAGCTGATAGCAGGTGCCAACACAAAAAAATCAACAGGTATGCTATAAAGAAGTAACAAAGCTGTCTTGTTGTCAAATATGGCGTCGCTGGAATCTGTCGCAGTCGACAGGTTTCGCAACGCTAATGGGCAATCGTTTTCGGCGCTGACTCAATAGTTGACTCAACTAGCGGTGGGCTCGGAGAACCTCTCGATCCAACACTACTAGCCTGCCTGCGGCCTTCAAGAACCTCAATTCAAAATATGTGATTCCCAATATACAGATTTCCGCCTGGTCTCGCGTACGGGTAGCATTTCTCAACTGATAGTCGTGAACTTTGTGAGGAGGTTTGATAGTTATATAACTTCCTTTTGTCGATTCGATATTACAATGTATTTTTTAAATGGGTGAGATATCTGGGTTTGAAAACGTAAAAAAAAACCTATTTCCGACATTTTCAAACAGCTGGGCAAGGTCTACAACTCACAGAGCTTTGTGTATGATCCCTGACACGTAGCAAATATTTGACCTTGTAGAATCAAATACGACAACCACAGCACAGCACACACATGCAGATGAATGAATAATACTAACTATACCTTGATTTTATTATCACCAAATATTTGACACATGATGGCACTCAAATAACGTAAATGTGCATGATCAATGATCATGGTTTTTCAAGCATCTATAAACGTTTTTTACTTTCTATTTAATACAATTCAGTTATGTTATTTTTTTTTTCTTATCACTGTGTTGAAGTATTTAACGATAATAAAATTATGTTGAAGTATTTAACGATAATATTACTTATAAACTGCAGTTACGTACTACGTGGTTTTCTTTTTTTTAAGAGCTGTGTTGTGACCAAATCGTTGGTTTCGTCGATTCAGGTGACATTTCTGTAAATTGAAAGAAACTCAAACAACCCCGTGGACGCCGGCTTTCGTTTCAGAATGCCTGTCCCACAATGCGTGTTTTTCAGCATGTGCAGTCATAAAAAAACCGGCCCAGTGCAAGTCGGACTCGCGCACCGAGTGTACAAACACTTCCCGTCTTAACTAGCCGGGTTAATTTAAGTTTGCACCTGGTATAATGTTATTCATACATTGAGGTCCAAAATTAACGCAACCGATCATGTTTGTTGTATGGGACCCCCACTTAAATATTTATTTTATTCTGTTTCTAGTATTTGTTGTTATAGCGGCAGCAGAAATACATAATCTGTGGATTTTTTAAACTATCTATCACGGTTCGTGAGATACAGCCTGGTGACAGACGGAGAGACAGACAGACGGACAGACGGACAGCGGAGTCTTAGTAATAGGGTCCCCTTTTTTTACCCTTTGGGTACGGAACCCTAATAGAAGAGGTTTTGGTTTAAATTAAGATTATGTCACTTATCAAGTGAATATTATAATAAAGTATCGTGTCACTCCTCTACAAGCCGCCACTAATCAAACAACTATAATTGTATTTCGGTCTTAAATATTATACCTAATCTACTTTACCAAGTACCTACCTAGTAAAGTGTTCCACTGAGCCTCCACCCTCACAAATGGTGGTGCGGTGGCAGTGCGGTAATATTTTCTTCGATTTCCGTGACTGTCACATATTTAAATAAAATAATTTAAACTGATTGTTATCGCTTATATTCATTATTTGAGCCTCTGTGACGTTTCGGCAACTTTACCGACAACACAATTTTTCTCTGTCAAAGTTACATTTGTGTAAATTACCCATTTTATAACTATAAAAATAAAGGATAAGTTTATGTTGTTTATTTTTTGTCCAAGAGAGCAAGCGAGTGTGAGAAGAATACTACTTGTATGGCGAGCGACGTGCGTGGGGGTTCGTCCGTATTAGGGCTTGCATTCCGGAATTCCGGAATTTCGAAACTCCGGAATTTCGGATGATTTTTCCTGATTGATGTCTATGATAGAAACGTGTGATGAATGTGCTCGGTAAAAACTTACGATAGTGACAGGCGGGGTATGGAACGTCAATATAATAAATGTCATGGGGTATCTCAGGTAGTTAATAATTTTACCATCAGGCCAATAAATCAATACGTTACAATACGAACTCCCATTGGTAAGTAAAGTTGTTCATGAATTTGCGTCTGATAATCGGTAATATGTTGCATAAAATTGATACTCATAATTTCATTTTGTATAACAACCTACGACAGAAACATCATTTCTCCGAATTTTATTTTGCATATTTTTTTTCTCATATTGTGATTTTACATAATTTTTTATATCAGAACATTCATATGGAAGAATATGAATAAGCATAATATTTACATGTCCGAATAGTTATTTCGAAGAAATTTATATCTCATAATATTTAGATTAAATAAAAATTGTTCGAAGCAAGAATCAAGCTGATTATACCTGCACTGGATTTTTGAAGGCAATAGCTGCTAATCTAAGATTATTGTAATTATTTCAAGGAATAATCCATAATTGGCTGAACCTTAATGTATTTCGCATGTCTCAAATAAATGAAATACGATAACTACTCCTTTTTAGGGTTCCGTAGTCAACTAGGAACCCTTATAGTTTCGCCATGTCCGTCTGTCCGTCTGTCCGTCCGTCCGTCCGTCCGTCCGCGGCTTAGCTCCGTGATCATTAGTACTAGAAAGCTGAAATTTGGTATGAGTATGTGTATGTATAACGCCGACAGAACGGTAAAATAAAATTTAAAAAAAAAATTTTTTTTCGGGTACCTCTCGAACACATAAAGTGGGGGTGATTTTTTTTTTCTTTTCAACACTGGTGTGTGGGGTATCGTTGAATAGGTCTTGTAAAAATAATAGGGGTCTTCTAACATTATTTTTTGATAAAGTTAGCAGTTTTGTAAATATTCGCTCCAAAAACAAAAAAAATAGTGTCCCCCCCCCCTCTAACTTTTCAACCACGGGTCAAAAAAATTCAGAAAAATTCATGTTAATGAGGCCTTATAAGTACTTTCAATGAAAACTATATTGAACAAAATCGGTCGAGCCGTTTTTGAGTTATCGCCAAATTTCATATTTTTTCTTTAAAAGGTCGTAAGTTGACTTCCAGAAGGTAATAAGTGATTACAGTTTCTAGGGCGTTTACGACCTTTTTATAGAGCTTAAAATCTTTCTTCACGTAAACCTCGGGCTTAAAACAGCAGTTTATTGTGAAGGATGAGCAACTACGGAACCCTACACTGAGCGTGGCCCGACATGCTCTTAGCCGGTTTTTTATTTCTACTTACAACATGACTTGTAGCAGTTCGATTCTGTTATGGTCGCAGTTCTAACCCAACCTAACCCATTAAGTTCGGTTTTAATCTAACCTACTTGACTGGCAGCAGTTCGCTTCTGTTGTGGTCGCAGTTCTAACCTAACCTAACCCATTAAGTTCGGTTTTAACCTAACCTACTTTACTGGCAGCAGTTCGGTTCTGTTGTGGTCACAGTTCTAACCTAACCTAACCCATTAAGTTCGGTTTTAACCTAACTTACTTTACTGGCAGCAGTTCGGTTCTGTTGTGGTCACAGTTCTAACCTAACCTAACCCATTAAGTTCGGTTTTAACCTAACCAACTTTACTGGCAGCAGTTCAGTTCTGTTGTGGTCGCAGTTCTAACCTAACCTATTTTACTGGTATCAGTTTAGTTAATAATCGCCTAATCTAACCTAAAACCTAAACTAGTTTCCTAGCACTCGTCTGTTCCGTAAACTATGTCTTTATGCCATAATAAATTCGGCGATATTAATGTTCTGCCATTAAAAATTATGTGAAATAAAAGTCGGTGATACAAGTGTTCTGCCATTTAAAATTAAGCTAAATTAATAGTATGCTAACTGACAATTATGATACATATATGATTATGTTAAAGAATCATTCGGCTAAAAATGTTTCGGCGAAATGTATTTCGGAGAATCGATATTATGCAAGATAAAGGGAACCCCTGATAATCATTATCTTCCTATGCTGAGCTGATAGGAGTTAGGAGGCAAATCAGAATAATTCTTTAACAAAAAAAAAACAGACTTCAAAAAAACGGAAAAGCCAAAAATAACGCGTTCATGTACAGATTACATTTGAATCACCTTCTGAAGTCGGTGCCAAACCTCACGTAAACCACTTTATCGAACAAAAATACTCGTAAATACCAAAATAGTAATCATTAAGGGTTTGGCACCTACGAAAGGTGATTCAAATTTAATCTGTACATGAACGGGTTTTTTTAAGACGGTTTTTTTTTGTAATTTTTTTTTTTGTAAGTTGGTATCAGACACTTTACCTTGAACCGGAAGCCGGTGTAGTCGCCGTGCGGCGGCGGCGCCCAGGCGATGGTGGCCTGCTTGTTGCGCGACAGCGACACCGTCAGGTTGGTCGGCGGCTCCGGCGCTGGACACACAAACAGACACGACGATCAACATTATCTATATATGTATTTATATATTATGAGTACTAGACGCCATTATACATAAACAACAAGTACAAGCATTGCTTAAGTTTGGGACTAGGTCAATTTGTCCCTTACTATTTATTTTATTTTATTTATAAATATTTAAAATACATGACTCGTGATCGTTTCAAGGACTTATACAAGAAAAATTAGGCATGATTCATACATTGAACTTTTCGTTAGCATTTATTAAATCTCGTTCACAAACAGGAAATGCTTTAAAAATGAAACAAAGTTAACACAGACCGACTTACCAGTGATGATGGTCTGATTCCATGTGAGTAAATCGGCGAAAGTGGCGTTGGAGTAGTAGAGCATGAAGTGGTACTTGGTGCCGGGCAGCCCCTGGAAGTTGATGGTGGAGGCGCGCGCGGGCACGGTGAAGTTGGGCGCCGGCGAGCCGTGCGGCGGCCGGTAGTCCAGCCGGTACTGGCCCGCCTCGTCCGCCGCCGCGCCGCCCGACCCCGGGATCTCGATCACCAGGTCCGCGCCCAGCGACCCGCCTGCCACCGTCTGCGGCAGACACACTACTTTCGTATATGCCGCACTACATGCACAATTACTGCACCGAGCAACAAAACTTGGAAAGCCTTACTTAAGTTTGCGGTAATATAAAAGTGTTGATTAAATTTATTGCGATCACAAAAATGGGTCCACTGTGATGAATAGGTGGCTTCGGCCAGGTATATCAACAGAAGGCAACAGTGGTGGGGAGCATGAGCGGACCCCGCAAGAGATTATTTCTGTATTTTTCGATTTACTACAACTCCTAAGATATTAATTTAAATTGTATGGTGTAAAGAGCTATTGTTATGTGTATGAAATGCTCAATATTACTTTTTTTTCAGTCAATTTACACGAAATGCTGACTGCTTGTTGTTACCAACTGAATTATTTTTTGAAATTTCTTTGTGTAATCTTTATTTTATTTAGTGATGCACAATAAAGAGTATTATTATTATTTCCTTTATTTATTTTAATTCTTAAGTTAGGTTTCTTTACAATAAATTTATATAAAAAGTAAAATACAATATAGAAATTACAAAATATGAACATATTATAAAAAAAAACCTAACTTGGGGTGCCGCCGGTAGCGGGGCAGGGCCCAGGCAACTGGTGGTTAGAGCTGCAGAGAGAGGAACCTTCTGACAATGCGTGCCGTATATATTTCCTATCTTAGGCTAGGTTTTTACAATGTATGTATATTATTTTCATTATTAAAATCTACAGAAAGTATACAATCTGCAGCTTCCTCAAGAATCACTCTATTGATAGATGAAAAGTGGATAGACATTTATTCAGTAGTTTTTGAGATATTGGGAACATACTCATAGACACGGCAGGGGACTTTGTTTTAAAAAGTGTAGTGATATCTACATCCATAAAATTAGTTACCAGAAATACAGCTTGTAAAGATTGTTGGTGATTAGCATTCTCCCACAACTTCAACTGTGTGGCTCCTATCTTGCTTAGCCCCAACATGCTGCAACCATTATTTTCATGGGATAAAAAGCCTATATCACCTTTTAATAAGTCTTTATTCTATCTATATGAAAAAGATCATATCAATCATTACATCATTATTGCTTGAAACAAAAAACTACAATTTAACCTATTTTATTTTTCTTTTGTTTGTGTTTGGTCTAAAACAGTAAAAATAAAAACTTTCCTTTATAATAATAATACTCATCCTTCCTTTTATTTGATACAGTTGGCGTCACATAATGTTAAGATGTATGATGTAAAATCCACCAACTATACCATCAAATCAATGTGAGAACTATAAGGAAGTATTAGCAACCAATTATATCCCATTAAGATTATAGGACTGCCTACAAGGAAACCTTACAGCCAAATAATATCAAGTGATTGTGATAATGATTTGTATTTAAAAATAACTAGTACTTTAGTAAATTAAACGTCATCAATCATATAATATTGCCCAGGATTTGATAGAATATACCATTTAGCAGTGACCTAGCATCTGCAGGTAAACAGATCCACGGCACACAAGTTCATTGCAGCTGATAAGGCCACATACCTACAGATTACATTTTAATAATGCAATTTCTGGTTTACATAATTATAACATTTTCAATGTCAAACAGCATTTGTGATACATTACTCAGATTACTTTCAAGAACTCTCTAGAAATTGTTTTTCTATTTGCAGTATTGAAATCTATTGATTATTCATTAAGATTGTAACAAGTTTCTTATAAGTTTAATTAGTAATGTTGTGTGCAGTATAACTTGTTTATGTTTACAACGCGTTTTGTAAACAATAACTTTGTTCTGTTGTTTACTTAAGTGAATAACGATGGATCAGTAAGAGCACAGCTTGCATGAAGTGGGCCAAAACTTCGATTTCACTAGGTCTGGTACCGTAACCTTGGAAGTTATGGAGTGCGGAGTATGTTATCAGAGTGAGTGAGGGTAGCAGAATAGCACTGACCGCGAGCACCACCAGCAACAGCAGCGGCGGCGGCGGGCGGACCCGCAGCAGGGCGCCGCGCGCGCGGACGGGCCGCACGCGCGCCCTCGTCGCTTGCACAATCGACCTCTTCCACATCATTGAAGGCGACTCGAACGTTTCACGCGACACTTTCTCTTCCTCACACCCGACACATCCACACGATAATAGCATTGTGATTCATCTGAGAACATGCACACTGTTGTCATATCATCGCGCAATAGCCGTTTACACGACAAATTGATCTCGAAAACACTAAAATACGATTCTATTGTCGTACGCCATTTCACAGCGTTAAGTAAACTGAACTGTCTGTCTGTCTTGCCTTGTCTAACTTGCTTTGCTTGTCTACCTGACAGGTTGTTACCGTTCGATCTAAACATCGATAAGATGAACAGATATCGACTATCGATACGTATTATACTAAAACCTTATTGGCTTATTTATTTATTACATACAAATTCACAGTACACATGACCAAAACATTTGTGTGGTATAATGTCATTAAATACTCAAAGGGTATAATACCTCAATGATGGTATACAAAAAGTAAAATGGTTAAACAAAAATAGCCTAAAACCTTTTCAAAACGTATATATAATATAATATTGTGATGACGACATCAGACAGGTAGCAGGAACAACGTGGAGCAGAGTGGCCATCGATAGGCTAGAGTGGAGAAGATTGTAGGATAGGAGGCCTTTGCCAACTGGCAAATAGACATACAAAAGTGGAGAAAAACACAAATATATGAATAGAAATTAGATAAATTGTATTTTATACTTTTAGGTTGTCTGAATAAAGGGCTATTATTATATATAATATTGAACAACCTTAAAGTTTATAATTATATTTATTGTGAAATACAGTGAAACCTTGATAACTGGGACTAGAACGCACCAGCAAATTTGTCTCATTTAAGAAGGTATTCCACATAATGTGTTTAGTTTTAGTATGTCTTATTTACAGAAGGTTCCATTAATAGAGTTCAAAATAGAAAATATCTTAATTATAGAGGTGTGATTATCAAATAAAATAGGAAGGTGATGTTTTTCGTTATTTTTTTCCAAAAACGAGAAACATTCATTAAAATAAAATTATAGTCTCAGTAAAAGGGGTAAAATACCTTCCTCTCTCAATTATAAGTAATTATGTCAAAAAAATCTAATCCCAGATATAGAGCATAGAGGTCTGTTTTGTTTTGACCCACTAAAAGAGGTAATTCAGGCGTAAAGTGTCGGAACATCAGCACGAGTTCTAGCTATGGAGTTTTCTCACTTATCCAGGTCCCACTTAATCTAAGTTTAACTGTAATGTAAACTTTTACAACATCGGGCAGATTGATAAATTGTACTGAAATCCGACCAATAGACGCAGTTCAAAGCAAACCAAGGCGTCTTTCTCCGACCTGAAATATGTTATATATCATTATATAATTGGACGTCAAATTGTGAAAATAGAAAAACAGTATCAATTGATACTTTGGTGTATAAAATTTCCTACCAAGTGTAATTGATTCCGATTATTAATAAAAGTTCGCAAGAGCAAAACCAGAGCTTTTTGATTTTTAGTCTGATCTTACTCAGTATCGAGTATTTTACATTCAAACCTCGTACAAGGCAAAAAAAGTGTCCAGATATATTTTTGTTCCGGATCGTCACGTTTTTGTTTATATGATGTCACTTAAAATTTTCAGAAAAAATAAGTTTAATTACACCTTGCAGCATTAAAAGTTAAGAAAACCGGCTAAGAGCATGTCGGGCCACGCTCAGTGTAGGGTTCCGTAGTTGCCCGTCCTTCACAGACGGGCTTAAAACAGCGGTTTTAAGCCCGAGGTTTAAATTACGAGAAAGATTTCAAGCTCTATAAAAAGGTCGTAAACACCAAAGTAACTGTAATTACTTACCTGGAAGTTATCGATTATACGCGCCAGATTGACCGAAATGTTTTAATATAGTATGGCACTTAACTTATATGTGTAACGTTTGAAGTAAGTATGTCTAATTGTTATGAGTTATTGGTAAAAAAATAATTTAAAAAAATAAGAACATCGCGCGGCACCTACGTCATTTTAAAGAAAATTATGTTTTTCTTGCAATAACTCAAAAACGGCGCGGCCGATTTTATTTAATATAGGTACATTTCAAAGATTCAAAGATTTATTTGCCAAGAATACAGTGTTAAAGGTGTTAAATATAATTAAAGTACCATGTATTCAGCCTACATACAGGCATGCAAATTTTTAAAAATATAAATAAACTAAGAAGACACAATAATTGATAAAAATTAAATGTATAATATAATGTCAATAGCCTAATTCTACCTTATTCTACATGTCTCGAGAAAAACTTTTACACTGTAGAAACATCCATCGAGCTGATCGAGCAGCCTTATATTTAAATTTCTTTAAAACTATTTCCTTCCATTGACCTTATATCATTGGGAATGCGATTGTAAATGTCAATGCACATATTAAAGGCATTTTTCTTATAAAGCATTGTATGGCAGCGCGGCTTTTGTAGCAGATGCCTCCCTTTTAAGTTTTAATCTAGTCTGCCTTTGTGTAGTTTGTCCACGCTTTTCGAAGTACGTCGAGTTCATTTACATCTACACACTTACGAGAACAAAAATATCTGAACACGACCCTATTGCCAGTAGCATAAAATCGTGTTCAGATATTTTTGTTCTCGTAAGTGTGTAGATGTAAATGAACTCGACTTAAATGAGTTTTTACAAAAATACAAACTTCTCTGATATATAAACATGACAAAGGCAGAATGTGTAATTTTTTGAATAGTGGGACTATCATCGAACGACGCACCGCAAATAAACATGGCAAAGGCAGAATGTGTAACTTTTTGAATAGTGGGACTATCATCGAACGACGCACCGCAAATGACTGATACATTTTTTTTGTATCTTATTGAAAGTACTTTGAGGCCTCATTTTTATGTTTTCCATATTTAAGATTTTTTTACAACGCTATTTTTTTGATTTCCAGAGCGAATATTTACAAAACTGCTGAATTGATCAAAAATAATGTTTGTAGACCCCTATTATTTTTAACACTTTTTCAACCAGACAAAAAAGTAAGACATATCCCAGAAACCGGCCGAGCCGACTTTTATAGCATCAACCCGGCTACCGGGTTGGCCAGCATCAGATCTCTTTTTTATCCGTCCGTCCTTCCGTCCCTCTGTCTAGGCCCTTTCTCTCGGGATCGAGTTAAAATTAAAACCATAGGTCCCTTGAAGCTGTGGAAAATGCAAACTTCGTAACGTAAAAATAAGATACGGCCGTATATGCCGCAATAAACATATATTTTGACACTCAAGGGAATCAAAATTTATAGGCGATTTCTTGTTGACCTAGAACAATGAAATTTGGCAAATAATACCGTCTTATGCTACAAGTATACGAAAAAAATCTGAAAAATATACATTTGTAATGAAATCATATATATAGTTATTGTTTAAAGTACGTAAACCAGTTTTCCAACGGCAAAGTTATATAAGTTTGTCGCCTAGTACAGGTTATCTTATGTCCAGTAAATTATGCAAGTGTTTTCATAGTTCGTTCCCTTAGTGTTCAACTGCGACTGGCACTTGACCATTCTTTTTAGGGTTCCGTACCCAAAGGGTAAAAACGGGACCCTATTACTGAGACTTCGCTGGCCGTCCGTCCGTCTGTTACCAGGCTGTATCTTAAGAACGGTGATAGTTGAAATTTTCACAGATGATGTATTTCTATTGCCGCTATAACAACAAATACTAAAAATAAAATAAAATAAATATTTAAGGAGGGCTCCCATACAACAAACTTGTTATACATTATGGTACGGAACACGGAACCCTTCATGCGCGAGTCGGACTCGCACTTGCCTAATTTTTCTATTTTTTTTTCAAAACGCTTACTTATAATGTTTGGTGTTCCGTATTTTCATAATTCATTGGGGACACAAGTTTCCAAATCAAATCCAAAACTGAACTCCATTCTAAAGGCGGCGATTATCGAGCCACATAATTATCGATACTCGTATCATTGCAGCCACGCTACCCCTACCCTATTTAATATGACAGATGACAGCTGACTGACAAAAGATATTTGAGTAATTGCTTTTACAGCAGAATTTTTGTTTGAAGTTTTTTAACTGGTCTTAATTAGTTTTATACATGACTTTTATTTGGTCCAAATACTACTAGATAGTTTAGTTTCGTTTTAATGCTAATTAAGTCTCAATTACTACTTTATTATCAGTTGCAGTTTGATAATATATTGCAAAATCATAACGTTTCTTTTTTTGTACAGAAAGTAAAAAAATATATATCTTTTTTCTTCGTATCCTGAATATTGTTATATTATGTTTCCAGTTTCTGTCTGTTTAATTACGGAACTCCGATTCGGACTGTTCCAACTGGCACCGCGAGTGGAGTGGGGTGTACTGGACTGGACGCCATCGGCTTGCAAATTGTGACATTTGGCGTTGGCGGGCCTTCATATTGAATTATTTACATTATATGTTATTTGTACATCCAAACCATTAAAAACGTTCAAAATGTTAGATACTGACACATGGAATCCTGTCAACACGTTAAAAATTTTAATCGCTTCGGACATTCACCTCGGGCATGTCGAGAATGACCCGGTACGCGGCGAGGACAGCTTCCTCGCGTTCGAGGAGGTACTGGCGCAGGCGGCGGCCAACGATGTCGACCTCGTGCTGTTGGGCGGCGACCTGTTCGACCACGCCAAGCCTTCGCCCGCCTGCATGTTCAAGTGTACTCAACTCATCCGACAGCACTGCTTCGGCGACAAGCCGGTGCGCGTGGAGCTGCTGTCCGACCAACTGGAGAATTTCTCGCGCAGTGTCAACTACGAGGACCCCAACCTCAACGTGTCATACCCCATCCTGTCCATCCACGGCAACCACGACGACCCCGTCGGGCAGGGCAGCGTCAGCTCGCTAGACATCCTGTCTATAACCGGCCTCGTGAACTACTTCGGCAAATGGAGCGACTATACTCGCGTGCGCATCTCGCCGGTGCTGCTTCGCAAGGGCTCCACGCGCCTCGCGCTCTATGGTCTTAGTCATCTCAAGGACCAACGTCTCGCGCGCCTGTTTGCCGAGAAGAAGGTAGAAATGGAGATGGTGGACGATAGCAACGACTGGTTCAACTTGCTGGTGTTGCATCAGAACAGAGCAGACCGTGGTCCGGGCAACTTTATACCAGAAAAAGTATTACCAAAGTTTCTGGATCTAGTGGTTTGGGGTCACGAGCATGACAGTCTCGTACTTCCAATGAAAGGGAAGAAGAATGATGATTTTATGGTGGTCCAACCGGGTAGCACGGTCGCTACGTCGCTGGCCGCAGGGGAGGCTCTGAAAAAGCACTGTGCTCTCTTGGAAATTCATGGAACTAATTACAAACTAACCCCAATCCCTCTTAAAACTGTACGGCCATTCATCTTTAAAACCATAATTCTTTCGGAAGAGGACCTCGGAGAGGAGGAGGTCAACGAACATGAGAAAGTTCAAGAGTTCCTTAAAGGTAAAGTGAACGAGGCGATCGAGGAGGCAAATAACCTCCGGAGCGGGGATCCAAAGCAGCCCACCCTGCCATTGGTGAGGTTGAGCGTGTTCTACGAACGGCCAAGTCAGGATTTCAATCGTATGCGCTTCGGGCAGAATTTCACGGGACAGGTCGCCAACCCGAACGACCTGCTCGTGATGAAACGGGAGAAGAAGTACCGCGAGAAGAAGGAGGCGGATGACGACATGGGCGAGGTGGACGTGGCGCGCGCCGCGCACGAGGCCGCCGACGTGGAGGCGCTGCTGGCCGCCTACTACGCCGCGCTGCCCGCGCAGCGCGCGCCCGCCGTGCTCAGCGCGCGCGCCGCCACCGAGGCCGTGCGCGACTTCACGCTCAAGCACGACGACGGCGTCTTCCGCCGCGTGTTCGACGCGCACCGCCGCCGCGCCGTCGAGGCGCTGCTCGACTCCACCGCCGAGACCGACGAGGAGATCACCGAGCGCATGCGCCTCGCGCGCGACGTGCTCGACTCCACCGACCTCGACCAGCTGAAGATGCTCGTCGACCTGAACATCATCTCCGACGCCGCGCCGAAGCCGAAGCCGCGCGGCGCGGCCAAGGCGCCCGCCAAGACCGTGACCGTGCTGTCCAGCGACGAAGAGGCCGCGGAGCCGGCGCCGCGCGGCGGCAAGGCGACGCGCTCGCGCGGCCGGCCCTCGCGCACCGCGCGCGGCGGCCGCGGCGCCGGAGCCGGAGCCGGCCGGGCGGCGGCCTCGCCCGCGCCGCCGCCGGCGCCGGAGCCGGCCGCGGAGCGCCGCACGCCGCGCCGCGCCGCACAGAAGGCGTCGTGGCTGTCGGGCGTGGCGGCGAGCCGCCATCGCAACTCCTCTAGCGTAGAAGACTCCGACTGAGCAGTTCTTCCGTTCGCGGCCGGTCCGCTATCTAGGTTAGTCGTGTGGCCGTCTACGTGTGGGGCCGACAGATTCATTCCTTAAACCCGTCGTTCTAAGGGTGAAGCCGGACTAGCGTAATTTGGTCGCACCATTCATCGTGTCACGTGATCACGTCCTAAGTATGGCGCGACCGAAATTACGCGACTCAAATTACGCTCGTCCGGCTTCAGCCTAACGGAGATGCCACGACTTTACACGACTAGCGGCGCGGCAAGCGGTTGAGCGAGAGATCCGAGCGCGGCGACATAACGAGTGAGCGAGACACACTAGGTACGTGTGACTCCGCAGACCGCTGCCGCTGTCGCGCAAACTCGTGGCATCTCTCGTAAACGGTTTGAGGCTCAATTGTAGATTCCTTTAAGCAAATCAATTCCAAATTTGTTTGCGTAAATGATCAACATTGTTATTAATGGGATCGGAAAATTGAGTTTTTTAGTGTAAGTCAATATTTTTTATATATTTCATAATTTTCATAAATATTCCTAACCTTTGAGTGCTCATGCCTCCAAAGCCAGGGCTCATCTACGTGAACGTTTTGGACAAGATCCTACTCAATAGGATTAACACAAATTAATTTGCTAAGGCAAATTGCCAACATTGGCCATTTAACGACAAATTAAAGGCTATGATATTTACCCATAAGGGAATAGGATCGTTTTTCCTGTAAATATCATAAGAGGTAGAAGTTCACTTGAATCCTATAGGCTATCACTACCATTAACGGCCTTTGTATTTCGGATATTATGTCCGGATTTTGTATGAAGGCGATCACGCAGTTTGCCGCGACTGATATTGTATGATATTGAAAACACGTTCGGAACTCGCAAATTTCTATTTTATTTTAAAGTGTGATAAGGCCCTAATAAGAAAGTGGACATTCTGGGAAATAGCGAATGGTGACAAGCAGGCATTTGGACAAATGCCTATTTTTGTCTATTTCTAATGTAATGGCACAAATAAAACAATATAATGTACATAATTAAACAATGAAAGTCCAGTTTTTGAAATCGAGAATGCTTTATGAGTCATTTTCAAAATACATGTCCATAGTTAAAGGCTTAATAAAAACAAAGTTACGATCGCTTCTTTTGTGTGACGAAAGTTACTCATACAAAATGTATGGGTAACTATCGTAACACAATGGAATCAATGAAGTTTTGTTTTAATTAAAGCCCTTAACTACGCATTTGTATTTTGAAAATGACTCTTATATGAAACTTTGATACAAAATGTAGCCGTTTTCATTACTAGTGAATGTCAGTAACCAATAATTTTTGTTTAGTTCTTGCTTGCCGCAAATTGTCGGAGCATTGACTGTTCCCAAATGGAGCGCGTTTTCGTTCAACATTTTTATGGTGTCTATATTTATAAGTTCAATTATTACTGAATAAAAAATTGAGTATTGTGATATTTTGATTTTGTTTGTATGTATGAAGTAGAAATTAAATAATAAGCAGTGATCGGCACGGACCGTGCAACATCGCGGTATTCGGCGGAAAAAAATACGAAAATGATGGATGTACATTTTACATTATCATATTACACTCAATTGAACATATTATTCTCAATCAAGATTTCATGATCGCGAGATTACTCATAATTATGTTCATAATTTTTATTTATTAGGTACTATACGAAACCCGAGAAGTAGCACGGTTCGTGCCGATCGCTGATAATAAGATGTACAATTGCTGAAACAAACAACGAGCATAAAACAATCAATGCATGCCGAAGTATTTCTTCTCTAGAGCATTTCTGTTGTGGCTATCATATGGAACCCTAGACTGGGCGGGCATAAGCCGACATGCTCCTGTCCTGGCCTTCTCCTGGCCGATTTTTTAGGGTTCCGTACCCAAAGGGTAAAAACGGGACCCTATTACTGAGACTTCGCTGTCCGTCCGTCTGTCACCAGGCTGTATCTCAACAACGGTGATAGCTAGACAGTTGAAATTTTCGCAGATGATGTATTTCTATTGCCGCTATAACAACAAATACTAAAAATAAAATAAAATAAATATTTAAGGGGGGCTCTCATACAACAAACTTGTTATAGATTATATATATGTATAGGTACGGAACCCTTCATGCGCGAGTCGGGCTCGCACTTGCCCAATTTTTGTTTATTGCATCGTACGCCACTAGAGGGAGTTTCAAGGTGAGTAAATTAAACAATAAATCAATAAAATAACTTGTTATAATATATTTGACGAAGTACATTTGGGATGTACACATTATTGATATTTTAGTATCTAGTTGAACTCTCACTCGGGTAACAAATATATTTTACACTGAAACCTAGATAACTGGGACATGATGGGACCGGCAAATTTCTCAGTTGTATTTTTAACAGTATAAAAAATGGTGCCCAATAGACAAAAATTACTAGGTCGATGCAGAGTCAGCCACCGGCTAAGCTTGCACCATAGATTGGAGCGAAGTTTTTTTTTCCAAATTTTCTCTTCGTCACGATCTAGCGAAATTTAATTTTTGCATTTTAAAACAAAAATTTCCTAAATCGGTTGAGAACTCGCTGAGATCTGCGCATTGTTACGAAGTCCATTCGAGTCGATCCAGGCCATGGGAGCTTCGCTCGCTCCGCTCCAATAAAAATTTACAGAACAGAATGCGCCAATTATATAAATCCATGAATTTGTCTTTCGGAATAACAATATCTCTATCTTTACAAATTGCCGCTACGATGTCCCATGGTTGTAACGAATTACGAGTATTCCATGAAAGATCTTAGACAGAGGCTTGACGAAGTCATAACAGGTTTATAAAATTTGTTATGCCTTGCCTTAGGTAATATATTTTACTTCTCCTTTAAAATAATCTTAACTACACATTTACTTACGATAGATATTTAATTCGTTTATTATTTAGATATATCGAATGCTTCGACAAATTTTAGATATTATTAGGTACATAATTAACTTTATTTAAGTTTACCACTTTATGATTCTTAAATATGCATATATGTAGGTATACGATTTTAAGCGTCCTATTTATCAAATTTGCCGCTTTCCAATAGGTCAAAATTTTAAAAACTACATTAGGTGTTGGTAGGCCTTTCTGATAGATGGAACAATTCTTTAACGTAAGTGCTACTACTTGTTTCCTATTCGCCGCGGCTCGCGCGCGGCGCGGCGGCCTCGGTCCGCGGGACACCACAGACTCATTGTCTTACAAAAGGTGGAGTAAATGCGATTTTGACGTTATGTTGCTTAGAAATGGAGGAATGGTTAAATACCAAGTTGAAGGTGAAGTTTTTATTTTATTTTAAATAATGTGTACGGTTATTCATGTGACAGAAGTGTCTATGAGAAGAATAAAGAAGATACAATTGTATACCTACAAGTCTATTCTGCGACTCTCACAGGTAAAAAATTACAAGTTGCCAAAATACGCAAATTAAATAAATGATTTATCCAACGTTTTCGAGAGACGCTTTTATCGCCGACTGCACTTTTTTAAACAAACGTTAATCGCTCGTAAAGAAAAATCAAACCAGCCCAAACGGCATATTTTATCTTATGCCGTTTGTCGAGATTTTCTTAGTGCGTTGAAGCCGCTCGCCGGCGCCGGCGCCGCTCACTTGTGCCGGAAGCGCATGGTGAGGCGCAGGTAGGCCAGCGCCTCGGCCGCCGCGCGCGCCCGGCTGGCGCCCGCGAACACCAGCGGCGGCGAGGCGGGCGCCAGCCGCAGCAGCTGCAGCGCGCCCAGCGCGTGCCACTCCACGCGCAGCCCCAGCGCCGCCGCCGCCGCCGCCACGGCCGCCTCCGCCTCCGCGCCCGCCCCCGCCCCCGCCAGCGCCTCCGCCCCCGACGCCACCTGCTCCTCCTCTGAAAGCGCCCGGACCGTTACATGCGCCCGTCGGCTTCGCGAGCGAATGCCGAGCGGGAGCTCCCACTTAGGCCATGTTCAGATGACAAGGGCTCGACGCGCGTTTTTGTCTCCATAAAAAACGCGTGTTGGCATGTGTACGGCCAGAATAAAATGCATGTAATAGTTGTAAACGGGCGTTAGCAAAACGCTCGTTCAGCGCTTGTCATCTGAACATGGCCTTAGGACGCGGCGTCCTAAGTACGATTTACTCGATATAAAAAGCGTTTCATGCGACCCTTCTCCTCTCTGCGACCGGCCGAATATTCGGTATCCGGCCGCCGGATATTCGGCCCGCGGAACTATTCCTACATTTTGAGTTTTACAGGTGCGCGTCGCGCAGGATTTGACCCGTTTCTTAGTGAACGTTCGCGCGGACACATTTCTAGGTTCGAAACGAGTTTTATTATGTCATTACGAAGTAACTTCGTTCAATAGTACACGTGCAAATTGTAGTAGTAGTGCAGTAGATTCCAGTTTTACCCCAAAATCAAGCAAGTTTACTATCCGGTATCCGGCCGGATAGCACGGTGCTATCCGGTATCCGGCCGGATATTAAAATAAGGGCCGGATAGGCCGGATACCGGATAGTAACCGAATATTCGGTGCATCTCTAAAAATAACCGGTTTATGTACAGAACAGAATACATTTGAATCACCTTTTGAAGTCAGTGCCGAACCACTCAAATATTACTATGCAAACAGATGCCACACATGAGCACTTTGATGATAACTTTTTGTTTTTTACGAGTATTTTTGTTCGATAATAGTAGTTTATGCAACTGATACATAATGAGAGGCCTTAAAATACGAGTGTGGTTTTATGAAACGAGCGTCAGCGAGTTTCATAATAGGATCACACGAGTGTTTTAAGGCCTAATTATGTACAGTTGTATACACTACTTTATCTACACACATATCATAAGTACTCTAAGATGGGTTCAGAAGCCATAAGGAAATGACCGGCACCACTAGTGCTACCTGTAAAATATCTAAAAACGACATATACTAATGCAGTAAGAAATAAATCTGAACAAAAACATAAACAGATTATTTATTGTAATAGTTGTAATTTACATTTACATTGAAACAATATTTTCAACTAAAATGTGAATTACAATAAACTTATCACAAATTATACTTTCGTAACAGCAAAGAACCAACAAACAAATGACAACAATAATGGCGGCAATTCGAACCTCCGTCAAGACGAATGTTTTTTTTTCTTAATCATATACAAATGAATGTATCCATATTCTCATGTCACTCGATATCAAATGTCGTGCGGTGTTTATAAAAAAAAACATACTGAATTGACGTTTCGTATCGATAACAATATTAATATCTATGGATACTAGAATAGAGACCTACTTTAGAGCCTTATCACACTTGCGATTTGCGAGCGTATTTTGTATGAAGGCGATCGCGCAGCGTCTTCGCCGCGTCGCTTATTTGTATAGAAAATACGCTCGCAAATCGCAAGTGTGATAAGGCCCTTAGTTTTGACAGCTGTTCCAAATTTAAACTCATAACCTTACAAAAATTGATACTGTTATAACATTACAGTACAGATTTTACCTATTGCCACAGATAAGAAAGTTCTCATAGTAAAATTGGTTGTAGTAATGCTGGTCATTTCCTACGGTTTCTGAACGCATTTTAGAGCACTAGACAAAGAAATTTACGTGAGCTTCAAATGTACGGGTAGGTACAAGAACGGGTTATTTTTGCCTTTTCAGTATATTTTGAAGTCAATTCTTTTTTGTAAATATATCGATAATTCTATACTTATATAAAAACTTCCTACAGAAATACAGTAGCGCCAAAAATCTATTAAAGCTGTATTTTTATAAAAGATGCCACACTTTTACAATCACGTACATCATTAATAAAAATAGTCCTAAATTTATCAATTCACAGCCCAGTCCAATAATAGCTATACAATGTCAAAATGTACATTCTTATGATATGAATAGGGTAAATCGCCAATAATTGGCCACCGTTCAATAACTGGCCACCTCAAACTAAAAATGAACTCTGTTCACCTATAAATATAATTCATTTTAGTATAAGCTGTTAATTACTGGCCGCCCTTCAATAACTGGCCACGATATAATAAAATGAATTCAGTTTGTAGGTGAACAGAGTTCATTTTTAGTTTGAGGTGGCCAGTTATTGAACGGTGGCCAATTATTGGCGATTTACCCTATGAACTCTCACTAAAAATAAATCCAAAAAGATAATTTCTAGACTTAACCGTAAAGACAACACACCAAAGAGATATAAATGTTAGTACGCACACAACCGTTATACAAGGTGTTTCCAAATAAAATAAGTGTCAATTCGTTTAGAGCTGAGAGTACTCGCCTCTGGGAATTTACATAAATATAAATAATTTGAAAGTACATATTAATTTTTAGAGATAATTTGGGAAACAACTTTGGTTCGTAAAGTGGGGAATTCAAAGCAGCTGAAACGCGACGTCCGTCGAGTGTGACGTCACACTACGTCGTCCAGCTCGCGGCGCGCGGGCTGCGACACGGACTTGCGACATTCAATTTTCAGTCATGTAGGACGTATTATTTATTGGTCGGAATAGAGTGTGACGTCACGCCAAGCTCGCCATAATGCCGGGCGTTCCAAATGCCTAAATCTGTCTAAGCTTCACCTACAGAGCGTATTTTCATCACGAAACTCAAAACTTTTTGTATTAAAAAGTCGAATTACTCGGTCAAGGAGTTCCTTGATGAGTGAGTGTGTCGAGTCGTTTTGGTGTACATATATTATATAATTGACATGTTAATTTTAATTTGATAACTGCTGCATTGGTTTCTTTGTGTACAATTTCAGATCTATTTTATTTTCTTTCGACCCTTCAGTATTATTATTTTTTTATTTTTTTAAGACTGATGATGTAGGTAATAATTGAATGTTTGACAATGTAAGTTTATTACAAATAAATTATTCTATTATTATTCTATTCTATTTGATTTTATTAAAGAAATATATTATATATTACCAAATAGATTTTTGTGCTGAATATTTATTTACAGTAGGTATTATATAATGCGATATAAGCAATCATAAAAAAAAATCAGAATAAGTACTAGTCTATTGTTTTAGTGATTCATTTTGTTCAGGATATTAAAACAAAAATATCATATAAAAAGTGTTAATTTATATTTAAAGTTGAGTATTTTTATCTAATGTAATCAATCATCTAATGTATCTCTTAAAAGTATTGGTAAGTAATTTGAATACACCTTATATTTGCACCCAAGCACACACTTCTCAGCCACACTCGTTCGACTACAACCAACGATTACCCGAGTAAATAATAGCAAGATAATTAAATTACTGCTTACACCATACCATACCACCACACTGGACTAATTGAACAGTCAGAGAGAGCAATAATGAAGAAGTGGGAATGCAGCATAGGTACAAATGAAATCAATGTATAAGTTATAATGTACATAACTTTCGAGCAGGTATTACAATATTAGATCCAGCTGTTTGAGTTTGCAACAATATGTCTCTCCGAGGCCCGAAGCAAACCTTAAGGTACTGCGCGAGGGCAGGCTGCTACTAGGTCATGCTTTCCAAAGTGTACAAGTTAATTGCATATAGTCAATTTCGCTCGTAAGTAATCGAAAATAAGACATACTCGGTTTTAATGTTTTAGGGGCTGTTCATGTGTAAGGGTCTAAGGGGAGGGGCGGTTTCCAAAATCTTTAAATGCCCTATCTGACGGTGTCTAACAGAATTTAGATTTTCTTACATGGGGTAAGGGGGGTCAAAAATGACCATATTTTCCTTAGGCTGCGTCCACACTTGTACCATTTTGCCGATCCGATCCCCGTTGCGTATCCTCATCGCGTATCGTGCTGTTTGGATGCTCACTGCGAGCACTCCGTATCATTTGCGCCGTCGCGCGAAGAAACGCGTCCACACTAAGCCGTATCGTATCCTCGTCGCGTATCACCGCACCGATCATTTCGGCGTGCAGTAGCACTTATTTTTGGTAGCCCCGCTTATTTTTGGCAGTTATGTCACCGACTCACCGAGATTGATCATTCATATGAATATGACTGTCCTTATTTTTATTATAGATAATGTGAAAGATAGGTTCTCGAACGGGAACCACGTACCGGAAGACACCGCGGGGTTAGGTCTTCAGTTATGTCACCCGCGTACCGAAATATAACCTACATATGACTGTGCTTATTTTATGACAATGCGGCAGAAAGGTTCTCGAGTGAAGACCGCCTACTGGATGACGCCGCGTGGGGAGGCCTTCAATTATGGCACCCGCTCACGGAGACATAGCCTTCGTATGACTGTGTTTGTTTTATGGCATGCGGCAGAAAGGTTCTCGAGTGGAAACCGCGTGCCGGAAGACGCCGCATGGAAAGGCCTAACAAAGTAGACAGTCCATCAGTGATATGGTATTTTTTAATAATCGTAAAGATAGGTTTTAAAAACCATGACCGCAGCGTGGATCGATGACTCAAATAGCGCCTTTGATGATCGGGCAAAAACCCACTCGAGATGGATCACGGCCGATCCTCACCCCGTATCCTCACCGCGTATCCTCACCGCGATCATGCAACGCTTTCCTGATCGCGAGTGCGGGGTACTGAAGATACGCGTATCAACATGGATTTCGAACGAGCGGATACGGGTCGTTGCATGATCGCGACGGCGCGACGTCCACACTACCGTTCATGATACGCGACGGGGATCGGATCGGCGAAATGATACAAGTACAAGTGTGGACGGAGCCTTACGTAATCAATGATGCCTGTGATTATGAGAAGAGCTACAGCTACAACAACGAGCACTAACACACGCACACACGCACACATGTTAGGGGGACACAGTACCGCAGTGCGTCAACAGACCGAGGTGGTAGTCGGCCACGCGCTGCGCCAGGTCCGGCCGCCAGGGCGCGTCCTCGCGCGCCGCCGCGTACCGCTCCATGGCGCGCTCGTGCGCGCGCGCCAGCGCGTCCTCCTGCACACACACACCGGCGTTACACGGGGACGGATCTATCAAACAGCATTCGCATCTCGGCGACCGAGTGACCGTGACCGGTGGCCCCGTCGCGAGCTCGCGAGGCGAACGCATCGACAGGGCCGATGACCCGAACTAAAATTTGACTACGTCGGTGTCGCATGTTTAGTTCGGCGCCCCCGCATCGCTCGCCGGTCGGCCGGGCCGCTCGGCCGCCGCACTCACCTCGACGAAGTCCTCGGTGAGCCGTGCGAGGTTCTCGCGCAGGTACTGGTAGAGCTGCTGCGCGGCGAGCTGCTGCGCCGCCTTCTTGGTGGTGGCGGAGGCGAGGCGCGCGTGCGCCCCCACGGCGCAGCGCGCGGTGAAGCGGCGCGCGTGCGCCGGGCCCGTGTCGCCCTCCAGCGAGTACTCCGGCCCCGGCAGGTGGTACTCCTGGCACAGCTCCTGCCCCGACACCACGACCGACAGTCAACACAACTCTGATGGCTAGATACTCCAGAAACCCGATTTACGAAATTACCTAATGATAAATAAATAAATATGTTTTCGACAGATTAAGCTTAATTATGCTCAAATTACTGTTTTAGTACTGCCAATCCGAGGGTGCGGACTGCCTAACTGAGGCTACCTGCCCACAGATGGGAGGCAGAGATGTGTAAAGTCCAACCACATTCTCAGATCTAAATGCACTTATTTCGGGCTTCAGAAAGACGCAGCCTGATTGGTTCACTGTCTTCGCTCTGCTTCTGTGGCTAGGCAGCCTAAGAGCCGGCGTACACTACGGCTTCTAGTGGCCGCCACAGTAAATTTATCTTTTTCTCACTTCGAGCGTGGAAAAGGAACAAGTGTACCGTGGCGGCCACAAGATGCCGTAGTGTGCGGAGAGCGTAAAGAAGGAAGGAGGACGATAAGTGCGATCAGACCAGCGACGGACCAACTACGACAAAAGTATGTCCATAATGCTAAACACATTTATACTATTAGGTATATATTTTTAAAAATTAATAAAATGTCAAAAGAGCGAAATGGGTCGATTGCAAAAAAATTGTACATAGTTAAGGGCTTTAATTAAAACAATGTTAATTGAATCCTTTGTGTGACGAAAGTTACCCATACATTTTGTATGAATAACTTTCGTCACACAAAGGAAGCGATCGTATTTTATGTTAACTAAGCTTTTAACTATGTACATTTTTTTTGCAAAAGACCGAAATAATGAAAAGAAAACAAATAAAATAGGCTAGGCTGAATCAGTGTCTGTATGCATGTACTGACTGACTCGTGAAATAAGTTATCAGATCCCAGTAAAAAGCCAAGCCCTTAAGTTCTGACTTTACAAACCTTACACCTCGGTTTCAAAGGTATAGCCTGTCCGTTTTCATAGGTATGAATTAAGATTAATAATATTATCACAATATTGAAGATACAAAATGATTTATGAAACGGCCAAGCCATACTAAGTAGCTGCATCTTAACCTGTGAATTTGGGCGCTCTGGGATGAAACGTTTGAAAATGAGACGAGATGGTGTTCATCTTGTAGGGGACACTCAGATTGTGACACTGTTCTTGTGACAGTTGCAATGACTGTCACAGTTTCATTGTTGCACCGGTATGCTGATATGCTCCCGGTTCCTTGATGAGTCAGCAAAATGGGTTTAGAAATGATAGCATAGGGAACTTTGGAGTTGGAATGTTGTCAATTGTGCGTTACCTTTAGAAGCGCCTTGTAGCTCCTGGTGGCGGCTCCGGCGGCGAGCGCGGCGTCGCTCTGGTCGGCGGCGGCTGCCGAGGCTCCCGCCCCCCCCTCGCCCGCGTAGGGCGGCGGCACGCCGAGCCCGGCGGCGGCGAGGCGCAGCAGCATGAGGCGCGCGGCCTCCTGCTTGGCCTCCTTCTTGGAGCGCGCCGTGGCCGCCACCACGTGGCCGCGCGCCGCGCAGCGGTACTCGAACACCGCCAGGTGCTTCGGCCCCGACTGGACGGACGATCATCATATTTGTTACGAGGTTTATTGGGTTCGATGGGAAGAGTTTATCTATTTTGAATGTGGAGAGGAGGGTACATTACTGAGAGTATCGTGGGCCGGAGTCCCACTTGCAATGCAGTGGATCACATAACATTTTACAATATACAATAAGACTAATGTAATATTAGGAGCTGTTGGTTCTCCTGATATAAATAAATAAGTAAAGCAAAATAAAACAATGCAAAGATCGACGCCCAAAGCATAAGGAAAAATTCGTCAGGTCTACCTGGAGCTAGGGTAGCGAAGTGGTTAACGCGCTGGACCGGTAATCCAGAGGCACCAGGTTCGAATACCGTCTCTTCCACGAGGTAGCTCCTTTTTCAAATTTTTTTTAAGCTTTGATCTTTGTATTAATGGTTTAAAGCAAAATAATTAGCAACCCAGTACCCAATTCTATAGCTTAACTTACATTACAAATTCATGACAGAATATCATAATAGTAATGATAAGTAAAAATCATTTAACATCATTATTGCTGATACTCCCTGACCCCTGACCTTATCATATACAAGCAAAACTTAATAACCGCCAGGGATTGCCTATATTGATTATTTCAATTATCGAAGCTTTTCCCATGTATGATGATTGCTCCAATTTTCACTTATAATACCACAAGAGCTTCAAAATTATCGGGTATTTCCCGATAGGTTCGTTGCAAACAAATGAAGGAGTCAAGTTTTTCAGGTTAAAAAATCACGAGCGCGAAGCGCGAGTGACTTTTCCTGAAAAACTTGACGACTTTATTTGTTTGCAGGGAACCTTGAGGGAAATGCCAGATAATTTTGAAGCTCTTGTGGTATTCGGGGGATTATTTTTCCGTCCCAAATGTCGTCCCAATTGGAGATTTTCATGCAAAATCTCCAATTTTCACAATTGAATTCAACCTGTCAGTTTGACGTGTGGTTAATTTGACTGGATCATGTTTTGTTTTTTATATATAGCAACGACCAGAGAAAATTTTCAAAAAATTATCAGTATAATACCATGTAGGTTGTACCACGTGACGTCGAATGGTGCAATTCTATTGGTCGATATTTGGGTCGGAAAAATAATCATTGTAAAACTAAATATTCACTGAATGTACAAATGAAACAAAACAACATATATAGTGTATTATTGAAAACTGATTTTCGTTTATTGGTATTTTTTTCCTTGTGTTTTTATTTTATTTTTTGTATTGGAAATCCTTATTGAGAGATGAGATTTTTACATTGTGTGAATAATTTTTGTTCCATTTTTATTTAATTCTTGATATAAATTTGGTTTCATATTATTTTAAGCTTGTGTTGACAATGGTTATTGGCAATAAGCAAATTTGTAATGTAATTTTTATTGTAAAATAAAATAATGTAATCTAATCTGATCATAGCAACATATTTTTCTCCTTAGTTAAAAGGAATCAAATCAGAATTTGTTGCAGAGTTTTAGATGTTAGACTTTTGCTATGTTAATAACTGTTTCATAGTGCAATGGTACTCATAACCTGGCCCTAGGGGGGGCTAGGGATTATTTCAAATATGATTTGTGTGAACTCTATAATTGTCTCCAGAAAAATACATTTGCGATTACTAGTATATAGGAAAAGCATCAATAATTGATTTTGTTAATATAAGCGAACTCTAGTTGTCTTTAATTGTGCTCTGTATAACCTGAAATCTGCTGATACTAAATTGCAATGTAAAAAGTATATTTCTTAAGCAATTGTTTTAAGTTGCACAGCCCACAATTTATCTGCTGAGCCCAATGGTTGACTGGTAGAGAATGCCCTATGGCATTACGTCCACCTTTTGTACGATAAGTTCTTTCTTTTGTGCAATAAAGATTAAATAAATAAATAAATAGTCTTCCAGCACACAGCCCTGTTCCAGCTATCACCATTGTACTTTATTGTTAAATTTTCTGCACCAGGCGGCATGTGCAATGTTCTTGGTATCATCTATCTATCTTTTGGTTTGTGTGTTTTCTTATAGTCTCATAATATACAAATCAAGAATTTTAAAACTTTAAGTGAGATTTTTTCAGAAACATACCTGCGCAACACATTCATATTCAGGGGCCTCAGAGTATTTCACCATGAGTTCTTGCAGGACGGTGATCGCTGTTTTCATCATCTTCCTGTGAATACATATAACAAAACAATCTCATTGATATTATTTCTTTGGCTGCGCCATCGTCATTGTGGTGCATAATTTGATGTAGTTCCAAGCTTACATCGATAAATATTTAACATAATCTAGTACAGAAGCCCTGTTCCCTGCCGGATCAATTAACATTTGTTATCAATAGAGGCGGCACGCTCTAGCCAAGCAAAAATTAATGAATCGTTTGTCATTTTTAGTAGAGTAGACCTTCCTTTAGGTTAGGTACTTACTATCCGGTATGTCTGTAGAAAACAGCATACAACAATTCACAAGTTATGAAGGATTATCTTTTGCTTTTAATGAAACCAACCGGGCGAACTTAATATTCCCGAACAAAAAGGAAAAATAAAATAATATTGATAGTGTAGTATTATTATTATTAGGCCGAGAATGGATAGTGTAGTAGTGATAGTGACATTTAAGAGACGTTTTTACTTTTTTTACATAGAAATGCGTGTTTAGTAGTTTGCGTGTTTATCTTTATGTCAGCTATACATTCTCGCCGAGACCAGGGTTGCCAGACGAGTGCAACCGGACTTATCGTACTAGCCGATTCACCGTACACCGTACACCGTACACCACTCATCATACACCGGTCAAAGCGGCAAGATATTGAAAATAAGTTAAAAAAAAAACTGCTCTAAACGCGTGTTTTTACACAGATAATGAGCTCTGTTTGCGAATTTAACTTCAATTTGATGATTTATTACTTGGGTATTTTGGGAAATAAATAAATAAATATCGGACAACCTCATACAAATCGATCTACGTAGTCCCAAATTAAGCTCAAGAAGGTTTGTGTTATGGGAACTAGACGACGACGAATTCAGACATGTGACATTGGCATCCCTGCTAATGGCGACAAGGTTGTCTTAAACCCGTTCTAGACCATTATCCACATTATATGTTCCACATTATCCGATTTCATCCGATAGTTAGGATCGGATCGATCCTAACTATCGGATGAAATCGGATAATGTGTAGTTTAATAGATCCTAACAATTACACTACACATTATCCGATTTCATCCGATAATTATACCCCACGCGGGGAACGATGATCCCTATGACACCTGTCATCTCAGTACATTTTATAACCTTTAATCGGAAAAATGTACTGATTTGACAGGTGGGTAAATCATCGTTCCCCGCGCGGGGTATAGGATCGGATCGGATAGGATCGGAAGGTGTAGAACAGAACGGCTATTAAAGCTAGTACCACACAGTCGACAACTGTGACGATCTGATTAGGTTGGCAGTCATTTCTATTCTATTCTTTAAAAAAATGGGAACCACTCACATTGGATTTCTGTCCGTAGTCCTATTTGTTATGAAAAAAAAACTGCATTTTGTGATGGAAGCAAGCCGTTTTGCACAGTGATAATATAGATCAAAATAAATAATTTCACTCGAGGAGAAATTAGTTTCACCCCGTAGGAACAGAGATGGCGCCACTTATTCAAAAAAGTTAAAAAAAATCTAAATCCTGAACGGATAGGTACTCCGATTTTGACGAATCGGCAGATAATTACCCAATTTAACAAGAAAAAAGAAGACTTCCGGTTCGTGACTTAAGATGGCCGCATGCGTTTAAGTTTTGTTGTTCGTTATTTATTCATTTTTGCTATTCAATGTGTAGTATTGATAGCGTATTGTACAGTGATCTAACGTATGAGTGAATAGCTAATGAAGAATTCAACTTGAAGCGTTCATAGCCCTTCCTGGGTCAAGGCCCGATAGTCCGCGTGGTTTTTTGTAAATCGCTATCACTTTACAAAAAGCAAAACCTCACCGAACAACGGCATGCTCTACGAGCAAACTCGAAATTGGCGAAATCATCATTAACTTTGATGGAAGCCATATTTTAAAATTAGAATTAGAACAAGAAAAAAATAGAGAACAGGTAGAAAAAAGAAAGAGGGGGTATAGCGAGGAAATGATGCCAGCGACTTCGGGACTATGCCAAAGGGGTCCGATTTTTTAATTCTTTTTTAATATTATCCTTTTATTTTAGTTAGTTAAGTTCTTAGTTTATAGTTAGTATTTTAATTTCTTAAGTATTATATATATTATGATATGTGATGTCAGTTACGATATTATGATAATAAGCATTAGGTATATTATTAAAAAAATTCTCGCAATAACAAAATAATTACCAGGATTTTTTTTTTGCCACCAGTCGTACAAAACATAATCAAAATTATGCTTTTATGCATTACTAGCTTTTGCCCGCGACTACGTCCGCGTGGAACTTGGAAGTATGGAAGCAACCTCGTACAATACGATAGATATCCACCTAATCACCTTAATTAATAAAAGGGATTATTAAAAGCGCCTAAGCAAATGTAAGAGCAATTGTGCTTTTGGTCTAATCATTACATTTCCTACAGGGTCATCAATGTCATCATGAATTACTTACTCACTTTTCAATCTTTTTAGGGATAATTTCCAGGATGAAAACTATCCTATGTCCTCCCTCGGATCTTAAACTATCTCCATGCCAAATTTCATCAAAATCGATTCAGCGGTTTAAGCGTGAAGGGGTAACAGACAGACAGACACACTTTCGCATTTATAATATTAGTATGGATAGTATGGATGATTGTCTTGTTCTTTGACTAAGTTTTATTTTGTCGTAATCGTAATAATTGATTTCAAACACTCGCGATTTTATAAAATTCATACAGGTAAGGTAACAAAGAAATCGGGGAGTATTATGATACACCACAGGCAACACAGAAATGGGTCTAGATCTTAGAGTAAGGAATAGTTAATAAAGAGCGTGTTACTTAGTAGAAACCGACGACAATATTGCTATCTCTGTAAAGCACGTCAAGTTCCTGCAAGAAAAAACGAGATGACAGTATATTTGTCAGTGACGTCTTTAAAAAAATGTACAACACTAGATATCTTTATTAATTTTCATCTGTTAGAAATATGAAATGTTGTCAATCGTATGTTTAATCAGCAAGGTGAGAGAAGGAAGACTGTCAAATAAATGTATTATAAATGTATAACAATTTCAATTGTTTTTTGGTCCCTCGGATCTTAAACTATCTCCATGCCAAATTTCATCAAAATCGATTCAGCGGTTTAAGCGTGAAGGGGTAACAGACAGACAGACACACTTTCGCATTTATAATATTAGTATGGATAGTATGGATGATTGTCTTGTTCTTTGACTAAGTTTTATTTTGTCGTAATCGTAATAATTGATTTCAAACACTCGCGATTTTATAAAATTCATACAGGTAAGGTAACAAAGAAATCGGGGAGTATTATGATACACCACAGGCAACACAGAAATGGGTCTAGATCTTAGAGTAAGGAATAGTTAATAGAGAGCGTGTTACTTAGTAGAAACCGACGACAATATTGCTATCTCTGTAAAGCACGTCAAGTTCCTGCATGAAAAAACGAGATGACAGTATATTTGTCAGTGACGTCTTTTAAAAAATGTACAGTAAGCTGCAGAGAAACCTGACCCCTCCGCCATATTAATCACTATAGCAGGTGGGTCAGGTTTCTCTGCAGCTTACTGTACAAGCCCATGTGTCAAATTTTTCGTTGTAGTGATGCCCGAATACATTTATCGATATCGGTACGATATTATTTTTTACGAGCGACGAGCTTATTTTTTTCGTGGATAGGCTGAAGACGACAACTCTGTCTGAGCATAGTTGTAGATTTCGGTTATTTTATGTATTTTTTTATATTCGTTTACGTACATACAGAAGAATAAATTCAAATAAATATTTTAGTGTGTCCACGACGCAAAGCTCTCTAGATATCTTTATTAATTTTCATCTGTTAGAAATATGAAATGTTGTCAATCGTATGTTTAATCAGCAAGGTGAGAGAAGGGAAGACTGTCAAATAAATGTATTATAAATGTATAACAATTTCAATTGTTTTTTGGTTCATTCCGTTAGTTTGTATAATAATTTTCTAATAACCACAGTCTAGTTCCATCGTGAGACGTAACCAATATACTAAATTTCAGCTCGATCGGTGCCCAGAAGAGTCAATTTTAATCTACTTTTCCTTTTTACACTTACACGATCAGACAAAAAAAATAACATTTGCCTAAAAAGTAAAAACCTACAGAGTTTGCCAGCCGTGCAGTGCATAATTGATTATAAATTGGTACTTTTCGTCCATTAAGAATATGGGTGAATGTCGAAGGAATTATTTGTATTGTATTGTATGATAACGTCGTATCTGTTATTAAGTAATCAGTGCTTTGACTTGGCTTTTTATTGAATCTTCAGCCAAAACAGCAGTCAAGTGGCTTAGAATCCTTTTCAAAGTGAGACTCAATTTAATCGCAATACTTGTTATTTTTTTATAATGCTCTGTTTTTCATCTTTGCACGAATATAATAATAATAACGGTCTTATAGCGAAGAGTCACGACAAACATCTTAAGAGACTCTCGCTAGATGGCTGGATTAAGGGCCAGATACAGAAGGCGGTACTCCTGGACACGGCGCACATCGTCAGGAGGTTCCTCTCTCTGCAGCCCTAACCACCGGTAGCCTAGGCCCCTCCCCTCTGCCGGCGGCACCCTAGGTTAGGTTTTTTATAATGTATTAATATTTTGTAATAACTTTGTATATTTGTGTATTTTACTTATTATATAAATTTATTGTAAAAGTACTTAACCTAAGATATTTAATGGATATACGATCTATCTATCTAAGTGAAACCAAAGCTACAGACATAAAAATTCACTTAAAAACCCGTTCAATGTTTTTTTTCATTTAATTTTCAATATAAAGCCTTAAATTTAAAGACGTTATTTTTTGGAACTAAGCATTAAATCAATCCAAGTTAAAGATGTTTATTTTTTTATAAAGTTGATAAAGTTATCAACTTGATAACTTTATCAACTATATAATTGTAGTGATGCCCGAATACATTTATCGATATCGTACCGATATCGATAAATGTATTCGGGCATCACTACAACGAACAATTTGACACATGGGCTTGTACATTTTTTTAAAAGACGTAACTGACAAATATACTGTCATCTCGTTTTTTCTTGCAGGAACTTGACGTGCTTTACAGAGATAGCAATATTGTCGTAGGTTTCTACTAAGTAACACGCGCTCTATTAACTATTCCTTACTCTAAGGGATTGACAGTAACCAACCAACGTATCATAGCGTGATGACGTCAAAAGTCTCGTCTGTCAGTCCGGAGTGCCATACCATAGAGTATATTGAATGTTATATATAATGCCATACCTTATTTTCTTACACCGTGGATTACTATACTAGAGCTAGAGTCAGATCAGACCACGCTAACTCTTCCAAGTAAATGAACTGTCAAACCATCGACGACGCGGTTGGGTTGGCTCAGTTTGTAAGCGCTTGCCTACTGAGCCGGCGGTCCCGAATAGGTATTTGTGCCTGGGTCATGGATGTTATTTGTATTTAAGTATGTATTTATCTATATATGTTTATCGTCGTCTAGTGTCCATAACCATAACACAAGCCTACTAGAGCTTACTGTGGGACTGGATTGATTTGTGTATTTTGTGTGAGGTTTTCCGATATTTATTATCATTATTTAGTATATCCATTTAATCTCTTAGGTTAAGCTTTTTTTACAATTTTATATAAAAAAGTAAAATACAATAAAGTTCTTACAAAATATAAATACATTATAAAAAAAACCTAACCTAGGGAGCCGCCGGCAGCGGGGCGGGGCCCAGGCTACCGGTGGTTAGGGCTGCAGAGAGAGGAATCTCCTGACGATGCGCGCCGTGTCCAGGAGTACCGCCTTCTGTATCTGGACCTTGATCCAGCCATCTAGCGAGAGTCTCTTAAGATGTTTGTCGAGACTCATTTCTTTATTATTTATTATTATTAATAATAAATAAAACAAAAACAGTATGAGCCACAAAATTAAAGGAGCGAATTTTATTATTGTAGTGTAGGTACTAAGGGAGAGCAATTATGTTTTTTAAGAGGGTTTTAAATGACGTAGCAAGAGATTGGCTACGCCTTGTATCCAGATTACAGAGGTAGCAAATTCCACAGTAAAGTAGCCCGAAATGTGAAAGAACAATTATACAATTCGGAAGACGAAGGGGAACAGTTAAGAACTAAGTAAGTTTTGAGCAGAGCGAACAGAACGCAAATAAAGAAATAAAATTGTATACCTAGGTTAAAATAAAAATCAACGGGCAACGAGCCGACAGAGACCGCAAGCACGGAGTCAGTAAGACCCTTTCTATTAGGTAATTGCCTGTCATAAAAGTTATTTAGTAGTGAATAATTAGTAGTTAAAATAATATTAAAGTAATACTAAAAACTTCAAAAAATTAAATATTTTATTCGCTAATGTTTTATCAAAATACTACTTAGTTTGTTTGTCAAAATAAGCCATTATGACACGAAGTGCCAACCGCACTCTGCACCGCCTAAGAAGACGCGTACCTATAGCAAGTCTTTCACGGTAAGTGCAGTGAACAGTGAAGTTGTGGAATCAGTTGCCTTTGTCCCTTAGGAAGTCTCCGCTTGTTGCATATAGTCTGGCTGGGTAAAGGCCTCCCCCAAAATTCTCCACGACGGTCTTGCGCCGCCCTCATCCAATTACTGTCCACGATCCTTACCAGGACGTCGGTCCACTTTGTTGGGGGCCTTCCACGCTGCGACTTTCGGTTCGCGGTCGCCACTCAAGTACCTTTATGCCCCATTGGCCATTTTGTTTTCTTTGGCACCCAGGGCCGTCTTAAACTAGGCCCTTGGGCACACAAGAATTTGGGGCCCTTTTGGAAAGTAAAAGAAGCGAATTATAATATTTTTTTTTACTAAGTATGACCATTATTGTGTGAGAGAAATTGTCGGTCCTTCGGGGCCCCCTGAGAATGGGGGCCCTGGGCACGGGCCCCGTGTGCCCTTATGTTGAAGACGGTATTGCTGGCACCCCGGGGGTGAAGGGATCTTACGGGGGTGCTGTGGTATGTAGCTAGTGTCTACCTACATTTATAGTATTTAGCAGTATCACTTTGGTTGACTGCAACATAACGCACACTTATTGCTTATAACGGCGATTACCTAACTGTATAAATAAGACTACCTACAGTATTTTATTAAATAGACGTAAACTTAATTGAATCCTTATAATTAAATTTTTGCTCATAAATTCATGAACTCGACTGTACAACATTGATTATGAAACTTATGAATTTTTCGCATTTTGTTTGACGTTAAATCACGTTAAAAAAGGGTATGGAAGTAAATATATCGATAAATATTAAATATAATACACTACCTTTTGCCTGCGGCTTAGCCGCTGCAAAATAGTTAGTGACTTATTGCCTAATACCTGTGTCAATATAGTTGTACCTTTTTAGTAGCTTTCAAAACAGTATTTTAAAAACTTATAGCTGGCTGTGCCATAGTACTTTAAATTTGGACGTATGACCGAGTATATTTTGTATCAATGTTTAAGTTACAACGCGTGTTCACGTAACGCAACTAAGCGTGAAAACTAGAGACGAATAAAAAAAAAACTGGCCAAGTGCGAGTCAGACTCGCGCACCGAGGGTTCCGTACAAACACTTTCCATCCCTAAGTGGTTAAGTTTGCACCTGGTATGTATAGCGCCCCATATAAATTAGGTGCAAAGATAGGTATTAAAAAAAAACTACTTACTAGATCTCGTTCAAAACAATTTTCGTTGGTAGTTTTTATAGTAATGTACAACATATGTTTTTTTTTGATTTTTCATTTTCTTATTTTAGAAGTTAGAGGGGGGGGCAACTTTTTTCCACTTTGGATGCGTCTGTCACGCATACTATTCGGTTTAGAAAAACAATATTTTAAAAACCTCGATATCATTTTTGAAGACCTATCCATAGATACCGACCCCACACGTATGTGTTTGATGAAAAAAAAAATTTTGAGTTTCCGTTCTAAGTATGGGGAGCCCCCAATATTTATTATTATTTTTTTATTTTTGCATCAAAATCTTAATGCGGTTTCAGAATACCTACCAAGTTTCAACAGTTCAAGTTCTTATAGTTTCGAAAAAATGGCTGTGACATACGGACGGACAGACGGACAGACAGACGGACAGACAGACATGACGAATCTACGAGTATAAGGGTTCCGTTTTTTGCCATTTGGCTACGGAACCCTAAAAATGAGTGGATTATTAAATAAAAAGAATCTTCTAAACCTTATTTGCAACAGAAACGAGAATTGTCGATAACGATTCATGACAAAAGTCGATAGCTGTCCCTTCGCGGTCTAGCTATCACGGTTCATGAGACAGCCTGGGGAGAGACGGTCGGATAGTGGAGAGTGGAGGCTTAATGATAAGGTCCCGTTTTTGCCCTTTGAGTACGGAACCCTAAAAATGTAAATGAAAAAGAAAAAGTATTCGTTATAGAATATTTAACAATAGCAAAGGTGGGAGCCTCCTATTAAGCAAGTAGGTAATTTTGCTCGTGTCAGGTGACACCGCTCTTCCACAAACAAGAAGTGGTGCTGGTGAATAAACCTGTAACAAACTATTACTTATATATGTACTATGACTAAGGTAGCTTACTAACTTAAGGTAGTAAGTATATTTAACTTAAAAATCATAAAGGAATGAGAGATACTTAATATCTTCAATAGTTTTTCTACCTACATGTCAAACCTTATTATCGAGTGGCCTACTACGAATATTTTTGCATTTTAAAAGTCTACAAGGACTATACATACATATATAATTTAACATATGTATAATTTGAGGCTTCCCATTACGGCTCCCAATTTCGGCTTCCAAATTAGCAATCCCGGGATATTGGTGTTACCCATAAAAAACATCCCAAGATCGACAGCTCTACTTCCCATAGGTACTATTATAGTAGGTACCTAATACCTCATGACTACTAGGTACTTACCTACTATAACAGCTGAACAGGGGAAATCGCGGTACATCTTCCGCCTTATCGTGACTTAATGGGGAAGCCGAGGTCAATCGTCGGTCAGGTTGTGATTATAAAGGCAGGTGGTGCGATGCATAGCAAGGCAAGTGTAATTGTGTTTGAATTGATTTGAACGGGGGGAGCGGCTGTCGCGAGGGCGCGAGGGTGAACGGCCGCCGCACGCGAGCCGGTCACGTGACGCGATTATCGCGCGGCTGCACTGAAAAGTCCTAACTCGACATGAGCCTCGTAGATATACGCCATTTTGCCCAAGGGTGGTAGATTAGCGGGATGTAGGTCAGCGGAACGCGCGCCGGGTGCCGCGACTGCCGCGCCGCCGCCGCCGCCGCCGCCGCCGTCGAATGTAGGCCGCGGCGGAACTCCGGCGGCCCTAGCTGCACTAAAACTAATTTACCTTGCTGCCAAGATAGCCGCCCGAAACGTAATACCTGCAACTGTGAACCTACTTTCCGTCTAACGGGGTTCAGTCCAATTCTCGGGGTTGGTCCAAATGTTTATTCGAAATTTAAGCTTTATGTTAAACACTAACACATTTACCCGCTACGATTTTCGCCTCGGCAGGCAATGTGTTACGGTTTAAAATTTCCATCACAAAAATGGTTGACTTCGACAATCTCTGTTGTCGTTATACCACTGATTCGTACGAAACGCTTTGCGTCTACTTTCCTTATGAGGACAGCTAAGGAATGGAACTCTCTTCCTGCGCACCTGTTCCCTGAAAAATATTACTTGGATCTCTTCAACTCGAGAGTGAATAGGCATCATCTAGCCAAGCATGCTCCATCTTAGGCCTTATTGTTACTTAACATCAGGTGCAATCGAGGTTAAATGCATGGCTATTTTGAATAAAAAAAATAAAAAAACCCCTGCCCATGCCACTCGCATTTTTTGACTCCTCAGATACAACTGTTGCATCAAATGCTATTATCGGTACACTTATACCTTTTTATTGTCAGATCTAAGTATTTTTAACCGACCTCCAAAAAAGGAGGTTCTATGTTCGACTGTGTGCATTTTTTTAATGTATGTTCACCGATTACTCCGCCAATTGTGGACCGATTTAAAAATTATTTTTTTTATTTTAAAGAGTATACTCCTGAGGTGGTCCTATTATAACCGAATTGGGATCTGATAATGGGATCAGAGGGAAATCGAGGGCAACCCTCAAATTTTATAGGCAATCATAATGTTTTTCTAAAGCTATTTAAGTATTTGCATATGGTAGTCATCATCTTCTTATGCTGAGCTGATGAGGAAGGTAGGTATAACTCCTTAACGGCTAGGAGTTAGGGGATAATTCAAACGAGATGCATGCAAACAAGACCTCCCCGATCACCCGATCACCCCATAAGTATTCTTTATTTGAATCACTAAAAAGCAAAAAATGTTGGCCTACATACCTACGAGACTATAAATATTACAATAAATTCTACGCTTAGGTACGCCATGGTAGAAAGTATTTTAAATACAGGAATGTCTTATTAGAATCTTATAAAAATCTTTATAAAATTAAATCATACAATATTATAACATTTATTGGTACACCTAATAAGGTACGCAAAATAGAATAGAATAGGCAGAAGACTGATTTGCCCCAGAGAATGGGACGGTAAAATTCCGTGCATTGCAGATTCTATCCTTTCTCTCTCTTCCTAGCTATTATCCCACATGGGGGTGGGGTCAGATTTCCTTATTATGCAAATAGACTATCCTATTTAAATATTTATAATATTAAAAAAAAAACCGAACTCAGACAGTAGTGGTAACGTCAGGTGGAAAAATATTGCGGTCTGGGCCAGGTAGCGTGACGGTCGGGATACCACAGGGATCCGCGCTCGGAAATACTCTCTTCCTGGCGTTTATAAATGACCTGCCAGCAGCCGTAACGGAAGGACAAATTGTTCTGTTTGCAGATGACACGACGGTTGTCGTAAGTGCTCGTACCTATTGAGCAACTTAGCGTGAAAATCGTCGCAGCATGCGACCAGCTCAAAATATGGTTTACAGCAAACGGACTGATACCTACTCGACACCAGGAAGTCCAAAGTTATGATGTTCTCTGGCAGGCGCGTCCCGGGCGCGAGTATTCAGTGTCCTATTCCGATGAGCGACCAATGCCGGTTTCTAGGTCTTACGTCAGACTCCACCTTAAGTTGGAAGCAGTACGTGGACTCACTGTGTATTAGGCTTGGCAGTGCTGTATTTGCTCTACGCAAATTAAAGCCGTTAAGTGTCCAGCACAGACCACCCCCACTAGACGGAGCATGTTAGGCACATGTAAGGCGACCCGCGCGCACCATCGATATGGTACGGCAAAACATTAAAGTACCAACACGGCGGCCACCGTTTAGTTGCGTCCATGTTTATGAGGTCTCTCTACACCACTTAACACTACAATTTACCATGTTATTTATTTCATTTCTTTTTTCGTTGACGTACGCATGGATCATAAACAAGGACGCAACTAAACGGTGGCCGCCGTGTTCATACTTTAATGTTCTGCCGTACCATATCGTTGGTGCGCGCGGGTCGCCTTACATGCTCCGTCTAGTGGGGGTTGTCTGTGGTGTCCAGTGATGCACTGAGACAGGCTTACTTCGCTAATTTTCACTCGCTTATGACCTACGGTGTTATTCTTTGGGGCAATTCTACTGACGCCGACAGGGTTATGCGAATACAAAAACGGGCATTAAGAACAATGGCGGGTGTAAACCAGCGTCAATCGTGCAGGGAATTATTTACCGAACTCCGAATAATGACCCACTATTCGCATTACCTTTTTGAGGTGTTAATGTTCACAAGAATGCACTTGTCAGAGTTTAAGCGAGTGGAAGTGACGGGCAAATGCCTTCGTAGTACGGGGGACAGTACCGCGACCGCGACGCACCGTGTTACATGCAAAGAACCCGCGGGTTATAGGACCAACTTATTATGAGCTCTTGCCAGACCAATTAAAAAATTAACGGTGTGATGTAGCGTTTAAATGCCAGCTAAAAAAGTTGTTGATGTAAAAGTGCCTTTACTCAGTTACCTAATGAATATGTCAAAATAATTGAGTGTACAATTTATCGATACTCAGATTATTAGTTAGGTACTATATTTTATATTTTACCTTAATTTCATTAACATTGTATTTTTAATTATAATACTGACATACCTACAATGAATTTTGTATTGTGTTAGTTCATAAATATTAATTTAACATTACTAGATTAATTTTACTTGTAAACATGACATGGAATTAATTTTTAGGGTTCCGTACCTCAAAAGGAAAAAACGGAACCCTTATAGGATCACTTTGTTGTCCGTCTGTCCGTCCGTCCGTCCGTCTGTCAAGACCCTTTTTCTCAGGAACGCGTGGAGGTATGAAGCTGAAATTTATATCAATTACTCAGGTCTACTGTCCCTTGAAGCTGTGAAAAAATCAAACTTCTAAGCCAACGCAATCAAAAGATACAGCCGTTTATGCCGCAAATTTTCGAGACTTGCAAGGGAATCAAAACCTACAGGGTGCTTCCCGTGAACTCAGAATCTTGAAATTTGGTACGAAGCAACGTCTTATAGCATAGATAAAGGAATAATTACGAAATCCATAATTTTTTTTTTTAATACCTAACTTTGCACCTAATTTATATGGGGCGCTATACATACCAGGTGCAAACTTAACTTAACCACTTAGGGATGGAAAGTGTTTGTACGGAACCCTCGGTGCGCGAGTCCGACTCGCACTTGGCCGGTTTTTATTTTGATGTGTACCTACACACTTTTTTGGTATTAGAATTATATATCGATATATTTAATTGTAACTACACTATTGTGTACTTACATTTTATTTATGATTCAGACATTCATTTATCTTAATGTTTATTGTATTAATATTACGAATATCATTTTTGTTTAACGATCACATTCCGAAGAGTAATATAAACTAACTTATATAGTATTATGTATTTATAAGAAATTTGTAATGGTGTGATAAATAAACTAAACTAAACTATGGTTAAGTATAATATAATTTAAAGGTTTTAGAATACGAGTCCTTCCTTACTTAGCAATATTTATAAAATTATTTGTATAATATACGTACCCTGAAAGGGGTGGTGTACCAAAGGAAGTTTATTTACGGATTACCACAAAATCCAAGCGATAGCCGTGATTCCTGTGGACAATACAAAACTCAATAGTTTGGGTATAGGTAGTAGTGGTAGTAGATTTAAAGTACCTGAATTTTTTGGGCGACCACAGTTCTGCAAAATTCTGTAATGACCTTACTTCTTATCAATCGAGTTCATCATCAGTCCGTCACACTGTGAGCATAATACATTAACTTTGACTTGTCATTGCTTCAGAGTTATATGTACATTGGATTGCGAACTAGTTGTCTTAACGACCACTCGCGGGTCTGCGTTGTGCGGGGGTGGACATACAAATTACAAAGGGTACTAATTAAACAAGCTTCTTTTTAATAGCATTATTCGCTTCAGAAAATATAAGTTACCTTCTAAATTACTAAGTGAGCCACAACCAACGCGCGTCTGAATAATAATATCCCAGCCACTAGTTATCTTCTTTGTAAGCCACTGTAATTGTAACTTAGCATGGTGATTATTTTTTAGCATCTAAATTTGAGGCATGCATTCAAATAGCAAACTTCTAAAATATTATTATATGCCACCAAAATAGTAACTCTATTAGCTTCTAATTTTATAACTTAGTATGTTTAAAATGTAAGTCATCCTACATTAATCGATCGTAAAATGTACCTAAAATTGTCATCAAATAGTATATTAAAGCCACTATTATTACATATGAACTATTGAGGAGAGAACAAAACAAAATACTTAAATCTCATTTTAGGTTAGGGTCGCAGTTCAACCTAACACTCCTCCTCGCTTCGCTCGTCGTCGTACCTAACCTAAGCCAAGTCGGACCTGCCTTAGAACTAGATTGTTGTGGGTTACGTACCGTTGTTTTTTTTTTTTTTTGAAGTAGGTACTAGCGGCGCCGCGCGGTGTTACCCGCTCATCACACGGGGACACTATTTATTTTTCGAGATAAAAGGGGCATGTATTTAAATCGATATCTGTATATTCCCTTTTTTCGATCACATATTTGAAAGTTTCACCAAAAATACTGACTTGCACACTAATTATGCACACTAAATAATGCGAATTCAATATACTATTTAAAGGTATTTGCAAATCTGTTTTACTGAATATAAAAAAAAAACTAACGTAACCTAACCCGGCCGAGTCGGACCTTAGTGTGCAGTGCGAGGATAATTAGTTTTCGAAAACTTTAATTAATTACACATGCACCTATCGCAATATGAACGAACGAATGACAATAAACAAACATGGCGGGTCGTTCGGTACAAGAATCGAATGGCGCTCTCTGATTGGTGCAAATGGCCGTGGCTGTCATGGCGCGCACTCGCGCCAAATCGTTCCTACAGTGGCTATTTTCATGATAAAAGAATATGAAGTATTATTTTAGATGTTAAGTTATAATATATGATGCTGTCTATTGAAGCTCGAATATATAATTTTTGAGGAGCTTGTATTGAAGCTGTAAAACGAAAAATGATGATGAGTTACAAATTTCGTGGCTGAGTTAGTAAATTAGATGGCAATGTATAAATCAGGAGGACAAGTAATAATAATTGTTGATTATGACTTGATGCTTTCTTTAACATTTTTAGTTGGCGTTGTAAAGAAGATGAATTAGTTTATTAGAGGCTATCTCATATTCCCGATGCTTAGTTATTAAAAGAGAAGTTCGACCAAGTGGCCGAAAAATAAAATTGCGGCCGGATTTATTATTTCTCAATTACAAATACACGTTCAAGTAATCGGAACTTCTCGTCATCGTAAGAACGTCGCGGCGACGTTACGTTGCGGCATGGTGTTGTCGCCGTTGTCGGCAAGGAAATTGCGGATGACGTAACGTGGAAATTTGTTTGGGCCCTAAAAGTTATAAGTACTGAATATTAGTCTTTGTAGCTAACTGTACTATGAGCTACGATACGAGTTCACTCGCCGCCCCTTTTCCGGGTCACCATCACTTAACAATGCTTTACCGGCCGTAGTTTGGCACGTTGCTTACGGAGATAAGGCGATTTTTTAAAGAGGTTTAAGCAACAAGAATGTTTTTTCCCTTCACGAATGAGGATATGGCTTGATGTTATAGACTGGCAGAGAAAAAACGTATTCACATATTAGATAATGGAAGCTTAAACCCGGCCCTCCCTCATCTGATGGTGATGGGGTTGGCGCAGTGGTAGTGCAGCTGCCGGTCCTAGGTTCGAATCCTGGCGACACCAGATATTTGTGTGATGAACTCGAATATTTGTTCCTGGGTCAGTGATGTTTTCTATGTATATATTTATCTATACAGGTGTGAATATCGTCGTCTAGCACCCAGTACCCATAACACAAGCCTAACTAGAACGATCTTTGGGACCAACTAGGACGATTTGTGTAAGTTTTTCCTATATTAATATTTATTTATTTATTATTATTATTAAGTAGTGAAGCTAGCTCTGGCAAAGGATTTTCATTCTCATTTCACGCTGCCGTTGCTACGGAGGGAATTCTGCCGAGGCCGGTGGAATATTATCTCGTCTAAAAGCCATTTTTATCTCAGTCCTTTGGGATGAACGTGAGCGCGGTTTACTTCAATACTTTAGGTAATCTGCGATTATTTGGCAATTTTTGAACTTACTAGTACACCGTTATTTGCATTATGAACGTTTGTTTAGTGTTGAGTGAGATACTTATTTATTATATTGTCTTTAAGTTCTGTTCTGAGAAGTAAGTATATTGTGTATAAGTGTGCTAATTTTATTTAAGGAGTCTTTCAATTTATATCCGATGATGTACAGCATATCAGCCAAAAAACCTTCACTACTGGACAAATCTCGTATAGTCGAACGCAGTGTCACTCGGTATTAACGCAAGGTCCTAGCTATTCCACTTTATGGGCCCTTCGATGCCAGAACCCCTTCGTACTACCACTTAATATTTGTTGTCATTATGTTAAGACGTTTCTTAATTTGATGAGCCCTTTAATATGTGATGTGAGCGAATACGCCCACACGTTCACCGCATAAGTGCCGGCTGGTGGCACTCGAAGTTCAGCGGGGAGATGTCGCAGAGTGCTCGACGCTTTTCATAAAAGTAAAAGATGCAATCTGTTCATATAGCTTTTCCGTAATCGAGTGCTTGTAATGATTGAAATTGTTATTTTGAGTTTGACTGTGATGCTGATGTGTAATTAATGTAATGGAGTAAAATGATACGACGCCGAAAACGTGTAGGGTTCCGTAGTTGCCAATCCTTCACAATAGACGGGCTTAAAATAGCGGTTTTAAGCTCGAGGTTTAAATTACGAGAAAGAATTCAAGCTCCATAAAAAGGTCGTAAACGCCAAAGTAACTGTAATTACTTATTACCTTCCTGAAGTTATCGATTATACGTGCCAGATCGAGCGGAATATTTTAATGCAGTATGGCACTTGGTTTACCCTTGTTTGATCTAATAATTTTTTGTCTAATTTTGATTTGCTTAATTTAATTTTGTCTAAAATTACTTTGCATATTTATTCCGTTTTGCCTAATATTCGTTTAGTCTAAAGTCATTTCGCAATATAATCATTAGTTAAAATAACATTCAGCAATATAAGGATTAGTTACCTAAACTAATACTAATCAAAACAAACTTTATTTGAAGTGATGATTAGGATCAGTTGTCGATCTGCCTTCAGTCATTTCTTCAACGAATTTGGATTTGAAACGTATTTTAAAGTGGAGCAGTAACTTTGGCCTACAAGTAAATCCGTCAAAAACTCAGGCTATCATCATCTGTAGTTCTAAATTGATTTCCAGAGACGGACAGACGGACAGACGGACAGACGGACAGACGGACAGACGGACAGACGGACAGACGGACAGACGGACAGACGGACAGTCGGACAGACGGACATGGCGAAACTATAAGGGTTGCTAGTTGAACCCTAAAAATGTCCCCTGCGGGATAGTGCTGGAAACGGCGTCGAAATTAGAGATTGGAATCCGAGAGATGTCACATATTTTAAAATCGAGACAACATAATATAAATAAGTAAAGGTTGTCTGGAAGAGATCGCTCTTTAGCGATGAGACCGCCTGCTATTTACCTTTAATTGTAATTTCTTGCATTGTATTTCTCCTGTATGTTTTATGAGGTGTGCAATAAAGAGTACTTGTATTGTATTGTATTGTATAAGTATTATCTCTACCTTTTCATAGCGGCTATAAGGTCTTGCTGTAAGCCTATTCGATATTAATCTAAAACAGCGTGCATAAAACATAAACATAAACTACCTACATCCCTATAATTAGAATGTTGGTGGAAGGGGTGGGAGTGGGAGGCTGGGATCCACGATGATCAGACGAGGGCCAGCCTGCAATTACGGGCGAGATAATTGAATAAATACTTACTTATCGGCATCTGAAGGAAAGCATTCATTCATCACGCTCCATTGTTGTGGCTAATAAGCTTTCGGGTTCACTAATGTTTGACCAAAAAACGTTTGACAAATGATCACTTGACCAAACAACGTTTCACCAAATATTCATTAGGCAAACGAGACATTTGACAAAAGTATCATATTACAAAAAGTCACTTTACAAATGATCATTTTACAAACACTACACTTGACAAAATATCATTTTACAAAATATCATTTTACAAAATGTCATTTTACAAAATGTTATTTCATGTCTTGTCTTGTTTTGTCTTATCTTATCTTATCTTATCTTACCTTATTTACGTTTTTTATGGATATAAAAAAAAAACTAACCTAACCTAACCCGGCCGGGTCGGATCTGCTCTGAAATTGATTTACCTCAAGTTTGGTCAAATGACTCAGTTGCTAAATGATCATTTGGTCAAATGATTATTTGTAAAATGAAAATTTAACTTCTGATCATTTGGTGAAGTGAATCATTTGTAAAATGACTTTTTGTAAAATGATCAATTGGTGAAACGTTTTTTTGGTGAAACGTTGTTTGGTCAAGTGATCATTTGTCAAACGTTTTTTGGTCAAACGATAGGACACCAAGCTTTCGGCCTTTATCGGACTGTACGAAATCATTTATTTACTAGAAGGCGCTCGCAGTTCGTGTGAGACAGCATTCATACTTAACCCTCTTTTTTGCAAGGTTTTATTTACTTTCACCTGTACCGTTGTAATGGAATTTTGCAAGTTAAATTTGACCCACTTTCCGATTTCCGGTTGAGCTGAAATTTTGCACGAATATTTAAATCCCGTGACATAATACAATATTATGATGACGTTGAGCTGATCTGATGATGAAGCTGGAAGGTGGCCATAGGAACTCCGTAACAAAACCACATAACCCCATCGAGTTTGGGCTCGTTTGATTCGCCTTGATGAGTACTTTGTCTTCAGATAGTTTCCAGAGTCTGATCATGGAGCCAGAAGGTGGCCCTAGGAAGGGAAGCCTGTAATAGTGCAAGTCTACCGAGTTTGGGCCTTTTTGAATCGTATCAGTAAGCAATTGATGGATGTTCAAGGAAAAGTACAGTCAGCTATAAAAGCTTGTCACAAAAATGAAATTTTTGACAAAACTTATTATATTTGTATAGAATCTTTTTATTGATTCTATATTTTTTATGTGGTAATACCACATTTTTATTTTTATAAATAATGACACAAAGGTAAATTAAGAAAGAAATATTTAATGCGATCTACTACAATCGAAGCGGGGTATGAACCCGCGACCTCTGCGTTTCCGGCGCATTGCTCTCCCAACTGAGCTATCCGACCGCTACGTCAATCACACCAAATCTTTCATCCCTTAATCCTCGCTACTGGAGCGCCCTCTGCGTCATATATGTTTTGAAATGCTTATTGCGCATTAGCCATACCCTAGGATGTGCGTTTTACACGCACGATGTAGTAGATCGCATTAAATTTTTCTTTCTTAATTTACCTTTGTGTCATTATTTATAAAAATAAAAATGTGGTATTACCACATAAAAAATATAGAATCAATAAAAAGATTCTATACAAATATTGAGAACAGCGCCATCTCTCTCGCAGTCTTCACACTTGCTGTAAAGCGGTGGGGATTGGGGATCGTGCGTGTAAAACGCACATCCTAGGGTATGGCTAATGCGCAATAAGCATATCAAAACATATATGACGCAGAGGGCGCTCCAGTAGCGTAAAGGATTAAGGGATGAAAGATTTGGTGTGATTGACGTAGCGGTCGGATAGCTCAGTTGGGAGAGCAATGCGCCGGAAACGCAGAGGTCGCGGGTTCATACCCCGCTTCGATTGTAGTAGATCGCATTAAATTTTTCTTTCTTAATTTACCTTTGTGTCATTATTTATAAAACTTATTATTTATCATAATCATAAACATAACATACTTGCATAAAAAGTATCATATAATCATCTATTCTAGGTCTAAATTCGATCAATCAGCCGTTTTCTCATGATGTGGTTACAAACGTATTAACAATACCTACCTACGCTTATGTGCAAATAATCAAAGCATAAAAAAACTGGTGAAATCTTTGAATCGGATCATTTGGAACACAGTTTTTCTCATTTTAAACTTAGTATACTGAACAAATTTGAAAACTAGCCAAAAAGCTTTAAGCTTAATGTCTTTCCAGGCTTCCACTTTCGGTGCTATACAGTTCAAATTTACCCGCACGAAATTTATCCACGTACCGGTAGCGAGGTTCTGACAGCGCAATAGTGTCACTCAGAACAGAAGTCAGAAGATTAGCAAACAGATAGAATGTACTCAAACGACCAAGTGGACGCTGGCTTTCGTTTCAAAATACCTGTCCTACTATGCGCGTTTCTCAGCATATATATGCATGGTTAAAAAAACCTGCCAAGAGCATATCGATCTATATATCGTCGGACTTAGTATTTATTTATTTTTAGTTTTTGCTGTTCCAGCGGCAACAGAAATACATTATCTGTGAAAATTTCTATCCTATCATGGTTCATGAGGTACAACCTGGTAACAGACGGACAGACAGACATATGACAGCGGAGTCTTAGTAGTAGGATCCGTTTTTACCCTTTGGGTACGGAACCTTAAAAAGGGACAATTAATTCGTTTTTTATTAGTACCTATATTGTAGGTATTATACTATTATCTATTCTGTGGTATTATACATATTTAAAGCGGTGGTTGATTCTGTATCACATATGAGTAGTCACCCTGTACTTAGTGTCAAATGCACAATGCACAACCGGCAGCCAGCCAGTCTACCCATAGTGGTATTACAATACAATACAGATCTCTTTATCGTTTGTTGCACACCAAAATAAGTTAACAAATGGAACACAGATATAATAATTTAATAACTGTAGGGAAGCCAAAGGTGGTAGGTATTTTTTTCTTTTTGTTTTCGCATCTTTCATATTAACCGACGTCGTCCTCTACTGGTCGTAGGCCTCCCCCTAAAATCTCCTATGATCTCTATGACGACGGTCGTGTACAGTTCTCATACAACGGTTTCCTTTCCCTACGGTCTTGACTTATCTTCTTATATATATATATATATATATATATATATTGTCCTCCTTTCGGCTTTTTTAGGAGGACAATATATATATATATATATCTATATATATAAATGCAAGTGTCCTGACTGACTGACTGACTCATCAACGCAGAGCCGAAACTACAAATGCTAAAGAGTTGAAATTTGTACAGTAGGTTGCATTTATAAAGTGTACAAGAGATAAGAAGCGATTTTGAAAAATTCAACCCCTAAGGGGGTTAAAAAGGGGATGAAAGGTTGTATGGGGTACAAGTTTCTTTTTAAGCTAGGAACTTGAAACTTCGTAAAAAGGTATCAAAATAAAATGGAAGAAAACTAATTTCAGCGTTTTTGAAAATTCATCCCCCAAGGTGATAAAATAGGGGTTGAAAGTTTGTATGGAGATCAAATATTTTTTTGAGTGCGGGACTTGAATCTTTGTATAAAGTCATACTATTAGAAAACAAGAAAAGTAATTTCAGCGTTTTCAAAAATTAATACCCTAAAAGGGTTAAAAAGGGGTTGAAAGTTTAAATCCATAACAAATTCTTTGAAACTTCTTATAAAGGCATATATAAGAATAAAAAAAATACATTAATTGATCGTTATTAAAAATTCAACCTCTTAGGGGGTTAAAAAGGGGATGAAAATTTGTCTTGGGGTTCAAATTTAATTTTAAGCTAGGAACTTGAAACTACCGTGAAACATGCCAACTTTGCCCGCTTTTTTCGTAAAAACCCGAATTTCTCTCATTTTTTCTATGACGGGATAGAAAAAAAATTGTCTAACGCATCCATCGTATTCATATGCATGCGTTTATTACGAGAAAAAATTTTTAAATCTACACTTAACCATTTTTTTTATAAATTTTCACCTCGGGTAAAGTTATCTAAACTTTTGCAAACATTGCCCAAATCGATTAGTATAACCCCTACAACGTTAAGATAAGGATCAGTATAAAATCTGGGGTAATAATGGTGTTCTACTTAATATCTTGGTCTTAACTGTACAAACACGTGTGCAATATGGGCGGGCAATGTTACATAGGTATTTTGTTTTTCTCCATACAAGCCGAATCAAGCAGTTTGAAATTGTCAGGGTTGTCACTTTTGGTTGAGTAAACCATTTTTACCAATACCATTATCAAAATGAAAAATGTATGCTTAATATTCGATACTAATCGTTTGGCGGTTATTTTTTTACTTCACTTTAGAATAATCTAAATAAAAATTGTCATAATTTAATATTCTATGTTGTTTTTGTTTTATGGACATGACATGACATGACATGCAGCTAATGCTAAAAGTACAACGGCTTAATAGATATATAACTTACCTTACCTTAAATACATAACCCTCCTTTATTTACGCAGTCAGGTAAAATTACGACAAGGTGACAACCCTAACCCTTTTTTTAGTCTGGGCAATGTTGGCATTCATAGGTTAGCAAGATACTGGATAACATTGCCCACCATCATAACTCCGGTTTTAATAAGTATTTTTAGTTCAAACTACAAGAAAAATGATCTACAGTTCTTATTTTATAACAAGCAATAAGATACATTCACCTGAGGCTTCCCCATTCTGTAAAAAATACACCAGAACTTCACCTAGAATTGGCCCGCCAAATCACGCACCTTATTCGACTAGTCCCAAAACGTTACGGAATGAAGTTGCGCGCAAATGTGACTCCCAATGATACCACAGATATAATCTATTTTCCACTAAAAATAGTAGTGTTGCCATAATCATCTTGAAATTGTCTACAGTAAGTTTCTTTTTTTAAGTAGCGTTTTGGGCAAAGTTCCCTGTGGAGGCAAAGTTGGCGTATTTCACGGTACGTAAAAAGGTATGAAAATAAAATAAAAGAAAACTAATTTCAGCAGCAATTTTGAAAATTCATCCCCTAAAAGGGTTAAAAAGGGGTTGAAAGTTTGTATGATGATCTAAATTTTTTTGAGTGCGGGACTTGAAACTTTACATAAAAGCATATTATGAAAATAGAAGAAAAGTAATTTCAGCGTTTTTGAAAATTCAGCCTCCAAGGTGGTGAAAAAGGGGTTGAAAATTTGTATCAAGATCAAAATTTTTTTTGATTGCGGGTTTCTTAACTTTGTGTACAAGCATTTAATTAAAATACAAGAAAAATTATTTAAGCGTTTTCGAAAATTCTTCTCCTAAAGGGGTTAAAAAGGGGTTGAAAGTTTGTATGAAGATCAAACATGTTTTTGAGTGCGGGACTTGAAACTTTATATAAAAGTATATTATAAAAATACAAGAAAAGTAATTTAAGCGTTTTTGAAAATTGAGCCCCGAAGGTGGTGAAAAAGGGGTTGAAAATTTGTATAAAGATCAAATTTTTTTTTTATTGCGGGTTTTTAAACTTTGTGTACAAGCATTTAATTAAAATACAAGAAAAGTAATTTAAGCGTTTTTCAAAATTCTACACCTAAGAGGTTTAAAAAGGGGTTGAAAGTTTGTATGAAGATCAAAAAATTTTTTGAGTGCGGGACTTGAAACTTTATATAAAAGCATATTATTAAAATACAAGAAAAGTAATTTCAGCGTTTTTGAAAATTCAGCCCCGAAGGTGGTGAAAAAGGGGTTGAAAATTTGTATGAAGATCAAAAAAAAATTTATTGCGGGATTTTAAACTTTGTATAAAGGCATATAATTAGAATACAAGATGTGGCGTTGCCACCTATATGTATATACTAATAAATATATATTATTTACTTATATACATAAACATACTTATATACTTGTATATTAATAAAACACTTAACTAAATAACTACATATTACAAATATAATTACATAGTATAATATAAATAAATAAAGCACTACATACAATATAAGCACATACATAAATAAATAACATAACATAAACAAATATACAAAACCAACTCCGGGACGCGCCGTGTCGACATCGCGAGGCAATGGGCAAGCGCGTGACGTCACAGCGGGCAAGTTCATCTTCACTGCGCCCGCGCCGCGCCGTGCAGCGGGCGAGTCCACCTGCGCGCGCCCGCGCCGCCCGCCGCCCGCCAGTCGGAATTTCATCTTGACACCGAACTGACGCCGCTCAACGCCGCGACCGCTTACGCTTTCGCGCTTACTTTCTTGTGCTTTCTTCCTGTATTTACCTATACTTACCTGTGCTTGTATGCTTGTGTGTGCTAATGGTGATAACCATTAAATCTATTGGACTTAAGCCTGAGTTTACATTTAAGAGCCTGCAACCATAACAAACCCTCTCCGGTGAGTAACTACTATTCTTATTACTACAGTGGTGACCCCTCAATCTGAACATTAAACGCAACCTTGTGAGAATAAGTAGATAATACTAAGAATTAGTATGGATAATAACGGAGAGGGCACAAGCGGGTTGAATGCGCCAAAGATAACGGTAAATCCGAACCCGCAGTTGTCCAATGGTGCCGACACATTCCGTGTCGGAGTTCGAATACCACCATTTTGGCCGCAGGAACCAGCTGTTTGGTTTGCTCAAGTGGAAGGACAATTCGCTTTGTCAAACATCACATCCGACGCGACAAAATTTTATTATGTACTATCCCAGTTAGATCACCAGTACGCTGCAGAAATTAAAGATATAATTGTCAATCCGCCAGCTAGTGAAAAATATGAGAAGCTAAAGTCGGAGTTAATAAAAAGGCTGTCAGCATCCCGTGAAAAAGAGCTTAAGGATCTGCTTATCCACGAAGAGTTAGGAGACCGCAAACCCTCGCAGTTCTTACGACATCTTAACCACCTTGCCGGTCCAGTGGTTCACGAGGAGTTCTTAAGGACTATATGGATTAATCGCCTTCCTATGAACATCCAGGCTGCAATCGCATCACAACCGGCGCCGCAGACGCTCGAAGCACTAGCCAGCACAGCCGATCGTATATGGGATCTTTCTCCTAGTAGCCCACAAGTAGCAAGCACAACAGGTAACTCAACAATCGACTACATGGCCAATCAGATCGCAGAACTAACACGGCAGATGCACGACCTACGTTCGGAATTGAGGACCGGGTCTCGCCCCAAGGGTAGGCGTGATGGATCTCACAGACACAGCCGCAGCCGAAGTCATGGAACCAGTCACAGTCGATCGCAGTCCAGCTACCGTCGTTGGCCAGTATGTTGGTATCACTCCAAATTTCACTCGCAGGCTACGAAATGCGTGAAACCGTGTGATTTCAACTCGGGAAACGCTCAGAGCAATCAGTAATGGCGGCCGATGATTGCTCCAGTTCCGGTGGCCTGTTTGTCACGGATCGTCGGTCTAAAATGCAGTTCCTCGTCGATACAGGTAGCGACCTCTGCGTTTTCCCACGCTCTGCTCTACGCGAACATCGACCTAAAACCAAATACCAGCTGTTCGCCGCAAATGGATCTGTCATCAGCACCTACGGTAACGCACAATTAAATTTGGATCTTGGCCTCCGTCGGGATTATAGTTGGCAATTCGTTGTTGCCGACGTTACAAAGGCAATTATAGGCGTCGACTTCCTATCTTTCTACAATTTAGTAGTCGATTGCCGACACAAGCGCCTGGTAGACAACACGACGTCTCTTTCTACAATGGCAGTGTCCAGCACGACGACAGATATCATATCTTCAATCAAGACATCTTTCGGAGGATCAAAGTATAATGACATCGTACGAGATTTTCCGGAGATCACTCGACCACCAGGAGTACATCGGGAGATAAAACACAATACCGTGCATTACATCAAGACCACTGACGGGCCTCCAATTCACTGCACTCCTAGAAGACTAGCCCCTGACAAGCTCAAAATCGCCAAGCAAGAGTTCGAGTCTATGCTGAAATGTGGAACAGCTAGACCATCTCAGAGCCCTTGGTCTTCGCCGCTGCATCTTGCACCTAAAAAAGATAACGGCTGGAGACCCTGCGGTGATTACAGGCAGCTAAATGCACGAACAATCCCGGACCGATACCCAATTCGTCACATTCATGACTTCGCTCATCAGCTCGCCGGATGCAAGATCTTCTCCACAGTAGACCTCGTGAAAGCGTATAATCAAATACCAGTAAATGCTGAGGATATACCGAAAACAGCCATAGCTACGCCATTTGGTTTATACGAGCTACCCTTCATGGGCTTCGGCCTCAGAAACGCAGGTCAATCTTTTCAAAGATTTATTGACGAGGTCACCAGGGGCATGGACTTCGTATACGCTTATTTGGACGACTTCCTTATCTTCTCGCCTGACGAAAAAACGCACGAAAATCACCTGCGACAGCTATTCGCCAAGCTCAAGGAGTATGGAATCGTCATTAACCCTTCCAAATGCATCTTCGGAGTTCCTGAAGTCAAGTTCCTAGGATATCACATCTCGGCGGAAGGCACGAAGCCCCTGGATACAAAGGTAGACGCGATAAAATCATTCCCTACGCCCAAAACTGTGAAGGAATTGAGAAGGTTTCTCGGGATGATAAATTTTTATCGCCGCTTTATCCCACAAGCAGCTCAACTTCAGGCTCCCCTGCATAATCTACTCACCGGGTCAGTTAAAGGATCACATCCAGTCGATTTGAAGGACGATCTTCTGAGAGCCTTCCTCGACTGCAAGACTAGCCTCTGTAATGCAGCGTTATTAGCACATCCGGATTTCGAAGCTCACCTCGCGCTGGTAACAGACGCTTCTGACACTTCTCTCGGTGGAGTCTTGCAGCAAAAGATAGGAGATTCCTGGCAGCCACTCGCATTTTACTCCAAAAAGCTTAGTTCATCGCAGCAGAAATACTCGCCATATGATCGAGAACTGTTGGCGACTTAAAACTCGATTAAATACTTCAGGCACATGTTGGAGGCACGAGTGTTTACAGTCTTCACAGACCACAAGCCATTGTGCTTTGCATTCACAACCAGCAAGTCAAGTTGTTCACCAAGGCAGTTTCGTCATCTTGACTATATCTCCCAATTCAAAACGGACATAAGACACATTTCTGGAAAGAACAATGTTGTCGCGGACACCCTATCAAGAATTGAGGAGCTCGAGAAACCAGTCGATTTGTCACAACTTGCCGAATCACAAGACACGGATCAAGAACTTGCTCAGATCCTGAATGGAGACACGACCTACACCATATCCTTAAAGAAGCTAGCGATTCCAGGATCACCTAAGGAACTATACTGTGATGACAGCACTTCTACCCTTAGACCTTATGTCACGCCAGAATATCGACGACACGTTTTTACCAGCCTACACTCACTCAGCCACCCAGGTATCAAAGCATCCGCGAGACTTGTGGCTGAACGCTTCGTATGGCCAAGCATTAACAAGGATTGTCGTGAGTGGGCTCGAGCCTGCACAGCTTGCCAAAGATCAAAGGTAACAAGACATGTTCAAGCACCTCTTGGAACTTACCTGTTGCCGAAAACTCGATTTACCCATGTGCACATCGATATCATAGGCCCAATGCCTCCGTCACAAGGATATCGTTACTGTCTCACCGCAATAGATCGCTTCACACGCTGGCCAGAGGCAATACCAATGATGGATATAACGGCAGAGACAGTAGCGAAATCGCTACTCACCATCTGGATATCTCGATTTGGTAGTCCTGTTGACATACGAGTAGTAACAGACAGAGGAGCCCAATTCGAATCTGCACTCTTCAAATACCTGGCAAAAATAACCGGTTTCAAGCATCGACGCACTACTGCATATCACCCCGCCTGCAATGGACTCATTGAAAGATTCCACAGGCAGCTGAAAGCAGCCATCGTCTGTCATGCACAAGAAAACTGGACTGAAGCCTTGCCATTAGTACTACTGGGAGTAAGAAGTGCCTACAAAGACGACTTGCAGACTTCATCCGCAGAGCTGGTATATGGCGAAACGCTGAGACTGCCTGGGGAATTCTTTCAACCGACCACCGACACTACAACTGACGTCACCGACTTCACTGCACGCCTACGGAGTGTAATCCAGAAACTTCAACCTGTGCCTACCTCAAGGCATGGTATGAAGAAGACATTCGTATTCAAAGACTTAGCATCCGCCACCCACGTCTTCCTAAGAGAAGACGCTGTGCGTGGCGCGCTCAAGCCAGCGTATACAGGACCACACGCAGTTGTAGAACGAGGAGAGAAATATTTTAAGATCCAGGTGAATGGAAAGAAATCTACAGTTTCCATCGATCGCTTGAAACCGGCATACATACTGGATGAGACAAAAACACCTACAGAGACTGAAACTAAAAAAGAACCTGAAAGACAAAAAGCTGAAAACCAAAATGCTGAAAAACAAAAGACTGAAAAAGAAGTTAGAAAAACCAGATCAGGCCGACGGGTTGTATTCCCAGATTATTATCGCCCGTGAGACGGTCTCTGGGGGGGACTGATGTGGCGTTGCCACCTATATGTATATACTAATAAATATATATTATTTACTTATATACATAAACATACTTATATACTTATATATTAATAAAACACTTAACTAAATAACTACATATTACAAATATAATTACATAGTATAATATAAATAAATAAAGCACTACATACAATATAAGCACATACATAAATAAATAACATAACATAAACAAATATACAAAACCAATACGCACCAACTCCGGGACGCGCCGTGTCGACATCGCGAGGCAATGGGCAAGCGCGTGACGTCACAGCGGGCAAGTTCATCTTCACTGCGCCCGCGCCGCGCCGTGCAGCGGGCGAGTCCACCTGCGCGCGCCCGCGCCGCCCGCCGCCCGCCAGTCGGAATTTCATCTTGACACCGAACTGACGCCGCTCAACGCCGCGACCGCTTACGCTTTCGCGCTTACTTTCTTGTGCTTTCTTCCTGTATTTACCTATACTTACCTGTGCTTGTATGCTTGTGTGTGCTAATGGTGATAACCATTAAATCTATTGGACTTAAGCCTGAGTTTACATTTAAGAGCCTGCAACCATAACAAACCCTCTCCGGTGAGTAACTACTATTCTTATTACTACAAAGAAAAGTGATTTCAGAGTTTTTGAAAATTCTACCCCTAAGGGGGTTAAAAAGAGGATGAAAGGTTGCATCGGGTATAAATTGTATATTAAGTTAGGAATTAGAAACTTTGTAAAAAGGTAATTTTATTAAAAGACTAGCTGTGCCCCGCGGTGTTACCCGCTCATCCCACGGGAACACTAAATTTATTCCGGATGAAAAGTATCCTATGTCCTTCCCCGGGACTGATACTATCTATATACCAAATTTCATCTAAATCGGTTCAGCGGTTTAAGCGTGAAGAGGTAACAGACAGACAGACAGACAGACAGACAGACAGACAGACAGACAGACAGACAGACAGACACACTTTCGCATTTATAATATTAGTATGGATAAGAAAACTCATTACAGCGTTTTTGAAAATTAAGCCTTGAAGGTGGTGAAAAAGGGGTTGAAAATTTGTATGTAGATCAAACATTTTTTTAAAGGCATTATTATTCGAATCAAAGAATTTATAAACGTCGTTCTTAAGCTCATCGAATTTAGTAAAGCTATTCGTTCGTAGATGTACCTGATTTTATAATGATACCGCGTATTAAGAGCAAAGTAGCCGAAAAAAGAGGCCAAGAGCGAGTCGGACTCGCGTACGAAGGGTTCGTTACTATTTCGTAAACAATTGCAAAAAAAAGCACGTTTAGCAATTTCAACTTTACTTAGATCTGAAAATAATAACGATGTAAAATTTTCAAGATAAAGGTTCCACGCGGACGTAGTCGCGGGCAACAGCTATCTATATATATAAAAGAAAAAGTCCTGACTGACTCATCAACGCACAGCCGAAACTACTAATGTCAGAGAGTTGATTTTTGCACAGTAGGTTACTTTTATAACGTGGGCTGGGGATAAGAAGGGATTTTTGGAAATACCTCCCCTAAGAGGGTTAAATAGGGGTGCAAAGTTTGTATCGGGTACAAGTTTTTTTTCATGCTAGGAACTTGAAACTTTGTAAAAAGGTATTAAAATAAAATTGAAGAAAACTGATTTCATTTTTGAAAATTCACCCCCTAAAGTGGTAAAAAAGGGGTTAAAAGTTTGTATGGGGGGAACTTTTTTTTGAGCTAAAGACTTGAAACTTTGTAGAAAGATTACCTTTTAAAAAACACAAAAAGTACTTTCAGCGTTTTAGAAAATTACACCCCTTAATGGGTTCAATAGGGGTGCAATGTTTATATGGGAGAAACTTTATTTTTTGAACTAGAGACTTGAAACTTTGTAGAAAGCTTATTTAATCAAATACAAAAAAAGTAATTTCAAAGTTTTGAAAAATTCTGCCCCTAAGGGGGTGAATTAACTAAGAATAAAATTCCTTACCTACCTATTTTAATATTTTTGTCATCATCAAAAATCTACGCGGACGAAGTCGCGGGCGGCCGCTAGTATATATATAAATGCAAGTGTCCTGACTGACTGACTGACTGACTGACTCATCAACGCAGAGCCGAAACTACAAATGCTAAAGAGTTGAAATTTGTACAGTAGGTTGCATTTATAAAGTGTACAAGAGATAAGAAGCGATTTTGAAAAATTCAACCCCTAAGGGGGTTAAAAAGGGGATGAAAGGTTGTATGGGGTACAAGTTTTTTTTTAAGCTAGGAACTTGAAACTTCGTAAAAAGGTATCAAAATAAAATAGGACAAAACTAATTTCAGCGTTTTTGAAAATTCATCCCCCAAGGTGATAAAATAGGGGTTGAAAGTTTGTATGGAGATCAAATATTTTTTTGAGTGCGGGACTTGAATCTTTGTATAAAGGCATACTATTAAAATACAAGAAAATTAATTTCAGCGTTTTCAAAAATTAATCCCCTAAAAGGGTTAAAAAGGGGTTGAAAGTTTAAATCCATAACAAATTCTTTGAAACTTCTTATAAAGGCATATATAAGAATAAAAAAAATACATTAATTGATCGTTATTAAAAATTCAAAATATGATAATACACAATGACATGAAAATAAAATAAAAGAAAACCAATTTCAGCGTTTTTGAAAATTCATCCCCTAAAAGGGTTAAAAAGGGATTGAAAGTTTGTATGATGATCTAAAATTTTTTTGAGTGCGGGACTTGAAACTTTACATAAAAGCATATTATAAAAATAGAAGAAAAGTAATTTCAGCGTTTTTGAAAATTCAGCCCCGAAGGTGGTGAAAAAGGGGTTGAAAATTTGTATGAAGATCAAATTTTTTTTTGATTGCGGGTTTTTAAACTTTGTGTACAAGCATTTAATTAAAATACAAGAAAAATTCTTTAAGCGTTTTCGAAAATTCTTCCCCTAAAGGGGTTAAAAAGGGGTTGAAAGTTTGTATGAAGATCAAACATGTTTTTGAGTGCGGGACTTGAAACTTTATATAAAAGTATACTATAAAAATACAAGAAAAGTAATTTCAGCGTTTTTGAAAATTGAGCCCCGAAGGTGGTGATAAAGGGGTTGAAAATTTGTATGAAGATCAAATTTTTTTTTAATTGCGGGTTTTTAAACTTTGTGTACAAGCATTTAATTAAAATACAAGAAAAGTAATTTAAGCGTTTTTCAAAATTCTACCCCTAAGAGGGTTAAAAAGGGTTTGAAAGTTTGTATGAAGATCAAAAATTTTTTTGAGTGCGGGACTTGAAACTTTATATAAAAGCATATTATTAAAATACAAGAAAAGTAATTTCAGCGTTTTTGAAAATTCAGCCCCGAAGGTGGTGAAAAAGGGGTTGAAAATTTGTATGAAGATAAAAAAAAAATTATTGCGGGATTTTAAACTTTGTATAAAGGCATATAATTAGAATACAAGAAAAGTGATTTCAGAGTTTTTGAAAATTCTACCCCTTAGGGGGTTAAAAAGAGGATGAAAGGTTGCATCGGGTATAAATTGTATATTAAGTTAGGAATTAGAAACTTTGTAAAAAGGTAATTTTATTAAAAGACTAGCTGTGCCCCGCGGTGTTACCCGCTCATCCCACGGGAACACTAAATTTATTCCGGATGAAAAGTATCCTATGTCCTTCCCCGGGACTGAAACTATCTATATACCAAATTTCATCTAAATCGGTTCAGCGGTTTAAGCGTGAAGAGGTAACAGACAGACAGACAGACAGACAGACACACTTTCGCATTTATAATATTAGTATGGATAAGAAAACTCATTACAGCGTTTTTGAAAATTAAGCCTTGAAGGTGGTGAAAAAGGGGTTGAAAATTTGTATGTAGATCAAACATTTTTTTAAAGGCATTATTATTCGAATCAAAGAATTTATAAACGTCGGTCTTAAACTCATCGAATTTAGTAAAGCTATAGATGTACCTGATTTTATAATGATACCGCGTAATAAGAGCAAAGTAGCCGAAAAAAGAGGCCAAGAGCGAGTCGGACTCGCGTACGAAGGGTTCGTTACTATTTCGTAAACAATTGCAAATAAAAACACGTTTAGAAATTTCAACATTACTTAGATCTGAAAATAATAAAGATGTAAAATTTTCAAGATAAAGGTTCCACACGGACGAAGTCGCGGGCAACAGCTATCTATATATATATAAAAGAAAAAGTCCTGACTGACTCATCAACGCACAGCCGAAACTACTAATGTCAGAGAGTTGATTTTTGCACAGTAGGTTACTTTTATAACGTGGGCTGGGGATAAGAAGGGATTTTTGGAAATACCTCCCCTAAGAGGGTTAAATAGGGGTGCAAAGTTTGTATCGGGTACAAGTTTTTTTTCATGCTAGGAACTTGAAACTTTGTAAAAAGGTATTAAAATAAAATTGAAGCCAAACCTCACTTAAACTATAATATATAATTATAATAATAATAACTGAGTGGTTTGGGATCGACTTCAAAGGGTGAGTCAAATGTAATCTGTACGGGTTATTTTTGGCTTTTTAGTTTTACTGAAGTCGGTTCTTTTTTTGTTAATTTTTTTTTGTTAGGTACAAATCAAGTACAAATGAAGACACAGTTAACTATCCCCATAGAACTTTTCACGTTGTACTATAGTTTATATTACTTTACAAATGTACAGTTATCAGTGCCTTCGTTTGTACGGTGGTGGGTACCGTTAACTTTCCCGAGGAATTAAAAAATATTCAATCTTACTCAACTTACACGATTTGGATTCACTTAGGTATATGCTTTCTTTTCTTATTTATTCCCACTGCATGAAATATTGAATAGCGTCTCTCAAAGTCAGGTTTTTCATACCGGCCTCTTTGCAGTGACAGAAAGAGAACATTTCGTCGGTTCCGTTTGTCAGGCATAGTAAGTAAGTAGGTAATATTATATTGGTGTTGGGCGCGGCGCGGCGCGGGCTGCGGACCTCGTTCGAGGCTTATTTGGCGAACTAATAAGATTAAGAACTCGGAAAGCTTTCCTTGAAGGGAGCAGTTTTAATTAGTTGCGAAGTTCTTAGTAACTATGTTGCTTAATGCTATTTACGTGATCTGCTCGGCGCTCGCCGAATTTCACTACTAGATACACGAGACTAGATAGGTCTAGTATAAATTATTTTTTAGGGCTGAATTCACTTCACTTTGTTAGTTTAAACAATGCCCTAATCTTTACTCTCAGTTAACCGGCAGCTAGTAGCAGTTTGTGGCCAGACACTGCATTAAGGTTAACTGGAAGAGATCCCTTATAGGGATAAGTTCGCCTTTGTACCTATATGTTATTTGTAATAGATGTACTTTTAACTGTTTTTGTGTACAATAATGTGTTTACTTAAGTACTTACTTACAGAATAAATCTAAGGTAACAAAATTAAGTAGATTCGGACACAAAAAAGAATTCTTATACCTAAATAATGAAAAGAATTCTTACTATACGTATCGTTCCCAAACATATTACTTATTTTTTTTATCATACCTACCTTCATGTGTTACCATACCTACAACGATACGATATCACGTAAAACCGTAGTATCGTAGCTTAAGAGGACGGGGGCTGTATACTGTGACGGGGGCGTCGACGGTAATTAACTAAGTAAGTACATCTACTTAATTTCAGGAAAGATTACCTACCTTCCCAGGCTTGCATGTAAATTATTGCGGAGAGGTGCGTGTCGGGCCGCTCTATCTCGCCACATAAATCAGAGGCCGACTGGCCCAAACCCTCCGGCCGAGCCTCACGGGTCGCTTCGAATGCTACTTTTATTGGAGACCCAGATAAAACGAAATCAAGCCGTGCAAATGATCCTCACATTCGATTATCGCCCCCGCGTCCGCCCGCCGCCGCGCCGCTCGTCCGTCCGCCGCCTGAGACTGTTCATTGAGAACTCGTTACGTGAAGATATTACTTTTTCTCGGGCGCCTCGTCTCAAGAGTTTTAGCGACTTTTTTAATAACGTAACATAAACATATTTACCCCTCTTTATGGTACATAAAACTTTACTAATAATTTGGTTTACGGACTGGCCTTTTGGTCCACTCTGGTATTTATATGTTGCACTCTCAATTACAAATGTTATTCTGATTATAATATTGTTACCTATACAGTCAGCCTGTATGATGTCAGACACAATTGGGCTCGTATTTCTAGTCCTTTTAGAGCCAGTCAAATTCTAATATAATGGTACATAATTACCTGTACATTTTTCTGTCCAATATTCTCTGGAGGTCTTCAATATCGTGTGTTTTCCAAGTTGCGTGGAAGTGCAGTGGTTGATTAAAGATCACGATGCATAATTAAATATTAGGGATATCGATAGTATCCATGTCAGGTGGAGACCTGCTGGACTGCGGCCAGGAGCCCTTACGCCGGGCAGCGTGGGCCCGCTGCACGGCGCGCGGCGCCGACCATCCCACCGGTAGCTGCGCCATTGACGTGTTGCCACTTTTTGCCTATTTGGATCCAAAACATTCTGCTATGCATTATTAATGAACATTTTGATGATGTTGTTAGGACATAAATCGGAGGGATGGATAAATGAACCAGCGTTTGTCAATTGTATATAGGTACTAAAGAAGTTATGGTCTTACCTAAGCGATAGATCTATATAGCCGTCGTTATGTCCCGCCATCTCTTTCGTCGTAATTCCTTCTTTGTGTTATCACGCCTTTCGCTAGAAAAACATCTAGATTAATAGCAAGATCGAATGACCTGGCGCTTAATCATCATCTTATTAATCTGGACATACAAACTTAAGACGATATGAGGAAAGAGTAATGTGCCGCACAGCAATTCAATGTGATCGTGATATAGGCAATTTTTTTTTTGTACTACGACGGTGACAAACAGGATGCGGCCCGGCTGTTGGTAAGCAGTTACGCCGCCTGTGGACGCTTGCGGCGCCAGGAGCATCACACGCGCGTTGCTGGCCCTTTAGGAACCTATTTACTCCCCTTTTGAAGAAGTTTAAGAACCCCATACCATACTGTAGGCGTAGGCCCCCAATATAAAAATAATTTATAACATAAAAGTTTAAAAACCCTTCTCGAAAAATAAAACGGTGAACGAAATGGTTCGGTTCGTGTGCATCTAAAACCCTTCGGGTTGTGGGGGCCTTAGATCGGTGGAGGTCTTCTAATTGGGCGATGCTGATGGTTTTTTAACATACTGCAAAAAGAGGAGGTTCTACATGTTCAACTACATTTTTTAGATATAATATATGACGGCGCGCAGGCAAATATGATGCCGGTTATTAATAGTTTGATTTGATTATCCGATTTTATGTGTAATTTAAACGGTTAATTTGATTTTAAGATTGTAAATCATAATAGTAACTAGTGTTGTTTACATCAATGAAATAGTTGAGGGTAACTTTAGATAATGCTTGACATTAATAAAAATGTTGAAGGTATATTGAAATAAGAGCGGGGCACCCCGAATAGGGTAGTAGGCAGACGCCAATCGGTGACAGCTGGTCACTTGACGGACAGCTGGGCACGAGTGTGCACGCATACTAACCTATTGGCTCTCAATCAGTGTTTATCTTGTTGATCTTTCTTTATTTTGATTCCGAGTATGTTTAAATAAAACCAGTGATTGTTATCTGTTATAAAAGTTATTTTATTTCTGTGCTTTCGCATGAGTGATACTGATGACGGACGTTCTGTCGATCGTTCTGCTGCCTTCCCGGTGCTTCTATATATATTTATCTACAAGTCCACCGATTTCTCCGTTAATTGTGGACCCATTCTTAAATGTTTTTTTTAGGGTTCCGTACCCAAAGGGTAAAAACGGGTCCCTATTACTGAGACTTCGCTGTCCGTCCGTCCGTCCGTCCGTCCATCCGTCCGTCCGTCCGTCCGTCCGTCCGTCCGTCTGTCACCAGGCTGTATCTCAAGAACGGTGATAGCTAGACAGTTGAAATTTTCACAGATGATGTATTTCTATTGCCGCTATAACAACAAATACTAAAAATAAAATAAAATAAATATTTAAGGGGGGCTCCCATGCAACAAACTTGTTATACCTACATATATATAGCTATCATTTAATGCGTCAAAATGTTCCGTAATTTCTTTTAGTAGAGCTAAGAATCCGCATCACTATCAATACATGCTGGAGGGAACAGTGATGCAGCGAGTCGATCAGGTAAAAGATCTGAAAGCTGATCTTACATATCGAGATCACATTACCCAGGTATGCAAAAAAGCTTTCAGAAACCTGGGCTTTATAATGCGCCAATCGCAGGATTTTAATAATATGAATGCGATACGAGCATTATACGAGGCGATAGTTAGGAGTCACCTAGAATGTAATGCAGTCATCTCGAGCCCGCATGAGTCTAAATATAGGCTTACGTATGTTGGAGCGCATACAGAACAAATTATTAGATTTTTATATTTAAAGATGTACGGGGTGTATCCTTTTTACCCGCTAATGTAATCCTACGTTATTTTTACTAGGCATAGTTGGATAGGTAACCAGTTTAGAAAATATATTACTCTAGCTCTTAATTATTTTTTCGAACACTTGAGAACGGTTTTAAAATAGTGACACTTTTGTGATTTACTACTAAAACGTGTAAAGAGCGTATTTTTTTTTGAAAATCACTATTGAATAAAGAATCATCATCATCAGTCGTTCACTCTTGGCAGAGTGGTCGTGGTTACGGCAATAGTGTCCACATTTGGGTTCTCGTCCTCATCCTTCCTCTGGCAGACAGCAGCTCTCGCGATGCATCTCCATTTCACCCGGTTGTCTGCGGAGCGAGTGCACTGCACCAAGCAGCTCCGTGTGGTCTTTTTAATAAGGTCGGTCCAGCGAGTCGGTGATCGGCCTCGTCCTCTCTTGCCTTCTATCTGGCCCTGGACTACCAATCTTTCCATGAATAAAGAATAAATTTTGATTAAATATTTTATATTTTTTTTTTGAAATGCGTTTATGAAATTTCTTTTTGAAGACAAAGTAAATTTAAACGACAAGACAATAAGGTACCTTTAAATAATAGTAATAAAGGTACCTTTGCGTTTAACATTGCGTTTTACAATACAATACAATGCAACAGTCCTTTATTGCACACCAACAAGAAAAATATAACATGAGAAATCATAAATTATAATATGGTAGACAATAGGCGGTCTTATCGCTAAAGAGCGATCTCTTCCAGACAACCTTTGGGTAGCGGAGAAAACAAAATTAAACAGAGAATAGTAGGTGGTGAGATAAGAACTTTAAGTAATTTGAGAAATAATAAATAAACGACATACAAAATATTAAAAACAGGTAGGTCATACACATAGGTACACAAATAATATATAGGTTAGGCTACGGTAGAGACAAATAGTGATCTTTAAGTTTATTATATTACGTTTTAGTTAGATGAATCCGGCATTGGTTTGATAATAATTCTCATCATTAAAATGAACGCTACAGATCCACGAAGATACTGTAGGAAGGTTCTAGAGAAATTGCATTTGTCCACTATGTAAGCAAATAAGTAGTTACTTTAAGGAATGTCAAGACTAGACAAAATTAAGTGATTTATTTTAAATTCAAACCGTTTATTTTAAATAATTATATTAATGTACAATTATTAATTTATTATACAGCAATTAACGTATACAAAATTGTAGCGACCAATGCGGTGAAGATTAAGCGCCTCCGGAGCTCGTGCAGCCCCTTTTATTAGCTCGGTATCCCCTCCGAATCGCCTACCCGCCATTTCGGCTGGTGGGGCTGTTTGGCGCCACGACGTAGCTTCCGGTAGGGGGCGCTGCAGCTGTCACGGCGGGAATGCTCGTAGGGTCTTCGCGCGCCGTCAGATGGCGCAGCAGACGCCTGACCCCACAGGGTTGCCAACACGGCCCTCCTGCACGGGGCCCGCCTCGGGCACCTCACGAGTTAAGATGAAATGCTGTAACAACCACAAACAAAATTAGTATATTATGTACATATATATTATGGAAAACATCTCGACGGTCATTCTCCAGACGCACATTTTTGCTTGTCTTCGCTGTTTAAAAATATAAAATTATTGATTTAATTATGTCTTATATTTTTTGATCGTAGCAGGTATTCATATTGAGCTGTACATGAATTTTCAAGAACATATTTAAAACCCTTCGGGTAGAAAAAAAATCTTTTAGTCCTATTCTCCTAATTGACACGTCGCGTCCCACTACCCAAATTACTTACATACCAATTTCTCCTGATGATATACATGAAGAGAAAACAATGTAAGCAAGATTATTAAACAAAAGAGTACATGTTTTAATTGCACACAAAAACCTAGTCAATACAAATAATATATCACAAAGATATCAATTATAGTAACTTTGTCTCGAAACGTATAATAATAATAATAATAATAAAAAAAAAAAAAAAAAAAAAAAAAAAAAAAAAACCGCTGACGTTGACACACGTCTTTTTGTAATCTTGCTCCTTTTAAATGTTGTAAAAGTGTTTTCATTCCGTGTACGCCATAATTTTATACGTCCATTTATAATCTTTTAACGTATTTACCGTTTTCGGCAATGTGTACATACTGCAAATGTAATTTATTAGAAAACAGAAAACGAAGACATTCTGACAGCGGACATATGTCAATGTATGTAAAGGCGAAGTAATGAAAATAACACTGAAGGAATTATGATTACAAGATCAAGGCGAAAAAAAGCGGAACAAACTAACGCACGACCACCACCCCCGCCCGCCTCGTCCAGCTCCTCGCCATCATCGTCTGGCGACGAATTCGCTACTGCTGCGGACACCAGCGAGTCGAGCGACGAGCGCGGGCCGCCGCCCCCGCCGCCACAACCACCAGCACGACGAGGACGGCCACCGCTGCCGGCACGCTTGGGGCCTACGGGGCAACCTGCTCCGACCACGGCTCCCGCTACCGGTGGTGTAGTGCGTCGCATGCGATGGACTCGAGTTATGAACGAGAACTGCATGCGCGCCTACTACGGGGCTACAGAGGGAGGAACCAACCTGTCTGCGTATCGGGACAGGATGCTGCCTCTGTTTCAGGCGTTTGATCCGACCATCGCCGTATCTGCGCAGCGGCTATCCGATCAAGTGCGTTTCATTCAGCGGCGCAAGCTGCTGGACGACGCGACACTTGATCGACTGCGCCTGGAAGTACTGGCCGCTCGCGCGGCTTCCGTGCCGGCTCGGGATCCGCCTGCTACGTCACCGGTTCCGGCGCCAGCGCCCAACCTGGTGCCGGGGGTGCCGCTGACGGATCCCGAAGCCGATGGGGAAGACGGTGCGAGCGGCGTAAGTACCCAGGCCAATGAGCAGCTGAGGAGGGCTTTGGAGGAGGCGATTGAGCGATATCGATCCACACCTGAGTCTAGGCCGCGATTACCACGCTTGCCAATGCACAAACGTAACCTAGCGCTGATGGGAGCCCTGGACGCTTTGCTAGACCCGTACCTTCGGGCTAGCGAAGATTTAGCTGATACCCACTCGATCATGTACTGTGGGGCCATCGCGGCGTGCCGCGTTGCTCGTGTCAGATTCCCGGACACTGACCGAGCACCGCGGACCGCCGGGGGTGTTCCTGCCTGGCAAGTACGGATCGAGCGGCGTATCAGCTCGTTTAGGACTTTCATTGCCAAGCTAATCTGTTTTAGGGGGGGCAACAACCGCCCCCGTGTGATGCGCTACGTGACACAAGCCTTCGCGGGGACTGGCACCAGGCCCTGCGATTACATGGCATGTGTCACGGAGCGCATCGACTACCTAAAACAGAAAGTTTGTGCATGGGCAAGCCGTATTCGTCGCTACAGAGAGCGTGTGGATCGATTCCAGCAGAATCGTCTCTTTCAAAGTGACCAAAGGAAGGTATACCGAAAGTGGGAGGGAACCGACCAATGTGTGAGCGACGGGCAACTGCCGGATCCTACTGCCATGATTAACTTCTGGCGTAGTATCTGGTCGGTGCCAGTCGAGCACACAGAGGGCGAATGGATGAATGTTGTCAGACGTGAGTGTGAGCCGATCGAAGCCATGGGGGCTGTGACTATCAGCCCCGATGATGTAAGGTGTGCGGCCCGTACGACCCAGAACTGGAAAAGTCCTGGGCCGGACGGGTTGCACAACTTTTGGATCAAGTGGTTTCGATTCTCACACGAACGTCTGGCAACACAATTTCAAGACGCCCTCGAGCTTGGTTCCCTGCCATCTTTCATGACTACTGGTCTTACCTTCCTGCTCCATAAGTCCGGTAGTACCACGGAAGCGAAAAACTATAGACCCATCACGTGCTTGCCCACTTTATACAAGCTCCTTACGTCCATTCTGAGAACAAAAATTAACACGCACATTGTTGCGAACAACGTTTTGGCCTTTTCTCAGAATGGGTGTAGGGTTGGGTCCCGTGGTACTAAAGAGCTCCTCCTCATTGACACGACCATTTGCCAACAAGTCCGGCGGAACAAGGGGTCCCTCTCAACCGCTTGGATTGACTATAAGAAGGCCTATGATTCGGTGCCTCATTCATGGCTGGAGAGGATCTTAGAGCTGTATAAAATCGATACAGCTCTGAGATCCCTCTTAGGCGCGTGTATGAGGCAGTGGACCACAGTCCTTCGTCAACCAGGAGACGGGGATGGCCCCCCTAGTCCGCGGGACTTGATAAGGATTGAGAGAGGTATTTTCCAGGGTGACAGTTTGAGTCCTCTGTGGTTCTGCCTAGCCCTGAATCCGCTCAGCATTCTGCTGAAGGATTCAGGACTAGGTTGCCGGCTTCGAAGAGGAGGTGAGGTCATTTCTCATCTGCTGTACATGGATGATCTTAAGCTGTATGCACCAAAACGCCAGGATCTGGTGGAACTACTGGAAGTAACTGAAACCTTCAGTAGCGCCATCAAAATGGAGTTTGGTGTAGATAAGTGTGCAGTCATGCATGTACAGCGGGGGAAAGTCGTAAATTCCGCGAACTTACAGCTTTCTGAGACAATGACCCTCAGGTCTATCTCCGAAGTTGAAACCTACAAGTACCTTGGTATGTCACAGTCATTGGGTATTGCGGACGGAGACATTAGACAGGCGTTGAAGGAGCGTTTCTTTTGTCGTTTGACAAAAGTACTTAACAGTCTTTTGTCCGGTGGCAATAAGACACGCGCCTTCAACGCTTGGGTGATGCCTCTGCTCACTTACTCCTTTGGCATACTAAGGTGGACTCAGACTGCGCTGGACGCCCTGGATACGAGGGTCCGTCAGCTGCTCACTACACATCGCATGAGGCACCCACGCTCGTCAGCTATGAGAATGTACATCCCGCGTAAGTGTGGGGGCCGTGGCTTTTTAAACGCCAAGGACCTCCATAACCGCGAGGTGTGCAGTCTTAGGGAGTATTTCCGAAACAACGAGTGTGGGATTCATCGCGATGTAGTAGCAGTTGACAAAGGCCTCACCTCTCTCTCCTTAGCAAACGAGAACTGGCGCAGACCAAAGGTGCTTAGCATCGATGACCGCAGGGCTGTATGGAAGAGCAAGGAGCTACACGGGCGGTTCTACAAGGCCCTTACGGGGCCCGATGTAGATCTGCTCGCGTCGGTGAACTGGCTACGCTTCGGGGATCTCTTCGGGGAAACCGAAGGTTTTGTCTGTGCAATTGCGGACGAAGTAATGATGACGAACAATTACCGGAGATATATCCTGAAGGACGGTACGGTCGACATTTGTCGGGCATGCCGCCGTCCCGGTGAGTCACTCAGGCATATAATCTCCGGTTGTTCTCATCTTGCTAACGGCGAGTACTTGCACAGACATAACCAAGTAGCCAGGATCATTCACCAGCAACTTGCTCTTCAATACGGTCTTGTGGGGTCTGAGGTGCCGTACTATAAGTACGCACCGATGCCAGTTCTTGAGAATGGTCGTGCCACGCTCTATTGGGATCGATCTATCATCACGGACAGGACTATTGTAGCCAATAAGCCTGACATCGTTTTGGTAGATCGATCCAAGCGCCAGGCAGTGCTCGTCGACATCACCATCCCCCATGACGAGAACCTCGTGAAGGCCGAGAAGGACAAACTCAGCAAGTACCTTGACTTGGCTCACGAGGTGACCGCCATGTGGGATGTTGACTCGACGATCATTGTCCCGATAGTCGTTTCGGCGAACGGTCTTATAGCGAAGAGTCTCGACAAACATCTTAAGAGACTCTCGCTAGATGGCTGGATCAAGGGCCAGATATAGAAGGCGGTACTCCTGGACACGGCGCGCATCGTCAGGAGGTTCCTCTCTCTGCAGCCCTAACCACCGGTAGCCTGGGCCCTGCCCCGCTGCCGGCGGCACCCTAGGTTAGGTTTTTTATAATATGTTTATATATTTTGTAATTTCTTTATTGTATTTTACTTTTTATATACAGATATTGTAAAAACCTAGCCTAAGAATTAAAATAAATAAAGGACATAATAATAATCATATAATAATAATTCGTTTATTTCAGGCATCAAAGGCCCATAGATAAATACCTTACAATCTAACATACATATTAAATATTAAAATACTAAACAACTAAGTCACGATGTCTTTCGTAAGTCCGTGGTGTTGGGTAGCCGACCGCGGAAACGCCGGAATAAAACACCTTTCGGCCAAAATTCTTCCTTCATGAAGGTCGCTAGCTGGTCAGTCGGAACCCCCAACACGTAAGAATTAAAATTCACTTTGTGGTGAGACTCCAACTTCACGACCCTCAGGATAATTCCGGTCTTCACACGTACATACTCTACGATCTCCTCGGCCTTCGTAGAGTAATGTAGACGGGACACATACAATTGCGTCGTCGGCAGGGCGGGACGCAGCAGGTGTTTGGGCCCAGTCGGTGCGGTACCGCACTGATTTCGGCAAGCCGGCTTCTTCCTCCTTTCCACCTTGATGAAGCCATCCTTGTCACATTTAGACTCCCGAGGAGCCGGTTTAGGCAGATCCTTGTGAACGGGTTCACACCGGTTCTGCACCCCTTTTGATGACCGCTGCTTAGATCTTGAAACAGCGGGACTTTTTGCGGCGATTTCAGCATAAGCACGATGAGGGGTCATAGTGCTTACACGTGACGTACCCGCCTTCACTTCTATAGCAGGCGGGTGATCGGCGGGGCGCGGGGTGAGCGGCGCCGGGTCGACAGCAGGCGGTGCGTCGTAATTCGCTACATCAGCAGCAGCGATGTCGCTGACGGATGCATTCCGCGCGCCGTGACGTGCGATTGTGTTCGAGGCGTCGTGTGACCTACATTCTGAAATAGCGTTACGTAGTAATACTACCTCAGAACGCAGATCAGTTATGGTATTATTGGATACCTCTAACTTAGTCTGGACTTCGGTCAGGCTCTTCTTCAGGAACATAATATCCTTCAGCAGCCTGGTGACATCGACGTGGTCGAACGTAACGGGGGGCAGCCGGTGCAGCTGCTTCGCCACGAACGAAGGCACGTCGCTCGTACGGGTCGCCTGGAATAGCGAGATGATGTCCTTGAGACTCTTCACGCCTCCATCCCTTCGGCGGGGTGGCATCTCGGCGGTCTTGCCGAGCGTCTCGTAGAGCAGCGCCTTGCCACTGCAAATGTCCTCCTCTTGGAAACTCGACTTGCAGATCTGCGCGATGCTGTCCGCGTCCATGGTGTTGACGGCATTTTGTATAAATGCTAATAATTCGTTAACTATGACCTGCGACTCTCGCGAGGAGGCCATAGTGACAATGCGGGCAGCGATTAAAACTGCACGATTCGCGAATTGAGCAATTCGTACTGTGCACTGCAGCACGACCGTATTTGATCGCGCATAGCACTGCACTGATAATTGACGCGTCGCGGTCGGTTGTGATCACTGATCACACAAGTCCTCTGAAAGTAGGTACGGATCTCACTAACGCATTTCGGTGAAGCGGTCAGTCGTGCCCAGAGCCCCGTGTGGGATGGTTGTGTCAGCTGTGTACGGGTCGCGGACTATGACTGTAAGTATCTAATTCACGCGTTTTGGTTCACGAAATTTCTAATTAAAACGTTCACGTTTTAAAAATCAACCAGTGACTCTATCGTGCAGAGAATTTTAGTGTACATTAAAGGCCGCATTATTTAATAGATACTAGATTCTGTAGATTATTACATGTACCTATAAAAAGTTATTTTGTATTTTTCAAGAATCCCTAATTCACAAGTCTAATTCACGCATCAAAAATGAACGCGTTAATTAGAATTTAACCATCCCTGCGGTTTTAATCATCAGTTTGGATTTTTTTTCTAGAAGATTTTAATTTATTTTTTATTTTATTTATTTGGAACATCAACAGCATTACATTATTAATAGTAGATTTGTATATATTATAATAGTAATATTACCTATAATATATAGTCACATCTTCGTGGGGTCATTTTAAAACCTCATCAGGTAGCAAGCTGTATTTCTCAGGGCTGGAAAATTCTAGCCGAAGCGGTTTTACCATATATTAGCACCATCGGGCATGAACAATATTTCGTACTTGGATATAACCCTGTGTCTGATAGAATAATAACAATGAAGCTGAACACCAATTTATGTCTTCTCAACATCGTGCAAGTTTACAACACGGTCCACGGAAGAGGATATCAACTAGAAGAAACTCTAGACAGCATACCAAGCCGGCAAATCGCAATGGTATTGGGAGACTGGAATGCTAAAACAGGAAGCTCAGAAATAGTCCATGAAATCCTAGACACCATTGGAAAATATGGCCTAGACTCTAGGACCGAACGAGGTCAGAGGCTTGCAGAGTTCTGTGTTCTGTGTCTGACCATTACTTTAACACTCTTTCACCATCACAAAAGATGACTCTACACTTGGAAGTCTCCTGGAACCTGGGTCGTTTTAGGAATCAGATAGACTACATACTGGTAGAGAAGCGCTGGAAGTCATCTCAAAAATGTGAAAACCTTCCCTTGAGCTGAATGCGGTTACTGGTTACCTCCTTCGCCATTCGTCTCAAAGCCGTTTACCGTAACGCGCGACCTAAACTCAGAACTTAGAATCCAATAGAGCGATCCACTTTCCAGAATCTGACGGAAGCGACGCTCATGAATTTAGATCCACCGCGGACAGGTGATGCTGAGTCCAGGTAATAAATGAAGATTTTGAGGATATCGTATCTAAGAGAGGAAGGGACTGTTGAAGGTCCACATGGATCACTGAGGAAACGTGGAACCTAATACAGCGCCGGAAAGAAATTAAAATTAATGCCCGTCAAGACTCCAAGGTGAAAAGGGAATACTCGAAACTATGTAAAGTAATTCAAAGGGAACGCCGCAGAGACAAGAACGAGCATATGCCAAGAAGTCGAGTCGCATCCACTTAAATTACAACCCCGGATCTGTTCAAGAAAGTTCGGCTGCTGAGTCGAAAGTTCAAACCCAAATTCTGGGTCATTATAAATCACGATGAGCAACCGCTGCATGGGTTTGACTAAATTGCAGAACGCTGGCGTGGCCACTATTAGCAGCGTACAAAAGACCCTGTACATCCACCGACACTCGGTTGCACTGGGGACTTCTGAACCTGAAGCCCAACATCTTCAAATCAGAGATAATAACAGCAATCGATCGCCTTAGAATTAAAACAGCTCCAGGACCAGACGACATTACTTCCGAGGTTTTCAAAGCTCTGGGTGATAAAAGCAGTCATATCTTGCACAAGATCTGCCACCACTTATGGCAAAACGGCAGATGGCCAAAAGTCTGGACCCAATCCGTCATCATCCCGTTACACAAAAAAGGTCCATCGAAAAAATGCGACAACTACCGTACACTTTTACCGCAAGGCTTTTGACTGTGTCGACTGGGACTGTCAATGGGATATTCTGACCGATTTGGGTGTTCCGTGCCTCCTCACTGCACTACTACACTACAGCCACTTTACTACAACAGCCAAGGACCAGTAAGAATAGATAAGACGTCATACAATCCCTTCAGTTTCCAAAAGGGTATAAGACAAGGTTGCAGTCTTTCACCTATCCTGTTCAATATATACGGCGAATACATCATAAGGAGGACGGCTGGGATGGTAGCATTACTGTTGGGGGGCGTAAATTCTTGCGATACGCCGATGACACCACCCTCCTAGCAGCTAGCGAAAGCATAAGATTGGCAGTTTATTGAACAGGATGGCGCGCTTAAGTGAAGAATTCGGACTCTCAATCAACAGATTCAAGACCAAGCTCATGATTATTGATCGTACAGGCAAGGCAGTGAAACACTTAACTTCGAAATCACGGAGAACCTGGTTTCTAACATTACCAATAATGGTTCATGTAAGACGGAAGTTCGCAGAATTCGCGCTGGGATGGCCAAGGGCGCAATGTCGCAGCTTAATAATGTACGGAAGGATAGGAACATCTCCGCCAACACTAAGACTACCTTAGTCCGAACTATGGTGTTCTCCCTATTTTCATACGGCTCAGAAACATGGACACTGAAGAAAGCGGACCGTGATCTAATTAATGCTTTCTGCTGGAGAAGAATGCTGCGCATACCATGAACAGCACGCCACGCCAACGCACCGATCTTAGCCCAACTCAAGATCCGAACTAAACTGTCGACGACCTATCTTCGCAGGGTTCTGGAGTACTTTGATCGCATTGCCAGGAAAGACAGTGATAACCTGGAAAAACGTCAATCACTGGAAAAGTTGAAGGCAAGCGACCAAGAGGCAGGAGCACGATACGCTGGACAGACCAGATTCTCACAACCCTTGACACTACAGTACACGATGCTCTACACACGGCTACTGACAGCAACAGATGGCGCCGCATCATCCGGGAATGACCACGACCCTCAGCAATGAGGCAACCAACGCAAGGATAAGGAGGAGATAATATAGTAAGCGTAGCGAGGGCGGGTACATGTATAAATTATTTATTATAACATCATAATAATTAAATTTACATACGTAATTGCATACCTAACCTACCTAGTAACAAACGGCCGGTGTGCTTGTTTCTTGAGTACTTAGGTACTTTCATATTACTTAAAACATAGCTTATATCATATAATTGTCACCATATCAGTCATATATTATTCTTTTCTAATTAACGCGCCATACAAAAAGTCAAAAATCTAATTAACACGTCGTTTTTCTAATTCACGCGTCATATAAATTTTAAATTGCTTATAAGTAATGAACCTTTAATAATTATAAAGTGCCCTATCCACATTTAAATATCAATGGTCGATATGTTACTATATTTCAAATAAAAATGATTGAAAAGTAAGTAGAAAAAAAGCGACGCGTTAATTAGAATTAGAACACAAATCTGGAGAATGACCGTCGACCTGTAACATTCCTCATTAGTGTATTCAAGTCCCGAATTCCAGGCACCGACTAAGGGCTGTAGCCGCAATTAGTTTTTTGGCCTGTACTCATCAGAAGTGCTCTTACCTTCGTTCAAAATGGATAAGCATAAGAAACGCTCAAAAGGTAAACGAAAGCGACGTCGCTCAAGCTCGAGCTCATCCAGTGCCGCCAGTGTAAACTCTGTGAGGACTCCGTCACCTCCACCGCCAAAGAAGACAAAGGTATCACATAAAGCTGATACCCAAACTGTGAGTACAAGCAACGCTTCTACTTTGAATAATATGATACCAGAGTTTAACCCGCTAAATGACGACGTATGTGCTTGGCTCAACATAATCATGAACTATGCGAACACTTTTTCTTGGTCCGACGATATTATCCGATATCAAGCCCTTAATAAGTTAAAAGGTCCCGCCAAAATATGGTACGACTCTCTGTTGCGCACCGATTGTTCTTGGCCCTCGTGGAAATGGCAAGATTGGAGACAAAGGCTAGCATCTAGTTTTCAATGAAACGGCATCAAAGGTAGGTGGAATCCACAATAGTTGAAGGTTAGTTCAATTTGAAAACTCCTTGAACATTATGGATACAAATTGGGCTGTGGCACAATGCGTTGTTGTTGCTGATGCGACGGTCTAACTTGCACGTTACAATGCAAAGCCTGCAAAGACTAAAGTGAAAATAAAACGTTAAATAAGTAAAATATTGATTCAGAAATGCTATTTAGCATCTAATATACTTGCGATATTAGCAAACAGGTTGTAAAAGAGCCTATTCACTCGTTAAAACTCTTAATTTAAGCTGTATAAGGGATATAAGTGTGTTGTGTGCTACTTGGGATGATTATTATTTGTACTTTCAATTGTGGTTATATTTTCAGGGTAATCAGTACCTTCGAAATGGGAGAATACTTTTCTAAATACATGTATATAAGTAGCACGTGCGGCGGCAACATCGCACCGGCACCCTATAGTAAAATCTTCAATAAGTTTGGAACTGTACAAGTTCTTGATATGCGGTTTTTTATTAATCGATCAATTAATAGTGTTATAATATACATAAGTAAAATAAAGCCATACATTCATACATTTTTTGTATGAAATTACATAAAACCCCCAAAAAACTGCTTTTTTTTTTTCAAAATGTATGTTTTTTTTTGTATTTATTATTACTTTTTGCCTATTTTAATTTTAATTTTATTTTTTAAAACTAAATTAAGTAATTATCTGTCGATTAGCACCTTAATTATCAAAATCGGAATATCCGTTGAGGTTTAAGATTTTTTGTAAGATTTTTTGACCCAGCGGCGCCATGTCTGTATTCTTCAATAACTTTGAAACTATACGGGCTAATGATATGCGGTTTTTTTTCGTAAATGTAAAATTAGTTGTATATTAATATAAACAAATAAAAAAAGTACCATGTACATACATTTTTACGAGTAAAATTCCAAAAAATCACAAATTTTAAATAGTATTTTCAGAATTTATATTTTTTAGGTATCCAAAATAATTTTTTACCTGTTTTCAATTTTTTTTGTGTTAAATTGGGTAACTATCTGCCGTTTGGCACCTCTTTCGTCAAAATCGGAGTATCCGTTCAGGACTTACAATTTTTTAAACTTTTTTTTAATAAGTGGCGCCATCTCTTATCCTAAGGGGTGAAACTAATTTCGCCTCGAGTGAAATCGTTTATTTTGGTCTATATTATCACTGTGCAAAACGGCTTCCTTCCATCACAAAGTGCAGCTTTTTTTCATAACAAATAGGACTATTATAGGTACACTTCACGTGGGGTCATTTTGGAGCTCCAATGAGACTTCTATGTTTATATGCGTTCACTGGTTGCGGGCACCTACTACTTATAGTATTTTATAAAGTTATTCAGTTATTTGAGAGTGTTAGTTTACATCCTTATCATCTTACTATATGCTGAGCTGATGACGGAAGGTATTACTCCTTAACGGTTAGGGATTAAAAAAAATATATATATTTTTATTACCAAATAACTACCAAAAATTGATACAAACATGATAATATCCATCAGACTCCAAACTAGGCTAAGCCTGTATCTTGGACGTCTGCGGTTAGATTAGGGGATAATTCACGAGATACATACAAACAAGACTTCCTCAATCTCAGTAGTATGTAATTTTTTTACGTCACCCTGGGCCGTAAGTGGGATTTTCTGCCCGCTACACGGGGAGAAAATATGACTATCTGGCCAAGGCAAGACGCAAAACTTTAGACAACCCACGGACGGTAATTCGTAAAACCCCAGATCGCATATTTACCTACACAAACACCTGCTGCGATCTGGGACATTCACGAACTCACCGCCCTGGAAAAAGTACCAATACCGCCTTGAAATATAAACTGTAAAGCCGTACTGATTATATTTGAATCCCCTTTTTGGAAGGGGACGGTTAATCATAATAATAATACCTTCCTCTCTCTGCAGCCCTAACCACCGGTAGCCTGGGCCCTGCCCCGTTGCCGGCGGCACCCTAGGTTAGGTTTTTTCTAATGTATTTATATTTTGTAATTACTTTATTGTATTTTACTTTTTATATAAATTTATTGCAGAAAAAACTTAACCTAAGAAATTAAACGAATATACGAAACTAGCGGCCGCCCGCGACTTCGTTCGCGTAGATTTTTGATGATGATAAAGATATTAAAATAAGTAAGTGAATTTTATTCTTAGTTAAAATGGTCTAGACATATTACATTTCAAACAGTGGCAGACACTGATATGCAATTGTTAAAGAATTTTAGAAGATTTTCCAATAAGATTACGGGAATTGTTTGCCGGAAGCTTAATAATAGGTACTTATTCCGTCAGTTACCTGATGCTTTTAGTCTTTGGCAAAAATGACTCTGCAAGATATAGAGCGACGCATTGATTTGGAGTTAGAAAATGGGGATCTTAGTTATTATAATAATAATAATAATAATAATTCTTTATTTCAGATAATACAATCCATATTAAATTGTTAGTAAAAAATAAAATAAAATAATAATAGAAGAACTTATATCTATCCCAAGTAGCACAATTGGGTCTAAATAGCTCGTATATCATATCTAATTAGATGCTTAAGTGAAATTTACCACCATGACTAAGTGCTATATAGGTGGCAAGAACCCTTATGCCACCAGTATAGAACCAAAAGGAGAAAAATTGCAGCCTATTTTTGGTGCTAAATAGAATCCATAAGAGATCTCACAATAACCTTAAGTGGAAATTAGAACTATGGGTGAAAGTTATGCGTCCATAAGAGATCTCACAATAACCTTAAGTGGCAATTAGAACTAAGGGTAAAAGTTATGCGCAGTGAACGAATGAAAACATTTCAGTTCGGTCAATGAGTGATAATGATAAATGAGTCGCCAAAATTATCTTTGAGTGGCGAGGCAACTGTCAAATTGAAGTAATACGTGATCTGCCATATTCATTTTGGATTTATATGTCTGTTTGATGAGTGATTAAAACTTTACGTTATACAAGCATCGAAATAAGCACGAAATTCTTGCGAATTTTTTTTTACTGTGAAACTATAGTATGTTTTCTTTGTAAATTTCGACGCGCCCTTCATTTGATCAGGAATATTAAAAAAGAGAGTGCTAAATTAAATAAGGAATAGATACTGATAAGAAATAAAACTGTTAAAAACCTGACCTAATGATTGTAGGTTACGTACAATGTTAAAGTAACATCGTCACAACTATCAAAAGTCTGTGATTATGCGTCAGTGTGATAAAATTCTGGTTAAAATAATCAATTTTCATAGGCTTCCATTTGTAAACATGGCGAAACAAAAACCGTCCAAGAGCATGTCGGGCCACGCTCAGTGTAGGGTTCCGTAGTTGGCCATCCTTCACAATAGACAATAAAATCGAATTTAAATTACGAGAAAGATTTCAAGCTCTATAAAAGGTCGTAAACGCCAAAGTAACTGTAATTACTTATTACCTTCTAGAAGTTATCGATTATACGCACCAGATTGAGCGAAATGTTTTAATGCAGTATGGCACTTAACTAATATGTGTAACGTTCGAAGTATAAGAACACCGCGGGGCACTTACGTCATTTAAAAGAAAATTATGAATTTTTGCGATAACTCAAAAACGGCTCGACCGATTTTATTCAATATAGTTTTCATTGAAAGTACTAATAGGGCCTTATTTTCATGAATTTTTCCATAATATTTTGACCCGTGGTTGAGAAGTTAGAGGGGGGGGACACTATTTTTTGGATTTACCTAGCGAATATTTACAAAACTGCTGACTTTATCAAAAAATGATCTTTGAAGGCCCCTATTGTTTTTAAAAGACCTATTCAACGACACCCCACACGCTAGTGTTAGAACGAAAAAAAAAATCACCCCCACTTTAGGTGTATGGGAGGTACCCGAAAAAAAGTTATTTTTTTAGTTTTTATTTTACCGTTATGTCGGCGTGATACATTCACATACCAAACTTCAGCTTTCTAGCACTTATGATCACGGAGCTAAGCCGCGGACGGACAGACGGACAGACGGACATGGTGAAACTATAAGGGTTCCTAGTTGACTACGGAACCCTAAAAAAGATCCTACAGTGTTTATTTTCACTTATTTGTTCCTTATTTGGAACTATCAAGTCTAATAATCACTTATTTGTATCTTGCGAGTGGCAAAGCAGTGAATGATATTACCAATAGTAATTATTTGCTCTTTTGTAGACTATTAAACAAGCAAGACTATTAAATATATTTTGACAAGGCGCAAATAGGAACAATAATAGAACTTTTAGTTCGTTAGTGGTTCGAAATAAGTGAAAATAACTGCTTTTGGTTCCAAGAACCTCCTACTGACACCTATTTATGCGTTGGAGTGGCAATAAGGTACTTCTTAGGCCTTAAAGTTGCAATATTTTTTGGTTCCAAAAGAGCCGTAAAATTATCCCTTTAGCCACTATTGGTGATATAATTCGCTATTGTACTAGTCATTTGGAACTTTTAGTTCCAAATAAGGGTATGTTCCCACTTATATGTAAAAGTTGCTTATAAGTGATTTTAAGGCCTTATATATCACTATTGCTTCTTATTGAGTGACAATTTGAACCTGCATGCAACTTTAAGTAGCAAAATCGACTTTATCCCACCATAAGTAATAAAGTAGAAACAAAAAACGTTCCTATGCAACTACAAGTGATAGGATGAACTCATATACAGTTTTGAGTGGTGTTTAAAGCTATAAGTTGTATCAAACACTGTTAAACCACTCATTTAGAACTTAAAGCTATAAGATAAGCTGCAAAATTCACTAATGTGCTGCTTGGGATGTTAGTAATGTCACTACCATAATTAATTAATTTTTAACATTAATCTAGAGCGGATCCCAAGTGGACTTTCGTCCAATGCTCAAACAATGGGCCTTCTACCCTATCAGCTATAATGGCTACGAGGCTATTGCGGCTGCCACGGACACGGCGCCACAGGGATGCGATTCGTTTGCGTATGATGGCCTGGAAAGTGTCTACGTTTGCCTCAACGAACATTCCTGAAGCACTACAGTATCGTGGCAGCCCCATCATGGCCCTGAAGCCATTATTATATTGTACGCGAAGGGCACTGTGGGCTTTTTTCGTGTAATTGACCCATAGGCTGCAAGTGTAAAACGATTGGCAATACGCCTTAAACAAGGTTATTTTAACGCTTTTGGTACACTTTGCGAACCTACGGGCCAGCATGTTACACCTAACTGACAGTGCCCTTCGCTCCCTGTCCATGTCAAGGTCATCGCTTAGTGTCTCTGTGACCCAGTGACCCAGGTATTTAAAATTCGACACTTGTTTAAGCGGAGTACACCCTAACATAATGGGCGGCAAATCAGTGTATGTTTTGCTTCCTGCTTTAAACACTAGCAATACACTTTTGTCCGCATTATACACAAGGCCATGAGTTGCAGCGTAACTCTGGCAGATATCAAGCAACTTACAAAGGCCGTTGATCGATGGGCTCAGCAGCACCATATCGTCGGCGTAGCTAATGTTGTTAAAGAAATTGCCATCTACTGAGCAACCAACGCCGGAGCTGCTGAGCTCACGGATCAGCCCGTCCATGTACAGGTTGAAGAGCTTAGGAGAGGACAGTCCGCCCTGTCTCACACCGCACTCCAGCCTGTACATGTCCGATAACGAGCCTGCCCACCGTACATAGTTACATTGATGGCTATACCAGTACTTTAAAAGATCAATCAGCTCATGAGGTATATCTGTACTATTTTCAAGTTTTTTCCAAAGCTTGTCATAGGAGACTAGATCAAACGCCTTGGAAAGATCCAGAAAACATGCAAAAACAGGCGTTTTTCTAGAGGTATAGTAATGGACAGTATGCTTGAGACACAGAACAGCCGTTTCTGTAGATAATCCGGTCCTAAAACCGAACTGGGCATCATGTAAGTGTATATATTTGTTCAAATGTCTATCAAGCAAGCTGTCCAGCACCTTAGCCAGGGCTGTGGCTAATGAGATTGGCCTGTAGTTGCGTTTGTCTGATGCATCTCCTGTTCTGTTCTTTGGAACCGGCACAACCAGCGTCTTCATCAGGTCACACGGTAGGTATGCATGCCTCACACAGAATGTGTAGAACATGGCAAGAACCCTTGACACGTGCACGCCCGCATTCTGCAGATGCTCAATACTAAGCGTATCGTGCCCTGGGGACTTACCACGCTTCATATTCTTGATCACTTCTGTAACATCCCGAGCCGTGAAACGTACGCGCGATTCCCCAAGACTAGGTACTGAACAGGAGTCCACCGGTGCCAGTCCCAAAGGTGATTGAACCTGGAAATGGCCCTTAAAAACATTTGCAATATGGGCAGGCTCACTAAAACCCTCGACACTCATAGGCAGGCAAGAACGAGGAGTTAATTTATTGGTGCATTTCCAAAACTGTCCAAAGTCATGAGATTTGTGTTGAGTAGCTAAAATATCCATTTTTATTTGCTCTTCATTATCTTGGCACCATTTTAACTTTGACTTAAAACATTTCCTGTCCTCACACATCTTGTCATATACTGAACCAGAAGATGGTTTATTGCAAAACACCCAATTCGTGAAACTCGCTCTTGCCGCCATATGAGCATCGTATACATGCTTATTCCAGCCCACTATACGTTTTTTATGACACTTATAATCACTAGAATGGGCCCGTGTTGCACTTTCACTTAAAATGCTAACAATACTATAATACATGTTATCAATATTATGAGTGAGATTTAAAAAAAGTTAAATATCGTAGGCTGTTAAAACAATCTTAAACTCAGCACTGGAAATCGAGAGATGGGGGCAGTTTAATGAAGAGTATCTCTTTCAATAATAATAAATAATAAACTTTATTTCATAACAATAATAAATAATGACCTTTTTTTTTCATAAGAAGGCAGCACTGGCATTTGTACACGGAGGGTGTGGCGGAGTTCCCGAGGCTGGCCAAAATGTTTCTAAACGTTCTTGAAGGTACACCATTTATTAAAAAGGCTAGTGTTTAAAGGCATGACAAAAAAACCGGCCAAGTGCGAGTTGGACTCGCGCACCGAGGGTTCCGTACAAACACTTTCCATCCCTAAGTGGTTAAGTTAAGTTTGCACCTGGTATGTATACCGCCCCATATAAATTAGGTGCAAAGTTAGGTATTAAAATATAAAAAAAAAACTACTTACTAGATCTCGTTCAAAATAATTTTCGTTGGTAGTTTTTATAGTAATGTACATCATATGTTTTTTTTAGATTTTTCATTTTCTTATTTTAGAAGTTAGAGGGGGGGGACCAACTTTTTTCCACTTTGGAAGCGTCTGTCACGCAAACTATTCGGTTTAGAAAAAAAATATTTTAGAAACCTCGATATAATTTTTTTAGACCTATCCATAGATTATTATATTTTTCGGGTACCTCTCCAACACCTAAAGTGGGGGTGAATTTTATTTTTCGTTTCAACACTAGTGTCGTTGAATAGGTCTTTTAAAAATAATAGGGGTCTCCCAGCAGTACTTTTTGATAAAGTCAGCAGTTTTGTAAATATTCGCTCCGAAAATTAAAAAAATAGCGTCCCCCCCCCTCTAACTTTTAAACCGCGGGTCAAAAAATTATGGGAAAAATCATGAAAATTAAACCTTATAAGTACTTTCAACGAAAACTATATTGAATAAAATCGGTCGAGCCGTTTTTGAGTTATCGCTAAATTTCATAATTTACTTTAAAATGACGTAAGTGCCGCGCGGTGTCCTTATACTTCGAACGTTACACATATTAGTTAACTGCCATATTGCATTAAAAGATTCCGCTCAATCTGGCGCGTATAATCGATAATTTCCAGAAGGTAATAAGTAATTACAGTTACTTTGGCGTTTACGACCTTTTTTATAGAGCTTGAAATCTTTCTCGTACCTAATTTAAGCCCATCTATTTTGAGGGATGGGCAACTACGGAACCCTACACTGAGCGCGGCCCGACATGCTCTTGGCCCTTTTTTCTTAAAACGACCTTGCACCCCCTTTTGCCCTATGGTTTACTGTCTACAATATTTTCTTAGTCCTGTCTCTTATTGATTGTGTTCCAAACTTTATGCGCTCCTATATTTAGTGATTTGTCTATCAGCACATGAAAAATCTATACTTTATATACCTATTCTTACTTTATTTAGCTTCTTGAGAAATATAGAGAACTGTAGCACCAGAATATATAGAATCACTCTTTAAACAATACTACTAGCCTGTAGACCAAAATAGTAATGGCATCATTAAATTCGCTTATGTGCATTTAGTTTTAATGGTCACATTTTCAGGCTTTGGTTTTTTAGGGTTCCGTAGCCAAATGGCAAAAAACGGAACCTTATTATAGATTCGTCATTTATTTATTTATTTATTTATTTATTTATTCAATTATAATTACACACAGTCTCTGACACTCAGTCTGTCTGTCCGTCTGTCTGTCCGTCCGTATGTCACAGCCATTTTTTTCCGAAACTATAAGAGCTATACTGTTGAAACTTGGTAGGTAGATGTATTCTGTGAACCGCATTAAGATTTTGATGCAAAAATAAAAAAATAATAATAAATATTGGGGGCTCCCCATACTTAGAACTGAAACTCAAAAATTTTTTTTTCATCAAACACATACGTGTGGGGTATCTATGGATAGGTCTACAAAAATGATATCGAGGTTTCTAAAATATTTTTTTTTCTAAACCGAATAGTTTGCGTGACAGACGCTTCCAAAGTGGAAAAAAGTTGCCCCCCCCCCTCTAACTTCTAAAATAAGGAAATGAAAAGTCTAAAAAAACATATGATGTACATTATTTTTTATTAAAGCAGTAACGTCTGCTAACGTAAACTAAATGTTTACAAATGAAGCGAAAATTGAAAAATTTAATGATTCGGACAGGATTCGAACCTGCGTTTCCAACGGCTTTCCGGGCCAACACTGGCGTCCTCCCAATTGGACCACCGAATCAGATGTCAGAGTCATTGAATTTTTCAACCAGTTGCTTCGACATGCCTTAGGGTGGCATCGTAGCGCCATCTACCGTAAAGATTTAGACTTTATCGTCGGCACCATCGTCTCAAATTTGTTGAGAATCGATAGTAACGATGTGCTACACCCAAATTACTTATTTTTTTATTAAAGCAGTAACGTCTGCTAACGTAAACTAAATGTTTACAAATGAAGCGAAAATTGAAAAATTTAATGATTCGGACAGGATTCGAACCTGCGTTTCCAACGGCTTTCCGGGCCAACACTGGCGTCCTCCCAATTGGACCACCGAATCAGATGTCAGAGTCATTGAATTTTTCAACCAGTTGCTTCGACATGCCTTAGGGTGGCATCGTAGCGCCATCTACCGTAAAGATTTAGACTTTATCGTCGGCACCATCGTCTCAAATTTGTTGAGAATCGATAGTAACGATGTGCTACACCCAAATTACTTATTTTTTATTAAAGCAGTAACGTCTGCTAACGTAAACTAAATGTTTACAAATGAAGCGAAAATTGAAAAATTTAATGATTCGGACAGGATTCGAACCTGCGTTTCCAACGGCTTTCCGGGCCAACACTGGCGTCCTCCCAATTGGACCACCGAATCAGATGTCAGAGTCATTGAATTTTTCAACCAGTTGCTTCGACATGCCTTAGGGTGGCATCGTAGCGCCATCTACCGTAAAGATTTAGACTTTATCGTCGGCACCATCGTCTCAAATTTGTTGAGAATCGATAGTAACGATGTGCTACACCCAAATTACTTATTTTTTATTAAAGCAGTAACGTCTGCTAACGTAAACTAAATGTTTACAAATGAAGCGAAAATTGAAAAATTTAATGATTCGGACAGGATTCGAACCTGCGTTTCCAACGGCTTTCCGGGCCAACACTGGCGTCCTCCCAATTGGACCACCGAATCAGATGTCAGAGTCATTGAATTTTTCAACCAGTTGCTTCGACATGCCTTAGGGTGGCATCGTAGCGCCATCTACCGTAAAGATTTAGACTTTATCGTCGGCACCATCGTCTCAAATTTGTTGAGAATCGAGTCAGAATCAGTGAATCAGAGAATCAGTGTTGTGCCCGGAAAGCCGTTGGAAACGCAGGTTCGAATCCTGTCCGAATCATTAAATTTTTCAATTTTCGCTTCATTTGTAAACATGATGTACATTACTATAAAAACTAGCAACGAAAATTATTTTGAACGAGATCTAGTAAGTAGTTTTTTTTAATACCTAACTTTGCACCTAATTTATATGGGGCGCTATACATACTGAAATTACTTTTTTTGTACCTATTTGATTGAGTAAGTTTTCTACAAAGTTTCAAGTCTCTAGCTTGAAAAAAAAAGTTTACCCCATACAAACTTTGCACCCACTTTGCACCCCTATTTAACCCTCTTAGGGGAGATATTTCCAAAAATCCCTTCTTATCCGTAGCCCACGTTATAAAAGTAACCTACTGTGAAGAAATCAACTCTCTAACATTAGTAGTTTCGGCTGTGCGTTGATGAGTCAGTCACTGATGATTTAAGTATAAAGTTTAAAGAGGAAATCATTAAAGAAGTTCCGCATACATGTTTTTTGGGCATAAATATTGATATGTGTTGCACCTGGAATGAACATATCCATGCTCTTTGTGCTAAAATTAATAAATTTATATTTGCACTGAGAAAAGTTAGCCGAGTAATATCCACAGAAGCAGGTTTAACTGCATACAATGGATATATTGCATCTTCTCTTCGTTACGGCATTGTAATCTGGGGCAATTCTACAGACAAAGAGAAGCTATTTTTAATTCAGAAATGCTGTATAAGGGCAATCTTAAGACTACGACGAACTGACTCATGCCGCCCATATTTTAAAAAATGTAACATCTTAACCTTGACATGTCTATATATATATGAAACTTGTGTGTTTGTGCAAAAGCATAAAGATATGTTCAAACTAAAGCAGGATCAGTTTCTCATGAAATTAGATCTCAATATACGCATAAACTATATAAACCACCTGCAAAGTTCGAAATCATAGCCAAAAATTCATATATGATGTGCATAGAGATTTATAACAAATTACCCGATATGTTCAAGAATACTTGTCTTAATCAGTTTAAAGAATCTGTTAAACAATGGCTAGTGGGAAAATGTTATTACTCCCTAAATGAATATTTTTCGGACTAAGTGTATATAAATATATATTTTTTATAATGGTAATAATATTTGTTTGACACTTTGACATGTTACTTAAGTATAAATTCAAATAATATTGTCCGGATCTCTTAGTGTATTTATTTTACTTTTTTATCTTGTAATCTATGTGTTTGACATATTAGTTATAAATTTAAATTCTAATTATGTAATGTGTGTACACCTGAAAAGGTAAGATTTGGCTGATCCAACGCTTGCACCAGTAACCGCAAAATGTAAAAATGTTAACCTAAATCTGTCACACAATAAATATTCATATTCATTTCATTTTCATTTCATTTCATTTCAGGACTTCTTCTTTTATATGTATACTAGCGACCCGCCCGGCTTCGCACGGGTGCAATGCTGATAAATTATGCATATAAACCTTCCTCTTGAATCACTCTATTTATTAAAAAAAAACGCATCAAAATCCGTTGCGTAGTTTTAAAGATTTAGGCATACAAAGGGACATAGGGACAGAGATAAGATGAGATAAGAAGATAATTGTCACATACTTGACATCTTGACATCGATTCGTAGCAACGTCTGTTTTGATATATAATGCTGTCATCTCAGACCAACAGAGGCTGTCATTCTAAAATATATTCTTTACATATGAAAACCGTGAATTAATTTATTTAAGTATACAATATTGGCGACGATGTCTTTTGATATTAAAAAAGGCAAATGTGCGCGAGCCACGCTACGCGGCGTGCTGACAAAAACTTACAACGCATTTCAAGAAGAAAATCCACAGACTTCGGAAGATATAGAAACACGACTACTTACATTGCAAAATACGTACCAAGGACTTTTAAACTTACAATCTCAAATAGAAGAAGAAACGCAAGACGAAAACCTCGAAACAAAAACCGAGTACAGGTATGAAATAGATGAAATGTATACAAAATTACGTACCAAAATATTACGAATGTTGAATACATACAAACCTGCTCATAACGAACCTGCTGTCAACCAAGTAGCCACCACATCAAATGACAGGCGCGAACCTCAGCCCAGACTCACCTTTCAACCATTCCAAGAGAAGGAATCCTTCAAAAACTTCGTAAAGAGACTCTCTGTTTATCTCATACTTAACAACGTAACTGATGCTAAGACGAAAGTTTACGTATACGTTACCACCAGACCATGGACCTAGTATATACTATAGTATACCTGGACTGCTCATTGCTTCGTTCGAACGGTCCAAGTAAGAAAGCCGCCAAGGAGGCTCATCCTTACTCCATTTTATTACAAGTTTAAAAATGTATAGGTATTGGCTGGCAGTGTAGCTAGAATTTATTTTATATACTTACCTATGGAAACTCATAAATAAATATAGTGAATGTTAGCTACTATGCCAGCAATAACACACTTTTGGCTCCCGTTATTTTATCAGAACGCAGCAATCCCGTAATTGTTAATTTGATTTGATAAATGACAAACTTCGTTAAGTCATACTTAAAAACAAAACAAACAAAAAACATATTCTGATGTATGTAGGTACGTGGATATGAACACATTTATGAGGATATAAAAAAGGGGTGGTTATTTGTAGGGTACCATAAATTAACTAGGTAGGTAAAAATGTAAGTATACCGTTATTTTATAAACTACCTGTATGACTCTGTTTTACCAATGCAAGACTACGCACTACTTTTTATTACTGTACTAACGGTTACTAAATATATGGCGAAATAAAAAGCAAAAAAAAAATTAACAAAAAAATCGACTTAAAAAAACTAAAAAGCTAAAAATTACCCATTTAAGTTCAGACTACGTTTGAATCACGTTTTAAAGACGATGCCAAACCACTCATTTATTATATTTTTATATTATATAAGTATATTTTTTGTTTTTAGTGATTCATATAAAATACTTATGGAGGGGTGATCTGGGAGGTCTTAAAGGCATGCATCTCGTTTGAGTTATCTCCTAACTTCGGTGCTACGATTGCTACTACTACTACGATTACTTAGGCGGGTAGCAATGTTCTAGGTGGGCTCGCCCTGCGGGCCCTTGGGCTCGCGCGCTACGCCGTCTCTGGGACGCTTCGCCTTTGGTGCTACACGGAGCTCGGACTGCGGCCTCGTGGGGGGACGTTCGCCCTTGGGCCTGCGGCCCTCGGTCGAACTAACTAATACCAAAGTTTGCTGTCCGATATTTTCTGAATTTGACCGAATTTTTTAAATTCAATTTCAGATTCCGACTCGGGAGCCCCAAAAACCGCCTGATACCGAATTTCAGCCCCCTCGGACCAATTTGAAATTTTCTCAATACAAATCTTGTTCTTCCCATATTTTACGAATTTGACCGAATTTTCGGACATAGATTTCAGATATTTGTGAGCCCCACATGCTCCCTGATACCGAGTTTCAGCCTCCTAGCACAAACTTGAAATTTTGGAAAAATTAGTCGCTATTTCGATTTTTTTTTCACGATTGTACTCGGGTGGAGGCCCCCTATGACATTTGGTCGAGCACCTCCCACCTGTGCCAACCGTTTACGAGATACGGGCCTCTTAAAAAAATCCCCATATTTTATTTTTTATGCTAGAAAAAAAAAGATTTTTGGAATCAGGGGGTCGAAACCATAAACATACCAAATTTCAGCTCGCAACGACCATTTTGAAATTTTGACGCCTATTAACCACCCTTAGATAGCGAAGGATTATCGTAGTATATTAAAAACGACATTACTGCAATAGTGCAATGCTCAGATTGATTTTAGTACGAATAATATTTCTCGAAGTAAAACAGATCGGAATTATCCGGTAATTTTGTAAATTCATTGTCACTCTATTAGTAGGTACTTTATCAAAGTTTGACATGCTTTCATATTAATATATATTACCATATATAACCTGAAAAAATATACTACAGCCACCAAAAGATTTCCTTTTGCAACCTTTAATTCCAGTTACCATGATGCAATTATAAGTATGTAATTTTTTAAATAATCTGAAAAGATACCACCTAAGCACTGTCAAAAATGCTGACAGTTTTCGTATATATTAATAAGGATTTAAATATAAAGGTTTTATCCTGACATGGCACTAACATAAAATTATTTTATTTATATACTATCGGATTGTATAGCGTTCTTAAAATTTTCCGTTAGTTTCTTAGTTGACGCGTTATAACGTTTAGCGAATAAAATATGTAATTATTTGAAGTGAATAGTGTTAATTTAAAGAAATATATAAACTACTAATAACTACCATTTTATTTCAAAACTACTAATCATTCCTATTTTTTGTGACTGGCAATATTAGAAAGGGACACACAACCTATGTGCGAGCTGTCTCTGTCTGACCGTGACCCCTTCACCGGTAAAATATACCTTATGTATTTACACTATGATTTAATTTTGTGTGCACACTTATTCTGAGTTCGCACTCCTGTTGTCTTAATATAAGCTCCTTGCACCAGACATACACGAGAGGATCCATGACCTATGCTCTCCCGACGATCCAATCGATAAGTCATTCGAAGAACTTACGGATATCTTAGATAATTTCATCGACCCAAAACCAAGCATATCCTGGGCTTCTCAACACACATTCATATCTCGTACGCAACACGATGATGAAACTGTAGCTATTTATGCATCGGAATTGAAAAGATTGTCATTGAAATGTGACTTCAAGTGTCTTCATTGCAAGAAACCTAACTTGGATTCTTTCTTATCACTGCAATTTATACGAGGACTAAAAGATGGAGAAATCCGCACAAAAATCTTACAAGAAAAAGAAACAACACCATTTTCATCATTAGTTCACATGGCCACATCAATGGAAATGGGAAAACATGAAAATTCTGCCATGTCCACATCCATTCGCAAGTCGTTTATTGATAACATGAATAAACTATCAAATATACCCTCCGTACCACCAAGGAATACTTCAATAAAAACACCAACTTCGATCAGAGACCTCAGAGGCAAATGTTACAGATGCGGAAAAGACGATCACAAGGCAAATGAATGCGGTGCTTTAAAAAGCACGTGCCGCAAATGTCAAAAAGAAGGTCACCTAGCCCGAGTTTGCCTACAAAGACGTGGAAATAATGAAACGAATCTCCTGGTCACTTCAGCAAGTAACCTAAGTACTGACAGCGCCGCTGAGATCAATCTCATTAAAAGCGAAAATTCAGATAAATACATAATAACAATCAACGTTGAAGGAAAGAACATAAACATGGAATTTGACACCGGCGCTACGCTATCTACAATTTCATTAAGTGATTATAAGAAGCTAAACATAAACAAAAAAATATTCAATACGAACATGAAATTACGAACCTACACAGGAGAAATCTTTAAGCCCATTGGCGTAAGTTACGTCAAGTGTAACTACAAAAATCAGACATTCTATGGAAAATTATACATAATTAATAAAAATGTCGACCCGATTCTGGGTAGAAGTTGGATGAAGGAATTTAACATTAAGCTCGCCGACATGAGAACTGTCCAAACATGTGAAAAAGTACCGAAATTGGAAAAGTTATTAGAAGAGTACGAATCTACTGTATTCAGTTCAAACTTGGGAGAAATTCCGAACATTCGAGGCCACCTGACTCTCAAGGAAAATGCTCAACCGATTTTCATCAAACCATGCAGAATTCCCTATGCCTTGAGATCTAAAGTCGATGACGAAATTGAAAGACTTGCAAAACTGGGCATTATTACAAAGATTGATCATTCTGATTGGGGTACACCTGTCGTACCGATCGTGAAGCCTAACGGAAGTATCAGACTGTGCGCCGATTACAAAGTTACATTAAATAAGGCAATAAAAGATGAGCAGTACCCGATTCCAATTATTGAGGATATTCTAGCCGAAACGAATGGCGGAAAGCTATTCTGTACATTAGATATCACGCAGGCATATCTAAACATGGTTATGGATGAGGAAAGTGCCCTGTTACAAACCTTAAGTACGCATAAAGGAACCTTCAAAGTAAACCGGCTAATGTTTGGCGTCAAAGTTGCTCCAAGCCTTTGGCAAAAGTTTATGGACCAGTTACTCATGGATCTCGATGGAGTCAAATGTTTCTTTGATGACATTATTATCCAAGGTGCATCTGAAGAGCAATTACTAACCAGACTAAGACGAGTATTACAAAAACTTCAAGAAGCTAACCTTCGGGTGAATAAAGAAAAATGTCACTTTTTCAAACAATGCATCAATTATCTAGGACATACGATAGACAAAGACGGATTACATAAGAATCAAGACAAGATTAAAGCTATCTCTAACGCACAACGTCCAACAAATGTCAACGAACTTCGAACCTTCTTAGGTATAGCAAACTATTACAACAAGTTCATACCTAATCTTGCATCTATAACTAGTCCCTTGAACGATCTCCTCAAAAAAGGTGCAAAATTCATTTGGTCGACAAAATGTGAAGAAAGTTTTAAAAATGTACTCATACTCATACTCATTTATTGATAAAAATTTCAATATTTTACAAGTCAAAATCTTATAGCTATTAAATGATTATTTAAATACATTTAACAATTACATTATTATTATTTATTACAATAGGTATTTATTAAATTTATGATAGTTTTAACTGTCATGCATGTTATAAAATTCGTCCATATTATAAAAAGCTTGACCGACTAGCCATACCTTCAGTATAATATAAAATAAATTAGTGCCTTCGAACGTTTTAATTGTAACTGGCAGTGCATTGTATATTTTGGGACCCACGACATGCATAGTCTTGGAGGACTTGGTCAGCCTGTGGCTGACTGGCAGCAGGCGTTCCTTGCTACCAAGTCGGGTGCGAGTGAGTTTACTCGTGTTAAATGTGTGTTTATTGTTGTGTACATGTTTCGCAATATTAAGAATGTACTGTGAAGGTAGTGTGAGAATGTTCGTATCAATAAACAATTGTTTCGCCGGTGCCCCAACTGGAGTCATTGTAATTATTCTGACAGCGCGTTTTTGCAAAACAAAGACGCGATGCCATTCGGCGGCCGATCCCCACAATTCCAACCCATAGCACATAAGGGCATGGAACATAGAGAAGTAGCTTGAGCGTAGCTGTTGTTGTGGTAGTACGTTGGCTAATCTTCTCAGCGCGAAACAAGCACCAGACAATTTGCCACAGAGAACATCTATATGTTTGTTCCATCTCAGGGCAGAGTCGAGAGTTAAACCTAGAAATTTAGTATCTCGCACTTGTACGATGGTTGTGCCATCAACATTTATAAGCAGAGGTCTGGGAGGTTTTCCTCCTAGGTTTATGTGCATAACCTGCGTTTTGGTTAGGTTTAGAACTAGACCGTTCTTGGTGAACCAGTCCTTCATGAGTCTGATATCTTCAGCTATACGTTCCTCTAAGATTGGAACCGAGGAGGCTGTTATGACATCACATGCGTCATCAGCAAACAGGTAAATGTCACCATCAACAGCCGCAGGCAAGTCGTTAACCTGTATCAAAAAACACAGGTTGGCTAATGAGGATCCTTGGGGCACGCCTATATCAATACCTCCATACTCTGATTGTGTTTGGCCGTGATTCAGGGCGACTGCCTGTTCTCGTTGCGTCGAGAATTCTACTAATAACTTGTTTGCTGGACCACGAATGCCGACATGCTCAAGTTTGCCGGCTAAAACGTCATGATTACATAAATCGCAGGCCCTAGTCATATCACATAGTAAAATGGCTACATGTAATGAGTTTTACTTTGATACCATGATATTTTGAACCGTCTCTCGGACTATATTTATGCATGATCTATTTTTTCTATAGGCATATTGCTTATCGCTTAAGAGTTGGAACTGCTCCAGAAAGGATATTATTCGTTGACTTATACAATATTCTAATAGTTTTCCTATTGCTGGTATTATGCTGATTGGCCTATAATTACTTAAGTCATCGATCTGTCCTTTGCCTTTGTAAATAGGCACTACTTTAACTTTTTTTAGGATAGGTGGGTAAGAGCCAAATTTAATTAGGTAGTTGAAGATGTTTACCAGTTGGTTAAGTAAAAACGGAAGTACAATTTTGAGTAATTTGGTCGACGTGTTATAAATATCTGGTGTTCTTGCATGCGACTTTATTTATTACAACGTCATACAATTCTTTTTCAGTTATAGGTTGTGTGATGTCCTGTGGTTCCATGCGGGAGTAGATTCAATAAAACACTTAAATGGGTTTTCTGTCGGCCATCACCTGCCCGCCCCCGTTGACGTCTGTCATCGCAATGCCGGCGGGCAGCCGCGGAGACACTTTTATTATCATAAAGGTGTCTATACACCACACCATCCTCTTTTCATAAATTCGAAATAGTTATTTATTGACACCTTATTTATTTAATTATTAACATTTCATATCACCATTGCATAACATGTACATTTAATATATTTCTGGAATCTAGATTGATTCATATTATTAATAATTACAGATATTCTGCGGATTCGCTCACTGCTCCGTCTGAGTGAATTGAACTGAATTCGAGGCTCACCTCTAGATGCCCCACACCAGCCAGCTACGCCAAACACCAAGGTGCGAAGCATTTGCTCAGACTCAGGGTTCGGCTGAGCACGGTTATCGTGGCGGTGTAGTGCATCCAGCACGTTCGCTGTGACAGCGAGGATGAGAGTTTCGCCATTAATATGGGTTGCTTGTGCGTCGGCGCAGTGAGCAAAACAGACAACATAGTTCAAAGTAACTGGTATGCACAACATACCTATTAGTAATATCTCGGTCACTAGACTGTAGTAGTGTCTTTATTCTGTGACTGTAGTTGGAAATGTAATATTTCTAATTCAATCCTTAATCATGAATTTGAATGTACATTGACATGTAACACGAGTTTAATCTTATCAACAACTGTATTGTAAATTTGTAATAAATGTGTCATAAAGAAATGTTTTGCTTTGTTACTATTCGCGTATTCGGTATTTATTCTCCTTTTGAGACAAGGCTTTTAACCATAAGTTTATGCATACATGAAGTTAATTTAGTGAGTGATACTTATTATTTAGTAGTTTCAAGTTCAATAATTTTGTCTTCATTTTTACATCATTAAATAATTCTATGTTCTCGTCAGCGTTCCCTCCTCTTTCCATTTGTGTTTCTTTATTTTTTATTTTTATTTTTTTTGGTACTTGTTCTTTATTGGTAAATGGAATTAATTAAGTAATGGAATATTTTGTATTTGGTATTGTAACAGTTATTTTTATTTTATTTCTTTCGCCAATCATAACATTGGATTACATATATATATATTCATTTACCCGTGAATTAATGTACTATGAAGCTATTATTTTTGAAAATTTAGGAATCTACCAGCGCTTCCAACTAAGGCCTTTGTGAGAAAGAAGCGCCGCAAGAAAACTCACAGTTTGCCTTTTTCAATGAAATATACATTTTCCAATTTTTGGTATGAAGTTAAAAATCTTCTCACGAAATGTAAGTATTTAGAATACTAAACCGGCGTTGACTAGTCATCACTTGAAAAGAAAATCTGTTTACTTTAGAATTTCTATATATAGTGAAATTTACACAACTGATTGGTACACCGACCATAATCTCAAATACCGTAGTAACTTCATAAGGAATCACAAATTATTACTGCATTATTGAAATTTATATTTAAAGTTACAGGTGAGTATAACTCAAGGAAAAATAGATAGGTAAACACACCACCCACGTCTCTTATGAGGGCTCGTGGATCATTATTAACTAGACTAGATGCAAAATATTATAAATGCTGCGTCTCTCAATTAAAACAGTCTTTAATTTGGAAAACCCTCGTCCAACCCAAATTTTATTCATTTTACCATTTAATTCAGGGACAGCACTGTTTTAATGCATGTATAATCACGAAGACTAATTTATCATAAGTACTGAAAGTCTAAAATTAGTTTTTTGAAAATAGGAACCACAATCGTTTACACTTCATTCTAAAGCAGGTCGCAGGTTTCACAGCCTTAATATATATATATTTATAAATATAATTATTAATATCATCGTCTAGTACCCATAGTACAAGCCTTGCCCAGTTTGGGACTAGGTCGATTTGTGTATGATTGTCCCTTAATATTTATTTATTTTTTATTAATTATACATTTTATTATTTATATGTTCATTGGCAAGTTTTTCACCTTTGTGGTCCCTCTGGCACCTTGTTATTTTGTGCCCATTGGCATTTTTTGTATGCACGTTAGAATTTTGTATATTATGTATACCGTGGTACATTTTGTACACCATGGTAAATTTTGTACACCATGGTACATTTTGTACACCATGGTACATTTTGTACACTATAGTACATTTTGTACACTATGGTACATTTTGTGGACTATAGTACATTTTGTATACCATGGTACATTTTGTACACCATGGTACAGTTTGTACACCAAGGTACATTTTGTAGACTATAGTACATTTTGTACACCATGGTACATTTTGTACACCATAGTACATTTTGTACACTATGGTACATTTTGTAAACTATGGTACATTTTGGCCCCTTCGGCAATTATTTGTTTCCAAATTAGCAGTGCATTATTATTTATTATTATTTTTTGTTCTTTGTGCCCCTTCGGCATTTTTGTACTTTGTGCCCCTTCGGCATTTTTTGTTTGGACTTTGTGCTCCTTCGGCACTTTTTATACACCATTGTACCTTTATTATTGTAAACCCGATGTAATGATTATTCAGTCTACCTAGTCGTAGCGCGAACAACCGAGTACACTGCTAGAAAGGATATAACGGAATAACATAAATTCCTCAATCAAAATACCTTTTAATTATACCCAATCAAATTACATAATATTGAGAGGAAGTTTTCATTTGTTTATTGTAAGAATACTACAATGTGATTAATTGATTACGATTTTTATGTACATACGTACCCCAAGAAATATACAAATGCGTAGGTAAGTAACTGCGCTGTTCTAGTGATTGATAATTTCTAACTGAAGATGTACTTTAAACGCTACAAACGACAATTTACTTTAAGATGTCTTTACCATAATACCTGTGTTAGGATTTGTTTGTTCTCGTAATCGTTTATTTATAATGCACGGATACTTTAAATGTCGTTACCTTATTCTATAGTGAACTCAAATTCAAGTCAAATCGTTTCAACTTCTAGAACACGGTTTATTTAAGTAATAGAGTATAATACTAGTTGTCGAGTTTAAGTGTTGTTAAATAAATACCGCGTTTATTATATATTCAATCAATTCCGCGATTAGCCCTCTACGACGGAATTACTGTAATATTTTTCATTTGTATCCCTATTACGGCCATCTATACGACTTACATTTTAGAAGACTACTTTTTTTTTCTTTCATTGCCAACGCGTGACAGCTTCTTTTGTAGTTCATCTACTTTTTAAGGGACATTTCAAGTGAACATGAGAAATGGTATTTTGCTACGGTGTATGATGTAAATATATTTTTTCGAACATATACAGGCATGGTTTATTATTCTTTATAAAGTTAATATTACTAAACTGACATTGGCCAAAGCCACGAGCTGCCATTCCTGTATTAATATATAATATATCTTTTTAAGGCTGATCCGTAGATCATTTTATTTCCCGCCTGTCATTTCCAATCAATGACAGCTTGTGTTGAAGTTGTTTCGTGCTGAAACAGCTCAACTGATTTTATTTTGATACCCTAAATAGGGTTGTTTTCCGCCAATCCTGTTGGTTTTGTTTTAATCTCATAGTCTTGTTTTAACTATGGTCCAATCCTATAATTTTATTTAAAAGTGTTTCTAGTTCCTTTATTTATTGGCTACTACGCAAAGAGATACCCAAATATTTAGGTAGTTTATTTAAGCAAATTGTTTTACGAATATTTGAATTTCCGATGCTTTGCCTCATCTGCGTAACTAGCTCATTATCTTGTCGCGCGACTCTGCATCGCCTGTCTAGTTCGCACGATATTGGAATGAAAGTGACAGGTAGTTTATGTCGCGCAGTAAAGAGTTGTGTGTCACCATTATGATAGACACCCTGACGGGCTAGTTAAATATTGTTTTATTTAGATGCGAATTTCCAACTGTACCTGTGCTTTTTGTAATAAGTAGTTGTATTTTTTAACTGCTTTTGTGTACATTAATGTGTTTGCTTACTTGTTTCTATACAACGTCTTTCAAACGAATAATGTACTCAATACTCAATCATTTATTGCAATATCACAAAAGTAGGTACAGATGTTAACTTGAAGCTACAGATCATTGTGAACCCTGTTGGGCACTGCAATGTTAGGGAGAGGAGGACTTACTAAGTGTTTATAATTTATCTTCTAAGTATTCATTTAGCGTGTAATAGGCTTTAGTTAGTAGTAGTTGCTTTAATTTAATTATATACTTTTTATCGTCTTCTTCTTCTTTGAAAGCATCAGGTAAATTATTATAAGTCTTAATTGACATTATTAATGGGCCTGAGGATAGCAGTTTCAGTTTATCGGGCGGTGGAACGAGCCTATTTTTATGGCGGATAGATCGTGATGAGGGAATGCCACCGCGTTTTATCTAGATCTCTTTATGTTTCCGTACAAACTTACAGTTACACACAAGAGTTAGTAGTTCATATTAATATGTACCTTGATAAGTAGGTTATATTACTTAGTCATCAAGTGACGCTTATATTGTTATTCTTGTTTTATTTAGGTACACTTGCACATAGTCTACTCCCGATGTCACAACTAATTCACGCATACATATATTGGCGATTAGTAACGTTAAATTTGTTACTGCCGAACATCAGTCTTACTTCGGTTTGGTTGATAAAAGGAAACATAGGTACTTGTATGGGGGACAAAATGAACAGTATCTGGATTAGGCCTTTCCACCTTTTGTTTGGTACCAGGGGTATTCATTACTCTTGGCTCTTTTACAAAGAACCTCGAGGACTATTCACTCCTTGAATCTTGATTGCTACATAACATATAGTGCAAATAATTGACACATTATTTTCAGTCCCAAGACATGAGAAACTCGGTGAGCTTAAGCTCTTTTGCGTTTGTTATGTTATATTTACTATATTTACTCGCACTTAGCTCGCACTTAGAAACATAATAATACTAACGACTGCCCCGAGAATTATAAATGCGATTAGGTACATTCAGTCTATATAGAACTCATGCAGCTTTTACTCCTTCATATATGTTTGCATAGACGGGCAGTATGTAAGTAGGTGTGAATTGCATAAACTGATGGTATTTAGTTTCCAGTTTATGAGGAACTAGGGGCTTCACTTCCCCATAACTTATTTTAATTCACTAATATTTACAGGCACTCTTTGTTATTGTTGTTGTGTAGGTAATCCGTAAAACATGATATATTTTAACAATAACACACTAACCTATTTACTTACATCGAAAGTATGTAGGTATATTTTAGTCCAGCTGATGCTAGCTAACCTGATCACGTTACGATGTAAATAGGTACAGGTAGGTGTGGGTTTTCAATATTAATTACTCACTTACCTACTAAGAATCGTATGGAATAGTAATATTGTTCAAGTTATTATCATAAATTGAACACAGATCCAAATAATATCATAACAACTTATTGCGCGACAGCTAGATATGTACAAGAATGTTGAATATTTTCGTTACACAACAGTACTGCCTTCCTTTTGTTAGTTTCATGGTAGTCTTTATTTGAACAATTCAGTTTTAATGTGTAACTTTATTTAGAAATATTAATATGTAACATGTAACGAAACATTTGTAGGTAGATAACGAATTTGTAACTGGCTGTCTAACAACCATCAAGCATTTTATTTAATACTTAACCAAATATTTTAATTGTACGTATATCTATGTCGAATTTAACAATTTGTTACCATAACACAACAACGGGAATGCATTTAGGTAAATATTAGCGGGCACATTCTGTTCACTAATTACGCCGACCGTTATCGGTTTGTTTTCGATTTCTCTGTTCTATTTTTTTGACATAACTGCACAAAGTACTGATACTGATCACAATGTTATGTGACTTTTGTTGTAGGTACTTCAATATTCTAAGCCACTATACCCACATTTTCTTTTTCTTTTCGTTTTTCGGAAATATTTAAAAGGATATCATTTCTTGTTTGGGTTTTTTAATCCTCGTCGCCAGTGTGATGTCCTGTGGTTCCATGCGGGAGTAGATTCAATAAAACACTTAAATGGGTTTTCTGTCGGCCATCACCTGCCCGCCCCCGTTGACGTCTGTCATCGCAATGCCAGGCGGGCAGCCGCGGAGACACTTTTATTATCATAAAGGTGTCTATACACCACAGGTTGCAAGTAAATCGATACAAATTGCTGGGATGAGTTGTTTTGTTGAGTAATTCGTTTGCTAGAACCGGGCAAGCGGTAGGTGCATGAACAGAGGCCGCGGCCTATAGAAAAAATGTGTTGATATCGTTCGCTAACCGGTCTAATGATTCATAGTGCGTCCCGTTACTATCTTTTAGTGCAGTCACTGATGCACTGATGTTTGGCAGACGTGCGTCCTGTGCATTGATTTACGATGTACCATAAGGTTTTTTGTTGATTAGTACTATTCCTCAACATCTCATAGTAGTATGCTCGTTGTGCCTGTTTCATGGACTCTTCAAGTTTAATTGATAGGTATAATATTCGAATAATTAGGTGCTTATCATTTTTATTTGATTTTGCCAATTGTAACAGGTCACATATGAGCCATTTTTGCATTAAAATGTCATTTGTGAGCCAAGGACAGAGATTAGTGCGATTTGTAGAAGTTTTTCGGAGTGGAAAACAAGTGTCAGATGCGTTGTTTAAAACATTAATTATGTATGTTAGATGTGTCTCAGGATCGTTGTGATGTTTGTTTATAACAGTATCCCAATCAATCGAGGAGATTGTGTTCTTAAAGGATTCAAACTGATCATTTGAAAAGTTACGGGTAAGTGTTTCTTTTCTACATTCAAGTTGTAAATCGATTTTAATTTTTTGTGCGTTGTGGTCAGATATCCGTGTCGATACAGCGGATATTTCTGTATTATGTGAGTTGCGTGAATAGTTTATGTAAATATGATCCAAACAGGTTCCAGATTCACCCATTGGTCTAGTGAGAAAAGTCACAACCTGTGTGAAGCCAAAGGATGTGACCAAGTCCTCCAACATACGCTTTTGTTTACAATCCTCGAGATAATCTGTGTTGAAGTCTCCCATTATAACACATTTCATGTTTTGTTCTGACAGTTTATGTAACAAGGTTTCGAAACATTTTATGAAATATTCGAAACTACTCAAATTAGAATGATAAATACAAGAAATTATTATATCCGATTTTAGAATTTCTATGCAAGATATTTCACATATGTGTTCGACTGACAAATAACATATTTATTACAATGGAAAATAAGTTAAAAATATACATACTAAAACTTAAAATTAAAAAGAATCCCCCAGTACTGAAGCCGTCTGAGGCATCGTCCCCAGCACGCTCGCCGCGTTTCCCCTTTGAATGGCGAGGCTCAGTCTTTGAGCGAAAAAGGAGCCCGCTCTGATATTACCCGATACTCCGATTAATTTTTGTGAAATTTCTTTTACAATTTTCTTTGCATCCGAAGACCACGGGCCAAATGTTTCCACCGCCAGTGCCGCAAATTCGTAATTTTTATTTAAGAAGGCATATTTGCGGCGCTTGATGATTTGGGCATCTTCTGCGGCCATCCCCGGTTTTCTGGCGGAACGTTGGCCATGGGACGGGGCTAGAGTCTCCACACATAAAACATCCCATGCCAAAGGCCGCCCGAGATGCCATGGCACCAGTGTGCAGCCATCCGGTCTCTTCCTGTCTTTAGCGGAAAGTCCCACAGGCTCCAGAGTTGCTGGAACGGATGCTGTGCCAAGGGCCCAGCGAACGAGGTCGTTAAGTGCCCCGTGTCTATAAAAACGACCAGCGCTTGACTGGCAAAAGAGGCCGTGTCGTCCGAGGGTGTCAGCTGAGCCTCCGCAACGGCAGCAAGGGTGTGGCTCGCAAATTTTTATACCGAGACGGAGGCAGATTGCGATTCTAAGGGTACTTGGATCTAAGACGGAACCGATATTGCGTGAGGGCAAGGCATGCAGCCAATGTCCCGACTCCGGCTCGGATACTGCCAGTAGGCGGGCCCGCTCGGTCGCAGTAAGGCAACTGTCTAATAGAAATTTGTGAATGGATTTTACTGTTATGTGATCCCAGGCAGCTTGGCTGGCTTTTTCAGATGGCGCGCTCTCACCCGGGTTCCTAGCGCTCCATGCTGACTCTGCATCCAGGTCCGAAACCTCTACATCAGTGGGATTAGAAATGTTAAGAATACCACTGATGAGGGTGACAGTACTGTGAATGGATGAGAGAAAGGCAGGAAGAGCAAGGTCGCCTGTGGAGCGTATGCCTAGTCCGCCATATTTAATAGGAAGAATTGCCTGGGACCAACTAGATAAATTTTGAGAAACGTTTAGAATTTTGCTCGTGGTTGTTTTTAATAGATCATCGATAGTAGTGGTCAAAAAGGGAAATTTCCAGACAGGGCAGCAGCGTAAAATGAACATGAATTTGGGTGAAAAAAGACATACGTAAAATGTAGATAGCTACATGAGGGCTGATTTTAAATAATAAATCCGAAGAATTGCGAAACTGGTTTAGTTTTGAATTTATGGTTGGTGGAATGGCGTCTTCTAAAATTGGAGCACCGAGTAGGGTGAGGGATTCGCGATTAAGTAAAGTAATATTAGGCGTTACACGGTTAAAAAGACTTAAAATGTTACCTCGGCATTCATCTGTGAGTTTTTCTGAGATAAAAAGCTCACACTTGTCGAAGTTAAGAGATAGGCCAATCTCAGAGAACCTTTTTATAACATAATTTAGGTCATTGAAAGCTGAAGACGCCGATCCTCCTAGCGTTTCGTCATCCACATACCATATATTTAAATCGGAAGTGAGGTGTGATGTGATGGAATGGATGGCAAGGCTAAAAATGACAGGGCCGAGCGGGTCACCTTGCTGGCAACCAACGGAAGAGGAGATTTCCTTGTCACCGAACATTAATTTTGATGGGGTACCGTAGCATTGTAGTAAATAATTATAAATTTCGGGAAGTTCATTTTGAATTTCATCTAGAAGGGTGCCCCTGTCAATCGAATTAAATGCATTTTTGACATCTAGCTTTAATATGACTTCAGTTAGATTTATTTATGAATGTGCGGGTGGCATGCACTGCAGCTTCACACCCCCCTCTAACTCCAAAACCGAGTTGTTTCGGTTGAAATTTGTCGGTGAGACGGGTATGATACTCCCGGCAGCATATTTTAGAGGCTAAGCGGCGTAGTGAACTTCCCACTGCAATAGGACGAATACCACCGTCTTTTTTCTTTAGAGCAATTAAGTTAGCACCGTATAAAATGGGAGCAATTTCGCTGCAAATTTTGCCCGATAACATTAGATTAATTAAACCAGTCAGTTCCTTGAGGAGGGATTCCCCGGCGTCACCCATTAGAGGGTCGGTAAGGTCTTGGACGTGCTGCGGGGTCAAACCATCCAACTCTCCGGCAGAACCGTTGGGGAAGGATCGAATAGCTTGTAAAGTGGCAGCCTCAGTAACCTGTAGAGGCTGAAGGACGTTAGATGGCGGAAGGGGTAACGGATTTGTTGCGGTGGGAGTTGAGTGTTTATCTTTAAGAGCGGTAAATACGTCAGCAGTGCGCGGGGCCAAGGTGTCGCTAGAAAATAAAAGTTTTGTAGCACTTCTCACGTTGCCATCAGATATTTTAGTCTCGATCGCCCTGATCTTCGAGTAAGTGTTCGAATTACAACGTTCTGTGATTGGCTGCTCCAGGTCAGTTGGAAAACCCGGATGAAGAACGTTCTCTTTTATTATGGCGCATAAAGTACGATTTGATTTATCCCGTGGGATGTGGCAATTTTTGTAAGTGAAGGTAAGTAAAGCTTCCCACGCTGCAAAACTGTTACTCGACGTTACCTTAGATATACAATCCGATAAACTTCGCGCTACAGCCGCCCGAGCTCCCTTCGGTATCCGTTTGGCTAGTCTGGTGCTCGCTTTAAGGGTGGCTAGGCGAGCGGATAAATCTGTTGAAGAAGTGGATATGCTGGGCCCCGTGACCCCAGACGGGCAGTTAAGCGAAGAGCTTGAGGGCAGTCTGTCAATGCGTGGGACATGTATCTTGCCGAGATGTATATTAAGTCCTTTCTTCCCTTTGTACACTTTCTGATCTTCGCAAATAGGGCATTCGTAAAACTGCGTCGATGCACAAGACATTATAAATTTGTAAACATGTAAGAAAAAATTGATTATTTGTGACATGTTGCTGCCGGTGACATACAAACTGACGGTTGCCTTGGCAAATCGTAGGCTTAGCAACGGCGGCGTCTCTGGCTTTTCCAGTTAAAATAGATTTGCCGGGTCTGTCTTGAATGTGTACTCGTGTACGGAACGATAATATTCTTTCGGAGAGTATAATTGCTGCAAGGATTTCTTTGTTGAGAGATTCGTTCTTTTTTAATACATTTTTATAATATTTTACACCTCAACAGTCTTCACAGCGACGACTTGATAAATTACAGATATCTTGGCGTTCTTTAAACATAATGTTGTCTCTTATGTAGATCGCTGATCCACCGTGATCAATAGTCGTTCTACAGTACTTGGAGCCGAGTTGATAGGTTGGAATGGCGATCGCGTTAATTTCGTGTAATTTTAACCAGTGTTCTGTTAAACAGAGTGCGTGACACTGCAATTCATTTTTTAATAACAGTTCAAGTTGTTGAGTTTTATTTGTGAGACTTCTAATGTTCTGATGGCATATGGTCAGATGTTTACTTATCTTCGTTGACGTGGGTTGGTTGTGAATGATCCTTCCGTTTGGCTCTTGTCGTTTTGTTGAAGAGAAAGGGCTGCCACTGGTTGATGGAAACATGAATCGGCCATGCTGATGGTGTCGTAAAATGTTCGTAGACTGCTTCGGGAATGCCAATTTTGTATGATTTATAGTCATCCCGCTTGGACTCTATTAGTTCAACATTATATTCTGCAGGCTGGATGCTGTTTAAATGATCTTTTCACTTCTCATGCTCTTAAAATGTTACTTTAGTCTCTGCATATCGGGACTTAAGCTCCTTATTAATCTCTAGGGACTGAAGTAAAATTGTTTTAATTTACTTAGAAAAACCCCTAAACAGCCAATCACGACGTTTGTGAATGGAGGTTTATAGCCATTTTCAGTGATAGGTATACAAACTTTTTGGTGCGTGAAAATAACCTCAAAATTACAACTGCTCAAAAAAAGTAAAATTGTTTTAATTTACTTTGAAAAACCCCTAAACAGCCAATCACGACGTTTGTGAATGGAGGTTTATAGCCATTTTCAGTGATAGGTATACAAACTTTTTGGTGCGTGAAAATAACCTCAAAATTACAACCGCTCAAAAATTCAAGATTTTATTTAATGAAACACGATAAATTATTACGAATACGAATGTAATTTTATCATGCATGGTCCATAAGTCCATATTAGTCTTAAATACAAGTAAATTTTTAACAAAAATAGAACTGACTTCAGTAAAACTAATAAATTACCGAAAGCGCCGTACATGTCCCTATAACATTTGAAGAGTTCCCTCGATTTCTCCAAGATTCCATCATCAGATCCCGACTTAGTGCCAACGGGACCAATTCGGAGTTATACCCTTTCGATTAAAAAAAAAAATTGAAAATCGGTTCACGGTTCTCGGAGATATCGAGTAACAAACATACAAAAAAAAAAAAAAAAAATTAGTTCGAATAGAGAACCTCCTCCTTTTTTTGAAGTCGGTTAAAAATAGTTTTCAAGTTTGAATCTGTTGGCTAAATATGCAAGCATTTAAAGCGTCACTACAACTCCAATGAAGAAGAATAAAGCTGAAGGCTATATAGAGGAGTCAATCCAAAATAAACACAGTATCTATCGAAGGTTATACTATATTGAAGGAATTAAAATATCCTCAAAGTAAAAATCACAACCAACATTTGACCCACGCCCATCAACATCGCGGGTTGAGAATGAGCCTTAATGAAATGACCATCGGCAACCTTTTTGAGAAAAGGTCTACGTCTCTACTATACCTTGCATTTTATATAAGTATAATCAAGTTCAGTAAGTAGCAAACAACACAAAGGCCGCCTGCAGGAGTAAGATGGCACAAATAGCAGCAACAGGCGCTAAAACCACTACTACACCCACATACCGTAAAACTGTGGGAATTTATTGTCATAAATGTAAATTAACTGCAGAGGTAGGGAAAAGCGCGTTATGTTCAGGGTGTAATATGACATATCACCTGGACTGCGACGGCTACCCAGAGAAAGTTTACAGGCTAATGGAACCTCAAAAAAGAGAAAAGTGGCAATGTAAATCGTGCATAAGAAAACCTAAACCAACCTGTCCTTTAAACAAACAAATTACGCCGACTTCCCACGTAACGCTTCGGAAAATTAACAAAAAGAATAACACGACGAATGAACCGAGAGCTGAAACTTTAAATATTATACCAGCAGAACAAAGTATTGAGCCTAACTCTCCCGCATCCGTAATACGTACAACACCGACTGAAACAAACTCGCTGACACTCACACCCTTGGATCAGTCGCTGGAGTCGCACTTGGGACAAACCGATACTGCATTATCCTTAGATTCACAAACTAGTGCTGAATGTGAGTTATCTGCGATCTCGACAAGATCACCAGAAAAACGATCAAAAGCGTTGACTTTTCGGTAAACGATATGATAACTGGATTAGAGGGTCGTTCTCTCGTTTCGTCCCAATTTGGCTTTTTTTCGATTTTGTTTTTTTTTTAGGAGCTATTTTGTTGATATTGATATCAATTATGTGGATACTCGTTTTATATATCATTAAATGAAAGGCACGTCTATATTAATGTTATTTAGAAAAAAAAGGGGTGGAATGTAATGAAGGCGTAGATGGAAATGAAATTCGACTGGAAGGAAATGAAACGAAAATGTATGGGAATGAAACGTGTACAAAATGGATCGAATCCAGACTGGAATTAATTTGATTCATGGCAATTTATGGAGGCCTAGGAACAAAATAAAGTATATACTCCTAAGTATTTACTTTTTCAGACACAACATTCAAAAACTTATCTGTTACATTATGATACGAAATCTTAAAATTTCTCAATTACAATTTTTTTAATTTAAATTGTGCATGTTACATTTAAATAAGAAAAACCTTCTTAGACTTAATGAACAAAAGTCCAAAATATTGTATTGCAAAAAATATTCTGTTCAAGTGCACTACAATACACTGCACTCTTGTCTTTTAAATTGTTTAATGAAAAGTAACAAACGAGCCTAATATATAAATCACAAATCCACTACAAAAATCCACACCTTGACATAGAGGACTCTCCCATGGAGGAGAGCTCAGTGGCGTGAGCTCGGTTTTCAGCTCTCCTCCTCCAGTTACTACCCGCTGTCCTACGAATGTCGTCGCTCCACTTTGTAACAGGGCGTCCTACACTACGTTTACCGATTCGTGGCCTCCACTCTAGAACTCGTCGCTCCAGTGGACATCGGTTCAACGACAGAGATATGTCCAGCCTACTGCCACTTCAGCTTGCTTATTCGTCGTGCTATGCCGGTAACTTTGGTTGTCTGTCGAAATACTTAGTTTCGGATTTGATCCCTAAGACACACCGAGCAGCATAGCTCTTTCTATGGCTCGCTGAGTGGCTTTGAACTGGTGGACTAGTCGTATGGTGCGTGGCCACGTGTCAGCTCCGTAGTTCATGACAGGTAGGATGCACTGATTAAAAACTTTCATGGCTTTGAGGTATGGGCGATGTGAAGACTCGACGCAATTTTACGAATGCTGCACAGTCCAGTTATATTCGCCTCTTAGCCTTCTTGTCGATGTTGACTCTGCCTAGTTGGAGCATTTGCCCAAGATACACGTATTTGGAAACAATTGCAAGGGAGAATCCATTTACGGCGACCAGTCCCGGATCAATATGTTCATTGAACATTACTTCGTTTTTATCTAAATTCATCCGGAGACAGACGAACTTTCCAGGCTATCTAGCATGAGTTTCAGGTCCTGCAGAGTCTCAGTCATGATGACGATGTCGTCTGCGAATCATAGGAGAAAAACTTGTTGACCATTTATATTAATGCCACTATTTTTCCAGCCCAGCGTCTTGAACATATCCTCCAATGCGTTAGTGAACAGTTACGATGATATAACGTCACCTTGTCGCACTCCTCGACGCAGGTCCATATATGTTCTTCCTGCTGGTTCTGTACTTGCAAAATCATCGTGGCAGCTGAATATAAGCATCTCCTCCAGTCGGCTTGACATCGACTCCAGAACAGACCAAGTTTCGAATGATCGAAACTTGGTTATTTTCACAGCGTTATTTTAAAACTATAAATGAATGTTTTCTTTCTTTAGATTTAGATAGACTTATTTTTATTGGGTTATAGTTAATTGGTTGTGTTACTAATTTACTTAATCACATCGAGACAATAAATATCCATAAGTACTTTATTTCAGACTTGTTGTTCTTTATTCTTTATTCAATAACAACGTGAGTTGTGTTTGAAATTCATTTAACAACATACAAAATTAAAACCTAAATTATCAAATTATTCAAATCAAAACATGAGTCAACTAACCAAAAATAATATAAACATTCAAAAAGACAAACACTAATTATCATTAAAAAAAAAAAAAAAACAATAAATGTCAAAAAAATCTCCAAAAATACAATAAAAAATTAATCAAAAACGTGAAGTAAAAAAAAAACATCGTCATAATCTAGTCATTTAAAAATAAGGAATAATTTGACTTTGTCTCCAAAATTTTGATCATCACTTTGACAACTAATTATCACTCATTCAATCTAATTGAACCAGAACACAATATGTTCGCAGGGTATAAAGCTGCCTCGACACGCAAAACAGCTAATAGATCTGAATGCAACTGAGTGCGGCAAATCTTTTGTCTAAATTGCCTGATGTACTTTTGTTGTACCTTTAAATCTGGGGATGTGAGCCAAAAACCTTTTTTTTAAACCTCCTCGGGTATTATCATCAATTCCACTATCTGAACATTTTGTTTAACTACTTGTGCAAAATCTTGAAAAGGCCCAACGTCTCCTCCATATTTTACATAGTGACCACTATCAGCCGTCCTCTTTACGACTGCACCAACAAGGAATAGATTTCATCTTTCAATTTTGTCAACATGTTATGATTGAGGGTATTGGCTCATGGTACAGAATTTGGTTCTTACACATTTATGATCATCGACGTAATATAGAACGCCAGTATCTACGTTACATGTAACAACGAAATATATTTAATAATTCCCATCCAAATCCATTCATTTCCTTCCTCAAAAAAAATGGAAGGAACGGATGGAAATGAATTGGAAAGAAATGAAGTATCAGCACTTAAATCCAAATTATTTCACTTTCTTTCGTTCTTCAAGGTCACCAATAACGTGCTAGAGAAATAATTTGCATTAGAGAATTTCTAAATATACCAAGGATAGTAATTAAAGCTTACCCGTGACAAAATCAAAAACCAACGGAGAGAATTCAAATATTTCTCAAACCACGTGCGTGCGGTCTCCCTCGTTGAGATGCTTTGGTAGTCTGAGGTAGGGAGAACGAACGGCGATTACGGTCGTCGTGGATAAGGATGCGTATATAAACTTAAAATACATTTCAATTTTCGCGGAGGGAAATGAAGTTATTCGTTTGACAAAGTGAAAAAGTGCGTTCTCGGCATGGTATATCTACTCTAGTTAAGTTTTCAATGCACTCACATAATATTTAATACGTATTTTACGCATAAACTACAAAAACACGATGGGTTTCTATGAAAAAAAATGAGGTATTTTGGTTATAAAGTTAATGGAACGCATTTTGACACAGGAGTGGAATGAAATTTTGATAGGTTTTTCAAGAATATTTTTTAGATTTTCAGGTTTAGCCTAATTATTTAAATTATTCCCTATGCGTAACTTGTTAACGAAACTTTATGAAGTAGCCATGTTCGGAAATTATTATTTCATTACACTCGATTCGGGCCCAAACACCAAATTGGGACGAAACGAGAGAACGACCCTAGAGATGAAAGCGGAAATAAATAAACTCTCCTTAGAGCTTGCCTCTACTCAGAACCAGTTAGAAGAGGTGAGCATTGAAAATAACGGATTAAAACGAACTATTGACAAATTACACAGAGAAAATTAAACACTAAAAAAAATATGCAACTCATCGTACTTCAATAGCTCAACTGCATTCGACAAAAATAAGAGGCATTCTATTCAAAATAACAAACGTCTGGCCTTTACCTCATTAAACTTTACGTCTACGCCATCTTCCGTCGGCAAAGGTAAAACACAACGCTGCGCCGATCCGAATTGTGCGGCAGAGATACTTCGTCTAACCGATCGTATAGAGACTTTAAACGAAGAGCTGAAAAAATACGAAAAACAAATCTCCGACTTACGCGCACAAGTGGAACAGCTTTCGCGGAAAATACCCCAGCCTTGCAATACACGGATTGAAGAAAACGGGACTGATAATTCACACTGTCCCTATGCACTCCCGACTCTGAAAAATGAAATGACATCCCTACTGAAGGCGAAATTATGCATAATTAGTAATCACACTAACTCCACGCTGCAACGGGTAAGGGACGCTTTCATGTGTGAAAATACGTGTACTTATCTTACACCTGGAGGAGGAACACGGGAACTTTTCAGTGGCCTTGGACACAAACTGCGTAATTTTACTTCGAACGATTACTGTATTGTATATATTGGCGATAAATTTTAGGAATCAAAAGCCGATATGGATGAACAACAGTATAATCAACTCAAGGTATTATATTGTACAAGTAGTTAATATATATCTATCTATTAATCAATTGATAGTCTACATTCTCGCTCGAAGTCCAGTACAAAAGTGATGGCTGTCGGGCGCGTTCCTCCCTCCATGCCTTCGCTGCAGGGTCCCCACTAGCGCACCAGCTCGGATGTGACGTCAGCCAGTGTTGCCGTTTCATGGCGACAACATCCGGCCGTCCTGCATACGCAGTCGTCCTCGACTGCGTTCATGTCTGATGCATATATGCTGCGAACAATAACACTTGTATAAGTATATATCCCACATTACATAATCCAAGAGGCACCTCCCCTATAAATAAGTTCATATGCCACTGTGTGTATTGGCTATTCCATCGACGGTAAGCCTCTACACACAGACATATCCACTCATTTACACGCGAGGTGTCGGGTGTAGGTTGGTTTATATGTACAATAAAGTATTCTATCCCATCGACGGCCAGTCCAGTCTTACTTGTAGTATGCGTAGCGTCGGGGTGGTAGGTGGAACGGAAACTCGTACTGCTTTACATCGTTTATATATATATAGTTTTTAACCAACAACTCTCTATACTCTAGATTACCGTCTAACCTCAGGTATATCTTAATTCTATATCTAATGTTAAAATACTTAAGTATATATATAATTAATCTACGTGATCAACGTGTTCAAGAGAGGAAATCCCTTATCGGATAGATAGGCACTTTATCTGATTTTTATATGTCTATCTACGTACGTGTAGATGAGACTGTTTGCCTATCACACCTCCCCTGAAAAGGTAGGGGGTTCCCTCCCCTGAAAAGAACGCTATTCATAATATAATCTTACTCTATTCTTATGTACTAAATAATCTTTTCCATCCTTAATTACATTTAAATTAGAACCTATAATATCCTTTATTTTATATGGACCCAAATACAAATTATTGAGCTTGTTGTAGTTTTCATTTTTAATAAGTACTAATTCTCCTATCTTAAAGTTTATAACGTTAGACTTACTGTCATAATTTAATTTTCTCTTAATTTTGCTTTCTATTAAATTGTTTCTGGCATCTGTATATGCTTTCTGTAACCTAAATTTTAATTCTAATGGGTAATTGTCATAGTTATATAATGGTTCAACTCTATTTACAACGTTACTTGGTATATTGCATGGTTTCCCAAATACTAGTTCATAAGGTGAGTACTTTGTACTTGTGTTTACTGAAGTATTGTACGCAAAACACCAATACTGAACCCATGAGCTCCAGTTTGTGGTATAATTCCTAGTTTGTATTCTTAGATAGCTACCAAAATGCTTATGCCAATTCTCTAGTGAACCAATACTTTCGTGATGATATGGTGTTGAGTTGATTTTCTCGATTTGTAATAATTTACACACCTCGTTCAAGATTGCATTGATAAATTCTGTACCACAATCTGTCGCTATGGTTTGGGGAATACCATACCTTAAAACAAAATTTTCAACAAATGTCCTGGCTACAGTTTGGGAATCCTTGCTTTCTAATGGATATGCCTCTACATACTTAGTTAATTCGCATTGCAAAGTTAGAATATACTTATATCCTACATTATCCTGATCTAATGGTCCAACTATATCTAAAAATACCTTTTCAAAAGACGTTGTAGCTGTGGTAGTTATTACCATTTTATCTCTCGTTTGTCTACTATTAAATTTCTGTTTTTGACAATCTTTACAACGCCTCACAAACTCGTCCACGTCTTGACGCATGTTTTTCCAATAATACTTCTTCTGAATATTATTTATCATTCTAGTACTACCAGCATGTCCACTAGTTGGTAACAAATGATAATCATTAAGTATAATTCGAATCATTTCCCGATCGGTAAGTTTCGTTTTTCCCTGTATGATACATAACCTAGGTAATTCATCTTGTCTCGCGCGAAAGACATTAGCTAACATGATAACATGCTTTTTATTGAGCTCATTTTTAATAATCACCAACTCTACTTTATTTAAACTTTTACACATCCCAATCAGGTCTCGTAACGCTACGTCTAAGCGTGCCTTCGTTAATAGAGAATCCTGATTCATATAAATCGTAGAGTCTACACAAATTATATCATTATTACTTTTATTCGCGGTCCGCTTCAAATCTTTCATCAGTACTGACATTTTCATAAATTCTTTACTCGAGCAAATTATTAATTCCGTATCTTCTCGTGTCCTTTTTATGATATCTACTACTTTAGGCTGGCCGGGCTCCAAAGACGTAGTACCTAATTCTCGTGTCTCATTTATTACTTTCGATGAGCGCGCCATTGAACGAGTAATTACTCCAACGAAACTCGAATTTAACGACTTTAACTCATCCGATGTGATGACAATTCTAGATAAGGCATCTGCCGTAACATTATCTGAACCTTTAATATATTCAATCTCGAAATCATACTCCTCCAAAGTCAGTCTAAACTTCGTCAATCGACTACTAGGATCCGTCATGCTAAACAGATGTACCAAGGGTTTATGATCCGTCAAAATCCTAAACTTCCTACCGTACAAATATGGACGAAAAAACTTAACTGCCCACACAACTGCCAATAAATCTTTGTGAATTGTGGGATAATTTACTTCTGACTTATTCAATTGCCTACTTGCGAAAGCTACAGGCTTGTTATTCGCGTTTGATAATACTACCCCTATTGCAAATCCTGAAGCATCTGTTTGCAGACGAAAAACATTGTCCTCCGATAAATTGGGATAATCTAAAACTGGCGGTGAAGCCAGTAAAGACTTCAACTTCTGAAACGCATTCTCACAATCCTCTGACCACTTAAATTCGACGCCTTTCTTGCACAACCGATTTAAGGGATACGCTATTCCTGCAAAATCTTTAATGAATTTCCGATAAAAATTAGCAAAAGCTACAAAACGACGAACCTCATCCGCATTTTTAGGTACCGGGAACTTATTCAAAGCTTCTATCTTACTCTTATCTGGTAAAACTCCATTGGGTGTTATTATATGACCCAAGTAATTTAATTCCTTTTTAAGAAAAACGCATTTACACGGGTTAAGCTTTAAATTAACTTCCCTGAACCTTTCGAAAACCTTAATTAAGTTGGCGTTATGCTCGCGCAGACTTTTCCCGAATACAATAACATCATCCAAATATAAAAAACAAGCATCATAAGTCAACCCCGACAACGCTACAGACATAAGCTTGGAAAAAGCACTAGGACTAGTCTTAAGTCCCATTGGTAGTCTCTTTAATTGGTATTGCTTATCTGCTGTGAAAGCAGTAAACTTTCTACACTCCGGTGACAAATTCATTTGGTAATACCCAGAACTCAAATCTAAATGTGAAAAATAAATACAACCCGACAAAGAGTCTAATATTTCTTGCATATTTGGCAGTGGGAATTTCTCATCAACTATTTTCTTGTTCAAAAGTCGATAATCAATAACAATCCGCCACTTCTTTTCACCACTACTGTCTAACTTCTTTGGTAAAAGTAACAGAGGGGAAGACCACTCACTAGTACACTCCTCAATGATATCCTCGTCCCTTAATTTCTCAATTTGCTTTGCTAACTCTTTTTTCTGTGCAAATGGAATTCTGTATGGTTTAACATATACGGGAGAGGCATCGTTCTGCAATCTGATCTCATAATCGAATAAATTAGAAACCGACAACTTATCACCCTGCATGTGAAAAATATCTGCGTATTTTGCACAAATACTCTCAATTGAACGACTTCCTTCGTCGTCGAGATAAGACCTGAGTTGTAATAACCCAAAAAGTTTTTTCACTCTATCAACTGACTTCCCTTCTTGAGAGTCAAAAGAACAAACAAAGTAATCCGATAACCTCTTAATCCTCGGACAATAATTACTCAATTTTACTTCGTTTTCTCGAGTATTCAAAAATCGTACCGGAATTCTCCCATCCTGCGAAGATACGACTGTGCCCGCTACGAAAACGCCTGGGGTAACCTCATGCGGAACAATAACACACTCACCCTGCACATCCGTCGAAACATACTTAACCACCTCACATCTACTAGGAATAACTATCGAACGAGCTGCTCCTAAACCTAATTTTAACAATAATCTATCGCCCGTACTATGCTGCAAACTTAAATTACCTTCCTTATAATTAATATTACACTTATATTTTAAAAGGAAATCTTCTCCTAAAATACCATCACTCATACACGTAAGACCACTAAACACGTAAAACTTGTGGTAAAACCTATAACCTTCCATACATAATCCTAGCTCGACATAGCCCATTGACTCCAAATTTCCACATACTCCTCGTATTTTTAACCTATCCGGCACTATTCGTAAATCTAACCCCTTAATCCAATTATATTTTATAATCGACACATTAGCTCCAGTATCCACCAATAACGATAATTTCCTATCTAAACAACCTATAACTACGTGATTACTAATATTGTAAGTTAAGATATCTACATAATCTCTTTCAGACACGAAAAAATTCTAACTCGCTACGCTGATTATCTGAGTCACGCTCTGCAGCCGCTGACTCGACAACATTAACATTACGTGTACGCTGCCCGTTTGACCTAGCGAAATTGTTTGATTTCTGCTTGCTATAAAAATATTGACCATGACCTTGCTGACTCGCATTGCGATTATAGCTTGAGTGTGCAGAATTATATTTACTACTGCTATTTTTAGCCTGAGACTGCCGTTGACTATAATACTGTTTATTGTTATGGAAAAACCCATTATTTTGTCTGAAAGGTCGTTTTGAAAATTGAAAACAATTTGCCGCTGGCTTGTGAATAACCTCTGATTCATCTATAGCGACAGTTATTGCTTCCCGAATGGACTCAATGGCACGTGATGCAATAATAGTACTAAGCCTCTCGCTATTTAGACCTTCCGCAAAACGCCTAATCGCAGTTTTCTCATTTATTGGTCTCAAAATATTATGTGCTGCCGAATCCCCGTCGGCCTGAGCCAGAGTAAGGTCAGTAAACAGCTGCTCTATCTCGTTTCCAAAATCTTCGATATTCCTATTCCCTTGCCTACACCTCTGAAGCTGCGAAAGAATGGCTGTATACGATTTTTTAGGCAACAAATACCTCCTAATGTCAGAAATTAAACCCGATACGGTCGCGTATTCATTTTTAAGTCTTAACTTGGCTTTACTTGATAACCTTGTCTTAATAACAAAATTTACCAAAACGCCTTGCTCTTTATCCTTTAGTGTGCTACTATAAAACTGTAATCCGTCAATTAATTGATTTATTTGCTTTTCCTCCACGTCTACTACTGGCAAAAGAGAAAGAGCTGTCTTTAAATCAAAATCGGCCATTTTCGACTCTGGATCTGAACCTACTAACTCCTGAATTTCCGCGTATAAATGCTCAAACTGTTCGACGGTTTTCAATACAATCTCGAGATCCACAGCTTCAACATCTTTTTTACATATATCATCTACTAATAAATCAAAACTACGCTTAATCCCTTAGCAACAACTTATTCCTACCCTGTTCAGTAGCTCGTTTGTCCTTACTTAATTTAATTATACTATCCCTTACAGCTCGTAAATTTCCTAATACATCTAGAAGGCTAGCCATAAAAATGATTTAACTTAACACTCAAAGTAAACAACATAACAACAAACAAATATTAAAAAAAACATTGACATATTTACACAGTTTCTCCTCGAATCGCTCGTCGTGCCGCTTGTCGCTCCCAGCCGCTGTATAAGTGTCCTTTGACTTGCTCGTAAACCCGGGACAACGCGTAGACCGTCAGGTAGCCCACAACAGCTATGAGCAGGACCTCCGATAACTCCAAACCCGCCGAAGCCAATGACGCGGTGTTGTTGTTTGGCGCAGTCACGATGACGTTATCCTTTGATTGCTGGCCGCCCATTTCTTTGATCGAAATTCAGTGACATGAATATAGTTAAGCAAAGTCACCTCGCAGATGATATTCTTCTTAGCTCGAGCGCCCCGTAGTCGCCTCGTCCTCCAAATCTTCCTGCAGTAACTTGTCTTCACTAGTCACGGTCGCCATGTAGTATGCGTAGCGTCGGGGTGGTAGGTGGAACGGAAACTCGTACTGCTTTACATCGTTTATATATATATAGTTTTTAACCAACAACTCTCTATACTCTAGATTACCGTCTAACCTCAGGTATATCTTAATTCTATATCTAATGTTAAAATACTTAAGTATATATATAATTAATCTACGTGATCAACGTGTTCAAGAGAGGAAATCCCTTATCGGATAGATAGGCACTTTATCTGATTTTTATATGTCTATCTACGTACGTGTAGATGAGACTGTTTGCCTATCACAAGTGTACATATAAATAATTCCTGTAAGCAATAAGCATCATGTACGACTATGGTGCATTCACATTCAATTTGGCTTGACTGTTCCATCGACGGTCAGTGTGTATCGCCATTCACATTCCAAATTGGCTTAACTGTTCCATCGACGGTCAGTGTGTATCGCCAACTCCACGGATGTAATACACTCACATTCGTAGCATTATATGCATTAGACACTATTATCTCTATCATTTATAATCACGATTAAGATATCCTTTCATTTACACATCTAAACATTGTAAACACCAAGACAAATTAGGACAATACAGCTACCATTGTAAATACCTGACAACATCCGGATCAAACTGAATGTCTAGTCCTCTACCTGTATGTCCGTGATGAGAGTTTAATGCGGTTTCAATTTCTTTACACATGTGACTCCCTCGTATCGCCTCGTGGACCGCTCAGCGCCTCTCATGTCTGCCATCTTGTAGCGGTCGTGTCCCAGCGCTGCTGTAACTCGGAAATAAGAGATTAAACACTGGCAATCATTTGGTAGTCTGGCAGTCTTTGTTTTGACTTGATACTTTAAGAACAACTAATTCGCTACTTTATATGGCATAGTATCCTCTCACTACATAGGTATACTCGTCCACTCCTCTATTCCTTATGACAGTTACCCTACGAGTTTTATCTTCATTCGCGAACTATTCAGGATCGGTTGCCAAAATACTACACAGCGATAGTAATTAATTTATGCTAAAATTAATAATACTTTATTGAATGTCAGTAATATGAATGTCCCATTGTTAATGTGCATTTACTACCTCCGTACTTAACGCTTCAAAACATTCGGAACGGAACGGAACACTTCCTTTTAATACAGAAATCGCAAAACAACTTGGACATAAAATCACAGCACCAGCACATAAGCAGCGTAAAAGCACCAGCGTCAGGATTGCCAAAACTTACAAAGTTTGTTCAACTCATTTATTACAATCTATATTAATTTTATTGTAAGATTTATTCCTTTTTTATTATTATTATTGACGTCTTTGAAATAAATGCATTTTAAACAGTTGTTTTATACACTACTTTTTATTTATATGTAAGCAAACCCATACTTATTTAATTTCTATTCATTTCAATTGTCTCATCAACCACAATATCATCGTGATTGGCTCTTATCACTTGTCATTTTCATTGTTTTGGTTACTAGCCCGCTTTTACCACATATTTAGGATATACTTTATTTTCTACCAATTCATACTTGTTAAATCTGTTTATGCGACTCGGCCTCTCCTGATGCTAAAATATCGGTCATTGAACAGATACTCGGGTCATGAAACTGCACAGATAAGAGTCAATCAGTTTCCGTAATTGAGATTAACATCACGTTTTCGTTACTATCTATTATTACTGGTCGCGGGGTATCCGACAGAATTCCTGCTTAAACATCTGAGCTCCCGGCCTATGCACGATGTCAAAGTAAAAATTCTACCCTACCTACATATATGAACGTTTATTTCTTGTTTTGTGATAATGTGCCTTATTGCAATTAGTTACAATCATAAATTTATCCCAGCAAATAATGTCCAAATTTCTTTAAACCGACAACAATTGGTAAACCCGGGCTCAAACGAATGATATTGCTTTTCTTCAGCTATTAGAAAACAGTTCCACTATATAGTACCTGACCCCTTTTTTTTAGAAGCTTCTATATATTGAATTACAGGTAACTTTGTGTCAAATATTGTAAGCAATGCGTTTGTAAATAGTTCATTTTTAAGTTTCTTTACTGCTTCGTTTGTTATAAGCCCTATTCCCGTAAACACCTTTTTTTTACCACTTTACAATTTCTCACATATTTACGAATATAATTTACGGAACCGAGGCATTGTCTGACTAGATGCACATTCTCTCTGGTGTTGGGACATCTTCGATTACAGACAGTTTTATTTTTATTTTTATTCGTTCCCTTCACTTCTAACTCCATATCCGAGGACATTAAATACAGAAAAAAAAAACTAAATTGATTATTAACCCGTTTTGTAAAGCTATCCGGACAGGCTCACTCAAGCCGTTTTAATTTTTTTTTTTAAAGGGTGGGGTTTCTATCTGTTGCTACTATTAAATTGTTCATGAAACATATCGAATACAAATTTATCCGCTATCATATCCATTAATCTCGGAAATACTGCAAGCCCGTTAGAAAATCCCGGAAAACGGAAACCGAACGCACTCTCAATGACCCTTTAGCATAAATAAAAGCAGTCCTAGGGATATAATCTTCCTCGATTTTTATCCGATAAGTCCCCAATAAAAATAAAAATAAAACACTTCCAACCGTTTAATCTATGTATCAGATCTTCTACAAATAGGCCTAGCCGAGTATCTTTCTTTTATAGTTATTTTGTTAAACTGTCTATATACAACGTCTAAAAGTCTCACAACTGTCGACACATAATCGCTTTTGTTCATTGAGTGTCAACTAATATTGGAACCGGACTCGCGTAAGGGTTATTACTCTCGCGTATTATGCTGTTTTTCAACAAATCTTTATTAGTTACCAATATGTACATACGATATAGTTGTTAGCATACAGAGGTTTAGTAGTGGTAACTTTGATATCAAGCTCGACGGATGATGTTTTGTCCAAATTTGATAAATCCTTGGCTACGCACTTCGGATATTTAGAAAATAAATTGCCTAGAATTTCCACATTTTCCGCACTGTCTGTCCTCACAATCAAACATATTTGGTCCTTAATTATTTTATAGGTTTATATTATAGGTTGGACATTCGAGAGTTACGTATGCCTAAGATACATAATATTTTAATTTTTGGTAAAGCTTCTACCAATCAATGTCACACCCGAGAGTTCTCTAACTAATGGTCCTGTGAGCTGTAGATAGACCTCGCGGGTTTGTTTCGAAATTACTGAAATTAGTATTATTTTTTTTTTTTCACTGTTTCTACCCGCATCGAAAAACTGAATCGACAGAAAAAAAAACACTGATGTACTTATCGAAGATACTCAAAAGTCATGAGGTATTGGCTGAGAACAGCGTCCTGTAGGCGAGAAAACCGAAAATCTAGCGAAACTACAACAGAGCCGTTTCACTCGCTTCGCACGCTTAGACAATTACATACATAGATCTACAAATGAAAATGAACCAATCAGATACGTGTCGTTTGCGAGTGATTGATCCAACTGAACTACCTATATCTTGTCACTCATATCTGTTACTCACACACTCACTGAAGGACAAACCAAATCGCTATTATGTCGGTACATCTCTCGTTTATAACTCATCACTCAATATGCACAGAATTGAATAATACTATTTAGTCCATTGAATAAAAAGTTCTAGAGTGCGTGAGTTAGTAACGTAAGATGTTTCTTCGGAAACATGTCAAGAGTCCCTAGGTAATAAACATACTAAAACCCCGGGACACTAGGAGGAGCCCCGGAGTGGGGGGAGGGGGGGAAAGGGTCCATTTTTTCTTTTTTCGCTTAAATCTCAAAAACGGTACATGTTAGAGAAAAACTTTCAAGGAAAAGTTGAAAGGCCATAAAATTATCTACAAGTTGTACCTAAATATTTTTTTCCTATATCCTACCGTTTCTGAGTTACACGCAGTAAAAAATGATTTTGGCTCAAACAATTTCCCCATACTACATACCCATGTTTATCACATCAATCGATCAAAAAATATTTCTTTCTTCCAAAAAACTCAAATGTGCAACTTGTGACCGGTACTGATAGATTGCTCTTAATTAGGTCTATAATTGGTAAAGTAAACACATTCCTCCATGGAAGCCTTTAGGAGGAATCGATTGTCAAAATATTATATTAGGGTAGTTTGAGTTACTGAACTTGATCTTTTTATTTTTTCTTCCAAAAAAACTCAAAAGTGCAACTTGTGACCGGTACAGATAGATTGCTCATAATTAGGTCTATTATTGATAAAACTACCAGATTCCACCACGGAGGCGTTTACGGGGAATTGAATTTTATTAGGGTAGTTACGATACTTGAACTTTTTATTTTTTTTCTTCCAAAAAGCTCAAAAGTGCAACTTGTGACCGGTACTGATAGATTGCTCTTAATTAGGTCTATAATTGGTAAAAAAAACACATTCCTCCATGGAAGCCTTTAGGAGGAATTGATTGTCAAAATATTATATTAGGGTAGTTACGCAACTTGACCTTTTTATTTATTTTCTTCCAAAAAGCTCAAAAGTGCAACTTGTGACCGGTACTGATAGATTGCTCTTAATTAGGTCTATAATTGGTAAAAAAAACACATTCCTCCATGGAAGCCTTTAGGAGGAATCGATTGTCAAAATATTATATAAGGGTAGTTTTCGAATTTTTCACCTTTCATGGGATGTAGCTCGAAAACGGCTGCGAATAGAAAAAAAATATTTAGGTACAACTTGTAGATAATTTTATGGCCTTTCAACTTTTCCTTGAAAGTTTTTCTCTAACATGTACCGTTTTTGAGATTTAAGCGAAAAATGAAAAAAATGGACCCTTTCCCCCCCTCCCCCCACTCCGGGGCTCCTCCTAGTGACCCGGGGTTTTAGTATGTTTATTACCTAGGGACTCTTGACATGTTTCCAAAGAAACATCTTACGTTACTAACTCACGCACTCTAGACCCCCCTTGGAGGGACTCATTCAATGGACTAATTTGACATTATGAGGTTGTACTCTTACTTATAGAAGAAATTAACGAGCAATCGCTAAAATTTTGATATTTACGCTAAATTTTACTTCAACCGACTTTTCAGTATTAGGCTATGCTTTAAATCTACATGTGGCCTCTATAAATGATTTAGGTACTAATTTACTCTTTTCTAATAACAGACCCGCCATTCGGCCGAAAAGTTCGCTGTTTCGGTACAAGATTAGTCGCGTTCGTTTTATTTGTCAACTTCTATTTCAATGTCGAATGATTTTACTTTATAAAAATTAAGGTAATTCATTACAAGCGAAAACTACCTGCACCAGTTTTTGCACAAATTATGTTTATTACCAAATACCCTACGATAACCGCTATATAACGTATTTTCCTTTATATACTAACCTACTTTTTATTTTATTTTATTAATTGTGTCTTGCGGGCGTACCGATTGATATTTTACTATTTTATCCGATCATCCAAATGCTCGGGCATTAGCATTAACAAAGTTACGTTTACCCAAATGTATATGTCCTCAGCTAACGTGTTCGCGTGAGGAGGACAATAAAACATTTTGACTCACTGTCAACGAGCGGTTACCAACTCGTTTATGCTTCCACCGATGCCTTCTTCTGCGGCTGCTAGAACCACTGCCCGTACTGGACGATGACGACCTGCTTCTGGAAGACGCACTTGACTCCGAGCTCGAATTTTATTTACTTATGTCAACATTTATTCTGTTTCTCCTCTATTTTGTTTCTACTTTTAAGAACACTGTGTTTTCATTTGGCCATTGGGCGGTTCGGACACTTCTGATTTTAGGAATCAAAAGCCGATATGGATGAACAACAGTATAATCAACTCAAGGTATTATATTGTACAAGTAGTTAATATATATCTATCTATTAATCAATTGATAGTCTACATTCTCGCTCGAAGTCCAGTACAAAAGTGATGGCTGTCGGGCGCGTTCCTCCCTCCATGCCTTCGCTGCAGGGTCCCCACTAGCGCACCAGCTCGGATGTGACGTCAGCCAGTGTTGCCGTTTCATGGCGACAACATAAAGATTTTAAATATAGCATGAAATATAATAGTTTGGTTGGATATATACATAAACAATTAAGTGAAGTGCAACATACAAACATTATCATCTGTTTGCCTACTTTTAAAATTAGTAATTACTCGAATCTGTTTAACAAACGTGTTGAAATGTTTAATAATTTGTTATACAACAGCAACCAGGAACACGAATACAGTTACATTCTAGACACAAACTTAAATCTGACATATAATAGCGACATGTTTTCCCGTTTTGGCAATGTAAATCGGCGCGGGTTTGAAACGATCCTTAACGACTTAATAATACTCTTGTCATCAATACCAACTTACCAACCAACCATATTACAATTGCTATTTCTGAGTTTCAAGTAGATAACTCAATATTGACAAGTGAACATCCTTTTTTTCGAGGCTAATCTAAATATTCTTTATCAAAACATGCAAAGTATATGGAACAAGGTCCACGTGCTAAAAGCATTCTTAGAAGATTATCCACAAGTACATGCAGTATGTGTCTCCGAGTCTTGGCTAAACAAGGAAAAGAAAGACTTACTTAAAATTAATAATTATAATATTTGTTCTTGCTTCTGCCGAGAATATCATGAAGGTGGCGGAGTATTTATTTTAATAAAAAATGGCATTGAATGTTATGAGAGACCTGATATTTCATGTATATCTTTGGAAATGACCTTTGAAATATGTGCTGTAGATTTGCCTAAATTAAACCTGTTAATTATAAATATATACTGGCCGAATAGTAAAAGAGATACTGAAAAGTTTTACTCGTGTCTTAACAAATTATTAAAATTGATTGCTCGGAAAGATAAAAATAAACAAATTATAATTGGAGGAGACCTAAATACAGACTTTTTACTGGAAAGTAACGAGAAGGCCAGATTATGTAACTTGATGCTTTCACATAATTTCCAGCAAAGAGTTCAGGAAGCTACGCGGGTTACACGTTATAGCTCTACGTGTATTGACTTATGTTTTACAAATTTTAACTTTAAGGCATCAAAATTGACTGTAAAAGAACTCGGGTTCTCTGATCATAAAGGTGTTTTGATCAGTACACCCATTTCCTCACCTACAGTACAATCCTGGGTTATTAGGAAAAGAATCTTTAGCCACAAAAATATAGAAAATTACAAAAAAGAACTTGGAAAAATAAAATGGGATAGTATAATTAAAAATGATAAAAATATAAATGAAAATTATAATTCATTCGCTAATACACTAAAAAACATATTGAATAAATGCATCCCAGTAAAAACTTTGACCATTAAACCCAAAACTTCACATCTAACACCCGGATTAAAAGTATCGTGTCGTAATAAACGACTTCTCAGACTACTGGCGTCACAGACCAGAAACAAAATCTTACAAAATCATTATAGAACATATTGTAAAATACAAAAAAAAGCAGTGAATCATTCCAAAAAAATATATAATAAAAATCAATTCGCAAAAGCCAGCAATAAAACCAAATCAATGTGGCAAATAATAAATAGAGTAACAAATAAAAGCCATTCAAAAAATAAAGTAAACTTCAAAATTAAGACACCAGATGATGGAATAATTAACGACCCAAAAAATATAGCTAACATTTTTAATATTTTCTTCTCCTCCATTGGAAATAGTCAACCCATCCCCGTTAATAGATTACCTTTACTAAACTCTGTAACTAACTCTTTTTTCTTAAAGCCGACTGAACCTAAAGAAATAAGTACTATTATAAAAAACCTTAAAAATAAGTCCTCTTTCGGCATAGACGAAATCCCTCCTACTTTAGTCAAATCCTGTGCGGAGTTCCTCACAATTCCCTATACACAACTTGTAAACCAGTCATTTTCTCAGGGCATCTTCCCAGACGCATTGAAAGTTTCGATAATAAAACCTATCCACAGAAAAGGAGATAATTTCGACATAAATAATTACCGTCCAATTGCACTATTACCGACATCAGCAAAGATTTTCGAAACTGCAATGGTAAAACGTCTTTATAGTTTTTGCGAAAAATATAACATCTTTCATCAAAATCAAAACGGCTTTAGGAAGAACCACTCAACTACCCTAGCAATATATAAATATGTACAACAGATACTCAATATTATAAACACAAAAAAGTATGCTGTAGGCCTCCTGCTCGACATGAGTAAGGCCTATGATAGAGTCTGTTATATAACCCTATTAGACAAGTTGTATAACATTGGAATTAGAGGTACTGCCCTGGAGTGGTTTAGGTCTTATCTAAAAGATCGCTTCCAGTATGTAGAAATAGAAAATGCAGACTTCGATTCAGGTAAAATGGAACACATTAGATCTGATAGAGTACCCGTAAAGGGTTCTATCCCCCAGGGTAGTGTTTTAGGATGCATACTATTCCTTCTATATATAAATGATCTCCCTAACATATTGGAAGAGCATAGTATGTTTTTTGCCGACGACATATCCGTATTGTTTGCTTGTACTAGTGTTACCGAAATAAAAAAAAGTGTGTGTGTCAGCTCCGACGCACGACTGGAGTTTACTCTTCAGGCCAGGCGCGCACCACTTTTTTGTCGCAGAAATAAGCGTACTTATGGGTTTATGAAAATCGTGGTGCGCGCACTGTCATATAAACCCATATCTTGCGACACTTTAAACCACTATAGATTGAAAACTAATGAATATATTTTTATTATTATTATTTTTAATAACTAACAATAGTCAATTGTTTACGCACCAATAGTTCGTACAGTGAAAAAGTTTTACGGGGGAGCGGGGGAGCAATCAAAGATGGCGAGTTTCGATATTTCAATATAGGTATTTCTTAAAATTTCGGACTCTCAACAGTTTAATTTTGTTACAAGTTTTTACAATTCTTATTTACACATTTACACAAGGATATACATTTCAGTGCTGCTTTTTTGCAGGTACACGACAACTGTTGAGAGTCCGAAATTTTAAGAAATATATTGAAATATCGAAACTCGCTATCTTTGATTGCTCCCCCCGCTCCCCCGTGCAATTTTTTTACTGTACGAACTATTGGTGCGTAAACAATGGACTATTGTTAATGATTAAAAATAATAATTATAAAAATATATTCATTAGTTTTCAATCTATAGTGGTTTAAAGTTAACTCGAAAATGGAGAATTTTAGTAAAATTTCAAAAAATCTTAGAGAAAGTGTAAGAAATGTTATAGTGTGCTATATATTCGTGATCTAATCAATAAGCCCTTTCATTTGATACCCCACACGGCATGGCTTGATGACTTTTTTTTTTTAATTTGTATGGCATTTTTAATTGCCGGGGTGGGGGGAGGGGGACCACAAAACTGGTTGGCAACATTTGTTTGTAGGATGTCTGGGATCTATACAATATATATCAGAAGTCAGATTGAGGTCCGATATTTTTGCAAACGGATATCTCCTTGTAGCCTGCTCTAAGAAAAAGGCCTGATCTGACTTGGTTGTGAATTGTTTGCCTGTAAAGAGGCAGGTGGCGACGTAATTGCGCCAGCACGAATGCCATGGGTTCTACTGATGTGTATATTAAGTCCTTTCTGACCTTTAAAGAAACGAATCTGGGAGCAATGTGGGCACTGTACGGAATTCTCCAGCGACAGCGACACAGACCTGGAAGCGACATTCTGAGAGGAGCCCGTGCTATTAGGATTCATCAAGTAAACTATTAAAAAACGCAATAGATAAAAACTTACGGCTACGATAACAAATAAAGTATTTAAAAACCGCTCCAAGTTTCGGCATACAAATTGCCCCATAAAGTTCCTGGGGGAAGCGGTGGTTTATAATTGCACATATAACTAGATAGTACTCATGCACAGATAGCAATCACACTCGTAACATGATAGAGATTCACGCAAAATATTAGCAAAAACTTGAAAACAAAAACACATTTCTCAGCTGTTGTAGATTGACAACTGTCAGTCAAGCTGCCCGATGCGCACTTGCGCAGCAACGCGCCGTGTAGGCCGCCAGCCGCCGCCGCAGTCTCCGCGGAGAAATTATGAATGTTTCTTGTCTATGTTATTTGTTAAGCCTCTTGTGGTAATTTAAAATAAAAAATAAATGGCAGAGAACAATTAATATTAATTTTCTCTAACGGAAGCCATGTTTTCCCGTTGCTAAGTACATTTAAAATACATTTCATCAAATAAACATCTCGGTGATGGTCATTTTATATCGGGGTCTTAGTCTATAACGCTTAACGTAACGCATAACCTGCTAATTTAAGAAGTCGTATTTTTACCCCGATCGTATACTGAGATACGACTTTTTAAATTAGCACGGCAGAAACGTTCGAATTTACACCCCATATTTTTCATACCCCGGGCTTATATATAAAAATCGATTCTTAAGGAGTAAACTCCAAAAATAAATTAAATTCAACGTTACATACAATTACAAGCTGGCTGCAATCCCATAACCTTCTACTCAATGTAAACAAATCAAAAATAATTCAGTTTAAACCTTACCAAAAAGTACCATTGCTAATAGAATATGAATATAATAATACAAAACTAGATACCGTGAGCACTGCCACTCTATTAGGCATTGATTTAGATTCCAATATGAGCTGGACAAACCACATCCGAAAATTAACTAAAAAGTTATCGTCCTTTATCTATGCCCTCCAGCACCTTAAGCGCGAAACTGATTTTAAAACAGCTCTAGCAGCATACTACTCGTATGCTTACTCGAGAATATCATACGGTTTAGTCTTATGGGGAAACTGCAGTGATATCAATAAAATTTTCATCTTACAAAAGAAATGTATTCGAATCTTAGTTAACATAGATCGAATGGAGTCATGTAAACCTTATTTCATTAAACACCAAATATTAACCGTAACTTCCATGTACATTTTGAATCATGTAAATTTATTAGAAAACATTTTAATTTATACTCACCTAAACCAACGACTAAACCTAAAAGAAATGATCGCCATCTCAACCAACTTAAAATGCCCTTCTCAAAATTAAAACTCGTCACACGCAGCCCCCATTACATGACCATTAAAATTTATAATCATATCCCAAACTCCTTGAAAAACATAGATAACCCAAGATTGTTTAACAAACAGTTAAAATCGTTCTTAACTACGAGATGCTTTTACAGTTTAGACGAGTTCTTTAAGGACAACGAAAGTATATAATATAAATTTATTGGTCTTGTTGAATTAATGTGTATTCAGCTGAGTATGTTAATCTTAAGTAATTGTAGTTCTATTAAAATTAGCCTACTGATGATTGCTTGTGCCCTTGCAGGGCGTCACAGGTATCCCTTGACTTATTTATAAATCCACCTATGTCTGTAATGTGATATGCAATAAATGTTCTATTCTATTCTATTCTATTCTACCTACTCTCCATTCTCTCCAACTTTTACTTCGACTTCGAGTGAAAATATTGAACATACTTCTCAATTACAAACCACGCCGACCCAGCTTAGTTTACAGGGGAAAACCATGACATTTAAATGTAAAGAATTGTACAAATTGCCCTTTAATTTTTTCTGAGGTTAGATTAACGGCTGTACTACGTAATTGTAAGAAACTTTGTTATAATAAATATCGTAATTTTATATTGAAATTCGTTTATTTTCCTCGCATTCAAAGTGAAAAGTAGAGTGTTTAACGCGAGACTAAACAACCATAATGACACTCGAACTATTAGCCACCCTCGCTTAGCTCGGGTGGCTAAAACATCTCGTGTCATTATGGCTTGTTTTAGTCCCTTGTTGAACAATCTACTATTTACACTTTCGGGGCAGGAGCTTTTGCTAAAAAAACATCCATGCATAAATTTCATCGTGACCACTCCGCTGATGTTGGTATTGGTGGCTGTACCTTTAATGTGTAGTCTTGTGGATTTTTTCCGCGTGTATGAAACTTTGTTCCACCCGCGAGTGTCCAAATTATCGCTATTTGGTGAATCGATTATACTTTCGGCTTGAATTTGTGTTAACGGCGGTATAACGGTGCCAGTTTTTGGTGTCGCTGGTGAAACATTTGACTCTCTAGCTAGAGCGGTAGTACTGTCGCCGTCGCTGGTTGGAGAGCCGCACGATGCCGGCTTCTCATTGGCTGTAGGAGTCAATGTAGCGCTGTTATTGGCTCGAGCTTTTGCTTTAGCTCTTGTCGTAACTGTTGTGATTGGAGTAATTTTACTCGGTTTCTTCGAGCTGTCTAACTTCGCTAATTGGTCAGATAACATGTTGATAAGTTTCTGCTGGTCCGTAAGTTTCTTTGTTAAATCTTGCACTAAGGAAGCGGTGTTTGCATGTTCTTTCTTCAGAGCACATAGAGTATCCTTGCACTTTTTCATAAACACTTCACTTTGCGGGCTAGACATTTTATTTGATTTTTAACTTAAGAAAGTTTAATAAGGCATGTCAGTTAGGGTAGACATACCGTCCGTATAGGTGTACGTCGTGTACAAAGAAATATACTGAGTGATAGAGTTCTCATACTTTTCGATCAGAACAAACCACTGACGCTAGCCACAGACGCTTCACCTTTCGGACTTGGGGCAGTCCTGAGTCATAAATTACCGGATGGACCAGAGCGACCTATAGCATTTGCTTCACGATCTCTGACGAGCAGTGAAAAGAAATATAGCCAGATTGATAAGGAAGCCACAGCTATTTTCTGGGGGATTAATAAATTCTTCCACTACTGTTATGGCCGAAAATTCACTTTGATTACAGATCACAAACCACTTACGTCAATTTTTCATCCAAATCAGACATTACCTGCCTTGAGCACAATGAGAATTTTCCATTACGCACATTTTCTATCTGGATTTGACTACAACATTGAATACAGAAGCTCCTCAAACCATTCAAACGCCGACTACCTTTCACGTTTCCCCGTTGAGAAGATAAACGATAGCAGCATCGACCAACACTACATATACCAACTGAGCCAGATAAATGCACTAAACATATCACCAGACATAATTGCTAAAGAAACAAAAGAAGACCCGGAATTACAGAACATACTAAAAAGTCTTCAGGCTGGCACTACAATCAGAGAATCCGGATATAAAGACAACGAATTAACAATTCAAAACGATTGCATTTTGAAAGGCACGAGAGTCGTATTCCCTTCAAATTACGTCAACAAATTCTGGATGAACTACACACTGGACACGTAGGAATTCTGAAAATGAAACTTCTTGCACGCAGTTTTGTATATTGGAAAAACATTGATAGAGACATTGATGACAAAGTTAAATCATGCCGAACTTGCCGACTAGAACAGAATGAACCCTCTAAAGCACCACTTCATCATTGGGAAGATCCTACTGGACCTTGGCAAAGAATACTGGTCCTGTATCCGGCTATCAACTTTTTATTATTGTGGATGCTTTTACCAAATGGGTAGAAATAATACCTACAAAAATAACTACGAGTTCATTCTGCGTTCAGAAACTGGATGAATTATTTGATACTTTTGGGATACCGTACACTATACTATCCGACAATGGACGACAGTTTGTATCCCAAGAATTCGAAAATTTCATGACCGATATTGGTGTGGTGCATAAAACCATCGCCCCTTATCACCCCGCAACCAATGGTCAAGCAGAACGTTATGTCCAAACCATTAAAAGATCACTGCACAAATTAGAGGGTGAGAGAGGCGGGATATTACAAAGCATCCGTACTGTCAAAAGACTCCTGCGGGCTACGCCGAGTACGACTGAGTATCCGCCCTACGTGCTCATGTTTGGTAGAGAGGTGAGAACCAGACTAGCAGTTAAGATTCGAGCACCACCGAGAACACTTCCCCGGCATGAAACAGAAGTCAGAGAGTTTGCGGTAGGAAGCAGAGTGCAAGCCCGGGACTATACTCTATCAGGAAAAAAGTGGGCATTTGGCACAGTAAACCGCCGTCTCGGACGTCTGCACTACGAGATAACAACGGACAGTGGACGTATATGGATTCGCCACCTGGATCAATTGCTCCCGGCACCGCAGATTCCTGGAATCGCGGCGGAGGCGTGTCACATACTTGACATCGATTCGTAGCAACGTCTGTTTTGATATATAATACTGTCATTCTAAAATATATTCTTTACATATGAAAACCGTGAATTAATTTATTTAAGTATACAATAATAATATTTACTTATAGTCAGATCAAACGCGAGTGTAGCGAGTACTATTGAGTTATGTAAATTATAGTAGGCTGTATATCAGTTTTTTAAAGAGGTATAAATAGCATATAGGACTAGCTATAGAGCAAGTAGTGTATTGCTATAGGAAAGATCCCAAGAGGCTGTGTAAAGATATAGTATAAGCATAAGCTGAGGTAAGACTAGGAATGGCGGCCATGCTCGCCACACTGCAACTCGGCTTATACCTGAGTATTTCGAGATGATCGAGGGCTCGTTGGATCCGCCTCGGCCAGCGAAATTCAATAAGCTCACCCAAGTAGCACAACTGGGTCTAAATAGCTCGTATATCATATCTAATTAGATGCTGTGAAATTTATTACCATGACTAAGTGCTATATAGGTGGCAAGAACCCTTATGCCACCAGTATACAACCAAAAGGAGAAAAATAGGGTTATTGACAAAAATTGAAAACCGGTTTTAATGTATTAAGCTTATCGTAAATTGAAATATAAAACTAAGAAAAAAATTTTTACTGCGTTAGTTTTTGTACAATTTGTGTTTTTTCGTTACCACTCACATGCTTGCGCCAAAACGCGATATAATTTTAGTGTGACGTCACAATGGCATACCAGACTAATGCGGATATTACACCTTCCTATATTAGGTAATGACTAAATTAGTCACTGACTAACTTAGGAAAGTGTAATAGCCGCTGAACCTCTTCTCTGGGGTGTAAAAAGAAAGGAGCAGAATCTTCATATTTCAAAAATTGTCCGGTGAAAAGTTTTGCTGGTAGTTTGTCAAACGCATCGTGTCACCTAGGAGGGGGCTGATTTATTATATCTATCTCTTTTTTCGTATGGTATATTATGAGATAGATATATAATCAGCCCCATACCCGAGGGGCGCGACTCGCTTGGCAGACTCTAAGTTGGCTCAATTTTCCCAATCAGCTAGCGCTACCGGAGCCTTTTGGGACTATTTACCGCTGCCGCCGTACACTTTTTTAGGGTTCCGTAGTCACCTAGGAACCCTTATAGTTTCGCCATGTCCGTCTGTCCGTCTGTCGGTCTGTCTGTCCGTCCGCGGCTTAGCTCCGTGATCATTAGTACTTTAGAAAGCTGAAATTTGGTATATGTGTATGTGTCACGCCGACAAAACGGTAAAAAAAAAACTAAAAAAAAAATCACTCAACATTAGCGTGTGGGGTGTCGTTGAATAGGTCTTTTAAAAATAATAGGGGTCTTCAAACATCATTTCTTGATAAAGTCAACAGTTTTGTAAATATTCGCTCCAGAAATGAAAACGAGGCCTTATAATAACTGTGAGAAAATGAATCCAATCGTAACAACATAAACTACTAACGGTTTTGTCAGTTGTCAGTTTTGATTTTTGACAGCAGCAGTTTGTTTGTGCCACTGTGACGTCATTAGCAAGATGGCGTCGTTTTGATCATTTGACTCACAGATAAAAAAAAAAAACTTATTTAAATAATATTAATTTATTAAATCATTTTCATTGAAATGTAACTACTTATTTTGGTTCTAGGAATCATAAGCTACATGTAACAATACGCTTTATAATTATTCATTACATGTGTCAAGTACCCTATTGCAGCCTATTTTTGGTGCTAAATAGAATCCATAAGAGATCTCACAATTACCTTAAGTGGTAATTAGAACTATGGGTGAAAGTTATGCGCAGTGAACGAATGAAAACATTTCAGTTCGGTCAATGAGTGATAATGAGTCGCCAAAATTATCTGAGTGGCGAGGCAACTGTCAAATTGTGTTTTATTAAAAGTAATACGTGATCTGCCATATTCATTTTGGATTTATATTATATGTCTGTTTGATTGTGATTAAAACTTTACGTTATACAAGCATTGAAATAAGCACGAAATTCTTGCGATTTTTTTTTTACTGTGAAACTATGATATGTTTTCTTTGTAAATTTCGACGCGCCCTTCATTTGATCAGGAATATTAAAAAAGAGAGTGCTAAATTAAATAAGGATTAGATACTGATAAGAAATAAAACTGTTAAAAACCTGACCTAATGATTGTAGGTTACGTACAATGTTAAAGTAACATCGAGTGTGATAAAATTCTGGTTAAAATAATCAATTTTCATAGGCTTCCATTTGTAAACATGGCGAAACAAAAAAGATCCTACAGTGTTTATTTTCACTTATTTGTTCCTTATTTGGAACTATCAAGTCTAATAATCACTTATTTGTATCTTGCGAGTGGCAAAGCAGTGAATGATCTTACCAATAGTAATTATTTGCTCTTTTGTAGACTATTAAACAAGCAAGACTATTAAATATATTTTGACAAGGCGCAAATAGGAACAATAATAGAACTTTTAGTTCGTTAGTGGTTTGAAATAAGTGAAAATAACTGCTTTTGGTTCCAAGAACCTCCTACTGAGACCTATTTTATGCGTTGGAGTGGCAATAAGGTACTTCTTAGGCCTTAAAGTTGCAATATGTTTTTGTTCCAAAAGAGCCGTAAAATTATCCCTTTAGCCACTATTGGTGATATAATTCGCTATTGTACTAGTCATTTGGAACTTTTAGTTCCAAATAAGGGTATGTTCCCACTTATATGTAAAAGTTGCTTATAAGTGATTTTAAGGCCTTATATAGCACTATTGCTTTTTATTGAGTGACAATTTGAACCTGCATGCAACTTTAAGTAGCAAAATCGACTTTATCCCACCATAAGTAATAAAGTAGAAACAAAAAACGCTCCTATGCAACTACAAGTGATAGGATGAACTCATATATAGTTTTGAGTTGTGTTTAAAGCTATAAGTTGTATCAAACACTGTTAAACCACTCATTTAGAACTTAAAGCTATAAGATAAGCTGCAAAATTCACTAATGTGCTGCTTGGGCAGTTTCGAAAAAATCACTGAAAAGCGAATTTGTACAGTCCTGAATGTAACACATATTCTGGTGAATACTTTTTCTCAGATATAACACATTTTCATCTTTGTTTTATCACTCTTTGCGTCTGATTCATTTATCTGACTCACACAATGAACTGAATGAACTCTTGCCATTGCGTCGGCGCGTGACGGTCGATCCGGTCACGGCCCCCACTCTGTAATTTTCCGGGCCTCTCGCCAACGTTGATAACTCGACTGGCGTTAGTATCACATTAGCCGTCGTTCGGAACGGTCGACTGTTTGCTATATCAGGCACAATGGAACACTTGAATCGCACAGTATCGCCTACTCAAGATTGCTCTAGCAAAGAAATCAAAATTCACGATATTGTGAAATATGATCCACTGCCATCAACGCTCCGCATCGCAGAAGTCGAAGAGAGTAATGTTTGTGAAAAGAACATTTCAAGCATGGAGAAAGGCAATTTGTACGCAACTATTAACGGCGAATCGAAGATCCCGAAGACACGGGCCGAGTCGCAGAAGTATAGTGAAAACTCAACCAAAACGCTCCGCCGCTTGTGTTTTAAGATTGTTCTACTGATTTTTTGTATGTTTGTAATAATAACGTTTATCATCGTTTGTAGAAAACTTTCGGCAGCGGCTGCCCAGGAATTTCGTCCAAATATTTCGTTGTCGCCTTCCGAGATTCGACATCAGGTAGCTGTGGTTAAGCAAAGATATGATTTCGAAAAATATACACGTACTGTGGTCGCAGATATTATGTCAGGGCGGTTAAATATGAGCAGCCTGAAACAAACTACGCAGTAATGTAACCGTTACTATGCTGTATATGAATTGTAAAGATCATCATCAACGTTTATAAAGAATTGTTATTTATGTTTTCTTTTTACTTACACATGTAGTTTTATTTAAACCTATTGGGTCCCTTTCCTCATTTACGAGAACATTGTGCGCAGTTGCTTTGTTTCAACACATTCTGATTTTATATTTACAAACAGTCACTATAATTACGGTTGAAACTGTACCATTCACATCGACCATGTTTATTTTTTACTAATTTTGACATGGAAACTGAGGTATTTTACAAATACAAAATCCCATATGCCAAATAAGAAAGAGGAATAATTTCATTGTGGAGGTACGGAATTAACGCTCCGCGCCCAAAATAACGCTTCTACGCCTCAACACTCGCCGTTGCACTGCGCATGCCCGCCAAAGTGCGCAGTATTTTCACTGCGTTGCCTTATGAGGTCATCTCGAATGTTCTAGGCGTGTTTCGAGGTCGAATAGCGGTTAGTGCGTCATTGCGCTCCGTCGAGAACGGTCGTCCGCTCAACAGATTGATAAAATGGAGAATCCTAATCATATATGGAGCGATAAAGATACTCTGGCGGACATTGTAATTCACAGTGATAAAAACGATGAAAGAATACAAATGGAATCACTGAGTTCTAGAAGAGCTGTGGAGAATGTTGAAGAAAGAAATAATCCTATTTACGGTATTGTGAAGACGAATAAAATCACAATGGACGAGAAAATTGAGAAAATGAATATTCATAACTATGAGATCTTTGATAGTGATGAAAACGCAGGAGAGTCGGTTGTTAATGAAGAATCAAAGATGCTAACCAAAAAAAAGAAAAAAAAGAGAAATCAACGGCTGCGATTTACTAAACGCTGTAAACAATCCAAGTGAAATTCCGGAATATATCATGTTACGTCATGCGCAGAAAGGCGTATTCAAAACCTTCGAAGATATTCATTGTGAAAATAAGAAAACCTTTTCAATCCAGTTTCCTACTTGTGTGAAGAACGTATGCAGTAGAAGAGATAATGCTAAGTTGCGAAGTCTTTGGTTCTGGCGAATTCTAAGTTTATTTCTATCTATTATTATCGCAGTTGTTTACATCAATACAAGCCCACCTGTACATAATGTATATCACAGATATCATAAGAAAAAAATTTACGATTATATCTTGTTTTTTTATTGTGATGACCTACCCAACTTGCTCAACGCGGTCAATGCCGCTTCATAGATCTGAGCCAAACCTATCAGATCCTCGTCTCAGGAACCATGTCTTCTAGTGGCAGTGTGGCTGATATGGCTGGTCATTTTCATTCTAGATTTTCTATAGGCCTATAAGTTTTCCCGTGGCTGTGGTATTTTATATATAACTCTTTACATAAGTTTATATATCTTAATGTCTCTGGTTAAAACTTATTTAAAATTAATGTCACTGTAACTTTGTGTCACTTCAGAAAAATATTATAGTTCCTGATATATATGAAGAAATCTTGTTTATTTTCTTAATATTCAATAGGTTATGTGGCCCAGGCATGTGGCGAAGATAAACAAAGAGCAGTAAAAAACGTATTTCCCGTTTTCTAACAAGAAAGTTAAGAAATGGATTTTGTTGGAAAAATGATTATTAACAAGTTCGACGGATCGAACTTTAAACAATGGAAGTTTCAGATCAGTTGCGCCTTAAGGGCCAACGGTCTTAATATAACGACGCCGAAACCAACTGCTGATGCGGAGGTGGTACAATGGTTGAAAGACGATGGCATGGCCATGTTCATACTTACGTCGGCCATGGATCTAAAACAAATCGCGCTGGTGGAAAATTGTGACAGCGCATCGGAGGTAATGACTAAACTAGAATCTACACTCACCGGCACGGAATCTTGGCCAAGCAAGAAACATACGATAACATGCATTTGGTTAACTTTAAATTATTTATTTAAATGCAGGGATATTCAATAAATGTTAGTTTATTGTTTTATGTAATTTAATAAAGAATTTTGCGATGAATATTTTACATAAAAAAAAATTACAACAAGACGATGTTTTCGCTTAAACAATATTGTTCTTTCTAATGATAGGTACAATTCAACAGTTTAAGTTTTTTTTTTGTTTCTTAATTTCAATATCGAGTGTTGCCTCCTCTAGCTGTAATCACAGCCTGCATTCGATCGGGCATGCTCTGAATGAGATTTCTGATGTCCACTTGACTAATGTCATCCCACGCCTGCAGTGCGGCGTTTCTCAGCTCCGCAAGGGTTTGTGGAGGGTTTAAGCTGGATCTAATCTTTCTTTTCAGCATGTCCCAGATGTGCTCGATTGGATTTAAATCCGGTGACCGAGCTGGCCACTGCAGTTTCTGAATACCGACCTCCTGTAGGTAGTCATTCACACGATTGGCAACGTGAGGGCGCGCGTTATCGTGCATGAGCAAAAAATCTGCTCGTCCGATAAACTCCGAATAAGGCATTACGTGATCCTGAAGGATCTCCTCAATGTATCGAATAGAAGTTAAGCGGTTGTCAACGATGACTAACTCTGTATGAGCGTCAGAACTTATGTCGCGGATTACCGCGAACTCGGCTTTACAAGCACATTATTGGTAAGTGTGAACATGCTTTCAACTTAATTTTGTCTGTTGATGTACACTTTACCAATTTCTGAACGCAACCTTTTGTTTGACAGTAAGAGAGCAACATATAAAAAAAAATATAAGAAAGACAGCTAGAAAATGGCGGCAAAAGAAGGAGAGGTAACGGTGAAGTTGGTGGCTGCGGAGGCGAGCGAGCCACGATATATTCGTGGCCGCGCTCCCCTTTACCAGACCTGCTGTTACTGGTGAGTCGCCTTAGTTCATTTTATTACGCTGTATGTACATGTGTGTATTGTGGCGATTCAGAGATGAAGTCTCATGATCCGCGATTTGTTGCTCCGCGGTTTGCGTATATTATGGATGAGAATAAGGACATTGTCATAGAGGACAGTGTCATATATTTTGGTGGTAGAGGCAGGACTATAAGGGGTGATGTTTGGAGGTCCTGAGGGGTGAGTACACTCACCCCCTTTAAATAGGCGTGATATAGAAGGCAGACGGACCGACAGGTCGTGACTTGCCCAGAAAGGCAGGCCTTCTATATATCTAGCACGCAATTAGATTCTCATCCTAGATCTTGATATGAGGGTAGACATAGCATAGACAGGTGCTGTGTGCTGGCCTATACGGCGGCCTCTCATATATGTATGTATGTCTTAGAACGTCAAGTGAGTTGTTAGAGTGTTTAGACTCTATACTGCCCAGAAAGGCAGGCTCTTTGTACGTTGCTATATCGTAGTGGAGCTGTTAGAGTATTCAGACTCTATACTGCCCAGAATGGCAGGCTCTTAGTACGAAACTTTATCCTAGGGGAGTTGATAGACTATTCAAACTATTCTGCCCAGAAAGGCGGGCTCCTATAAATGATATTAAAGAGTTGGCAGAAGCAATTCTTCTGTACCGCCCAGAAAGGCGGGCTCTAACGCAAATATAATTACGTATATAGAAAGTTATTCTGAATCGTCACAGTAACATACTAAATTATCTGTATTCATATGTCGCAATTAATAACTGTATACATATTCCTTCATATTTATAACACCCGTCGCGACATATTCTGGTGGAGATGCCGGGGATCGAACCCCCGGGGCCTTTCACAGTACTTAAGTACTTCAAAATCGTATTTTTTTTCATTTAATTTTAACATCATTATCATTTTATAATACTTCCTTACGTTTTTTAAACTGGCAATACTTTTATTAAGGCGGTTACCTCACGTTGTCCGATTTTAATTTAAATCGGAGTGCTTAAGAACGCTTTTATTGCGTTATGTTTAAGTAGTGTACACACGTAAAAACAAAAAAAAAAAAAAAACGATAAAATAAATGACTGATTTCTGCTGGTGTTTGTTGTTTTATTTTAATCATTGGATCTCATATTTAATACCTTTAACAATAATAGGTTTCTTTACGTGTCACTTGGTTAAACGTAAAATGCAACAACATTATGGGTACCAATTTGATACGTGTGATGTTGAGAATGCATCGTTAAGTTGGTACGCGTTTCCGAACGCATCTCATATTTCCCCGTTGCCGCTCTTTTGTATTGTTCTTGTGTCAATTTTTTTCACTGGGTTGAAAATTGTTGTGTATTTGTTTGTGAAGTGGTTTTCGTGATTAATACAGTGAATTAGTGTTAAATATATTAAAGGTAAGTGAATTTCCGGTCACTATTCACTGGGAATGGTGTTTTGAGTTAGTGTTAAGTAATAAATACGACGTAGATTACACTCAATAGTACATCATTTCATTGGGTACTTTTTTCGTATGTACCTTTTCTTTTTTATGATTTATTCTTAATAATTTGTTATTAAGAGTATTGATTACATCATCGCCTTAATGGTTTCATTATAATTACGACGGAATCTTGAGGAGAAACGACATCATCTCGTATATTTCATATTTACTTATTACGGAACATTATTTCATGTGTTCATTTTTTTTATTGCCCATCGGCTAAGTTGACCTTATATATAATAGCCATGGTGGGGCAGAGCGGTGTCCTACGCTCCAATTCTATACAACAACATATTTTTACATTGAGAAGAATATCTGTTTATGAGATAGTGACTGAGTCTGTGTTGGTAATACACAATGTAAGTAAATAAAATTAATATTTCAGCAGATACAAGAACTAAACTGGACCGAATATACTTGGGGCAGTCTTCAAGCTTAATGCTGATAAAATAAGGTATTTATGTTTATATGTGATAACATATTGACATTTGTTTTTGTATATAATAATCCTATTAGTATCTTACTGGAATTATGGTATAATTTCAGTAAGCACCAAAATGGAGGCTGCCATAAGTGCCAGACTGCAAAGGAGGTATGAACATCTAATCCAGCTGTCAGATCATGCCAAAAATATGGTGACCATAGGCACTGGCATTTCAGTGCTTGAGCTCTCAACCACCAAGATTAATCTTAAAAATGCAGTGAAAGCTCTAGAAAGAGAGACATGTTTATTTAGAAAAATGCCCTGGTGGGTCCGAGACGGACACCAACAAGCTAATAGAAGCACAAATTGCTGCTGAAGATGTCCTCTCACAACTTGAAGCATTTGATGCGGTATCAACTATAGAAAACTCTTCTACACAGGTTAACTCCCAGACAGCAAAACTTCCTAAACTAAACCTGTCAACCTTTGACGGAGACATACTGAAGTTCACCGAATTCTGGGACCAGTTTGAAGCAAACATAGGTTGTAAAAACTTACAGGACGTGGAGAAATTGGCGTATTTGTTGAAATGCCTTACAGGGAAAGCAGCGGAGACACTTGAGGGATTGGGTACCACAAGTCTTAATTATCCTATAGCAAGAGAAATGTTGATGAAGAGATTTGGTAACAAACAGTTAGTAATAGATGCCCATCACTTAGCTCTGAATAATCTACCCAAGACAGCCGTGATCGCAGGAAACTGTAGAAGAACATTAAACCAAATCGAGAAACATCTACGTGTCCTCGACACCTTAGGTGAAGATGTAAACAGTAGTCATTTCCGTGTTAGCATTATCTCAAAATTTCCTGAAACTGTGGTATACCAGGTGAACTTGAGAACTGGTGGTGAGACTACAGTAACATCTCTACGACAGGCATTAGATCATGTTATTACAGCAATGGAACTGTCAGCTCCGGGCAGTGAAATTCCAAAGAGCTCTTCGATGGATACGACTGGCACCACTTCATCTTTACATATAACCCACAAAGGTCAAAAGAGAAGACTATCCATGCCGTATAATAAGGACCAAAGAAAGGAGAAGAGATTTAAACATGCAGCTAAATGCCACTTTTGTGGAGAAGATACTCACTACCCAGATCAATGCACCAAGTTCACTACTATGAAGGATCGGAAGGGTCAACTTAAAGACAGGTGTTTCATGTGTTTTCGCATGGGACACAGAAGCAACAAATGTGTTTCAAAATTAACCTGTGTCCACTGCGGTGGTAGACATAATCGTGCCTTATGCTACAAGAAACTTAAAGCAAGGACCCAACAAGGACAGAAAGTAGTTGAAAAATCTACTACTGATACCAGCGGCAAAGGTGAAACTTGTGAAGATGAAAAATTAATAAATAGATCATGGAATCTTTCCGTTTCTAATCATTTTACTTTCTTGCAGACCGCGGTAGCCAAGATTAATGATACACCAGTAAGACTTCTCTTGGACTGTGGTAGTCAGAGAAGCTACTTAACTACCCGGACAGCAAGAAAACTCAACTTGAACCCGGATAATTCAGATCTACTTATGATATATACCTTTGGCTCAGAGACACCTAAAGAAACGTTAAGCCCATCAGTAGAAGTCGAAGTGAAGACGAAGCGTGGCATTACACAAACAATACGAGTGAATATCGTAAATCACATTACTGATAGATTGCCAGTGGCAACCCTGGGATCCGAGAATGACTGTAAAGATATAGATTTCCTCGCTGATGATGACTCAGTTGGAGAAGCTGTCGACCTACTGATAGGTAATGATTACTATTCTTCTTTCATAAGAGCAGAGAGAATAAAGGTACATGACCACTTATACTTCATAAACTCGGATTTTGGCTTTCTGATCTCCGGAAACATCATCGAAGAAAAGGGAGATAATGTTTTATCAGTAATAACCTACTGTCAATGCTATCAGCCCGAAGGTAATTATTTTACGGAACCTGATCTACCATTGAGGAATATCGACATGAAATTTCTGTGGTCCCTGGAGAGTATCGGTATCCTTGATTCCCCGAAAACGAGTAGAGAAGAGGAAGTTGTTAAACACTTTAACGACACAACACTCTACAAGGAAGGTCGGTATGAAGTGAAGTGGCCGTGGATACAATTTCCGCCTGATCTACCCACCAACTTTGGCCTATCGTTTGGAAGGTTGAGGTCTCTCTTAAGGAAATTAGATGAAGACACCTTGAAGGAATATAATGAAATCTTTCAAGAACAAATGACCGCTGGTATCATAGAGATTGTAGAACCAAAATCATCTTCGTGGGCTCAAGTCAATCCGCCTGTCCATTATCTTCCTCATCACATGGTAAAGCAGAGAGACAAAAGAGGCCGTATCGTCTATGATGCTTCCGCTAAAGTTAAGGGTCAGAAAAGTCTCAATGAATGCTTATACAGTGGACCATCTATGTTGGAGGATCTTACTGGCTTATTACTGAAGTTTCGAACTGGAAGGATAGGAATAACAGCAGATGTTGAGAAAGCCTTTCTGCAGGTATCTCTTCAAGAAGAAGACAGAGATGTGACTAGATTTCTGTGGGTGAAGGACCCTATAAAAGAACTGACAGAAGATAACCTTATACACCTGAGATTTTGCAGGGTACCCTTCGGAATAATTTCTAGTCCATTTTTACTAACAGCTACTATACGACATCATATTGCTAGTACCAACAAAGATCTACTGACGAAAATTGCCGACAAATGCTACGTCGACAACTTAGTACTGGCAGTTGACTCTGTGGACAAGGCCGTGGAACTATATAAAGACACAAGGACTACATTCAATGAAATTTCTATGAACATCAGAGACTGGATGTCTAACAATAAGGACTTTTTAATGACGATTCCTGAAGACCAAAGGGCAAAGGAGACAGATGTCATAAAGATTCTTGGATTGAAATGGGACTTGAAACAGGATAAGTTGATCTTGAACTTTGACAAGATTTCAGATGAGGTAGGGAAGGAGTCTATCACTAAGAGAGATGTCCTGAGTACAATATCTAGACTGTATGACCCTTGCGGCTTCGTCTCTCCCGCAATCTTGCCGGCAAAATTAATATTTCAGGAACTTTGCATTCGCAAGATCAAATGGGACTCAGCTCTTCCCGACGATCTGAAAGAGAAATGGGAAACCGTACTTGATGAGTTAAAGATGGCCAAGAACGTCAGGTTACCGCGATTCGTTGGACACTGTATGCCAGTAGGGCAAATAATTTATGAGCTGCATTGCTTTTGTGACACCTCAAAGGATGCATATGCCACAGTCGTGTACCTACGTATGATCGGAGATAAGGAAACAAAAACAGCCTTCCTGATGTCAAAATCTCGAGTAACACCACATGAAGATAAAGACGACCTGAAAATACCGAGATTGGAGCTTTTAGCCTGTCTCATCGGTAGTAGGCTCATCAAATACATCAATAATCAAATTGACGTGGCTATATCTCGACAAGTCCTGTGGACTGATAGTCAGATAGTTCTAGCTTGGATGAAATCTAACAAACTCCTGCCTCCGTTCGTACAGCGACGTATACATGAGATCAAACAAAACAAAGAGTTGGAATCATACTATGTTAACACTAAAACCAATCCAGCTGATATAGCTACCAGACCCGAGCTATGGCAAGCAAAACAACACACATGGTTTCATGGACCTGAATTTCTAATTCAGGAAGAGGCAAACTGGCCTGCTAATATAGTAAAAGATCAGAGTGTACTACTTTTGGCCGGGGAGGCTCTGGACGTTGTGGACGGTCCAGAGATGACCACTAAAGGCTATGAAGATAACTACGAAGACACCACACAACACTTGCTCGATACTGAGGAAGAGTCGCCTGCTCTGGAATTTGCCTTGCCATCGGAAGATGTTGAAATAATTGAAAATGAAAATAATGAAGTAGAGACTCTTAAGAAGCTTCAAGCAAAATACTTTCCAGAAGAGGTATCTGGTAAGGAAACCAATTTGTCCAGAAATCTTGGTCTATTTGTTGATGTGGATGGACTTCTGAGAAGCAAGGGCCGCATAGGCAATGCCAGCTGCCCATATGATACCAAACATCCAATCCTTATACCTAGACACAGCTCTTTTACTGATAAAATAATCCAGAAAGTACACTGTGATAACTATCACATTGGCGTTCCGCATACACTAAATATCTTGAGAAACAAATATTGGATACCACAAGGCAGAGCGCAAGTCTCCAAGGTACTTAGCAAATGTCCAAAATGTATAAAGCATGGCGGAGGTCCCTACAAGCTACCACCTGCGGCTATTCTACCTTCGGAGAGGGTGAACTATAGTAATCCATTCACTTACGTCGGAATAGACTATATGGGACCTTTGTTTGTAGATACGAGCACTGGAAAACAGAAAAGATGGATCTGTTTGTTCACATGTCTAGCCATCCGTGCTATTCATTTAGAAATCGTGAACGATTTGACAGCGGAGGAATGTCTACTCGCTTTACGAAGATTAATAGCGACTAGAAACCTACCAAAGAAAATCGTATCAGACAATGCACTCTATTTCAAACTCGTTTCTGAGGTTCTGTCTAACCCCTACTGCCAAGAAAATGGGATACAATGGAAGTTCATACCACAACTAGCGCCCTGGCATGGCGGTGTTTACGAAAGACTTGTGGGTTTGGTCAAAAATTGCTTGAAGCGTACGCTTGATAAACATCTCCTGAATGATCATCAATTGTTAACAGTGGCAAAAGAAGTAGAAGTGGTGATTAATACCAGACCACTTACGAGTGTTGGAACGGAGCCAGAGCACGTTCTGAAACCTGCGGACTTCTTGTCTTTCAATAACTGCTTAGTGCCAGTACCTTCTGCCCATGTTACTGGAAATGAGACAAGCACCAAAATCGACCTAATAGGGAGTTGGAAACGAGGACACGCAATCATTGGTGAGTTCCAAAAGATGTTCACGACTCACTATCTGACTAGTTTACGTGAACGATACAGACACTCCTATAAGCAACCCAGAGTGAAGTCAGATCGTCAGCCGAGGATCGGTGATATCGTTCAGCTGAAAGATGCCGCTAAGAACCGAGAAAATTGGAAGGTCGGAAAGATATCATCTCTCATTAGAAGTGCAGATGGCCAGTGTCGGATCGCGAAGGTCATGATCGGTGATACAGAGTTCACTCGTTCTATAGGCCACTTGTATCCGTTGGAAGCTGACATTAGTGATCTGTCGATAGAACCTAACAACGGTGATGATAATGTGTCTACTGACCCGATATCCATAAGCGAACCTGATGGACTTTCTCCTTGTATAGTTGATGATCCAGTACCTGTAATCCCAGATGGTGAACATCCGGTGTATGACCAGTTGGGAGAGAGTGATCCGAATCCCATAGAAGGCCACGAATGTATGGATATAGATCCTGATGACAATCGACCTGTACAGCTCAATGTGAAACCCGCAGAGGAGCAGCGGTCTTCTACTAGTGACGTGAGAATAGCAGAAGATAATGTAGGAACGGCTGATAATGAAACCCCACTAATTACCGAAGTGGCTGAGCCTGTGTCTAGACGGGATGCTGCTATTCGGGCTAGACAGAAAATAGCCGAATGGACCCGTCAGCTGATAGCTTTGCTATAGCATCTTTTCGCCGTTGGGAGTGTCGCGGATTACCGCGAACTCGGCTTTACAAGCACATTATTGGTAAGTGTGAACATGCTTTCAACTTAATTTTGTCTGTTGATGTACACTTTACCAATTTCTGAACGCAACCTTTTGTTTGACAGTAAGAGAGCAACATATAAAAAAAAATATAAGAAAGACAGCTAGAAAATGGCGGCAAAAGAAGGAGAGGTAACGGTGAAGTTGGTGGCTGCGGAGGCGAGCGAGCCACGATATATTCGTGGCCGCGCTCCCCTTTACCAGACCTGCTGTTACTGGTGAGTCGCCTTAGTTCATTTTATTACGCTGTATGTACATGTGTGTATTGTGGCGATTCAGAGATGAAGTCTCATGATCCGCGATTTGTTGCTCCGCGGTTTGCGTATATTATGGATGAGAATAAGGACATTGTCATAGAGGACAGTGTCATATATTTTGGTGGTAGAGGCAGGACTATAAGGGGTGATGTTTGGAGGTCCTGAGGGGTGAGTACACTCACCCCCTTTAAATAGGCGTGATATAGAAGGCAGACGGACCGACAGGTCGTGACTTGCCCAGAAAGGCAGGCCTTCTAAATATCTAGCACGCAATTAGATTCTCATCCTAGATCTTGATATGAGGGTAGACATAGCATAGACAGGTGCTGTGTGCTGGCCTATACGGCGGCCTCTCATATATGTATGTATGTCTTAGAACGTCAAGTGAGTTGTTAGAGTGTTTAGACTCTATACTGCCCAGAAAGGCAGGCTCTTTGTACGTTGCTATATCGTAGTGGAGCTGTTAGAGTATTCAGACTCTATACTGCCCAGAATGGCAGGCTCTTAGTACGAAACTTTATCCTAGGGGAGTTGATAGACTATTCAAACTATTCTGCCCAGAAAGGCGGGCTCCTATAAATGATATTAAAGAGTTGGCAGAAGCAATTCTTCTGTACCGCCCAGAAAGGCGGGCTCTAACGCAAATATAATTACGTATATAGAAAGTTATTCTGAATCGTCACAGTAACATACTAAATTATCTGTATTCATATGTCGCAATTAATAACTGTATACATATTCCTTCATATTTATAACACCCGTCGCGACAACTTATCCCGCCCCACACCATTATGGACCCTCCATGAAAACTCACAGTTTGTGTTGTGGTTATAGGCAAGTACCGTTCTCCTTGCCTTCTCCATACTCGTGCTCGGCCATCTGGAGCTCGCAATGCTATCCTACACTCGTCGGAGAACAAAACCCTGGCTCATTGCTCATGGGTCCAGTTAGCGTGCTCTCGTGCGAATCGCAGTCGAGATACTCGGTGCTGTCGGAGAAGTTCAGGGCCTTTGGCAGGTCTACGGGCTCTTGAATTCACTTCCTCCATTCGCCTTCTTATCGTACGCTCGCTTACGTTGACACCTCTTACGATTTGGAGCCGCTGTCTTATCTCCACTGCTGTAAGGTACCGATTCCTTAAGATTTCCAACACAATAAATCTGTCATCGCGTGCTGAAGTGCATCGTACTCCTCCACTCCCTGGTCTGCGTGTATAGCGGCCGGTCTCCTGGTAACGCCTAAGTGCATATTGCATTGATGAACGCGGTACATTAAGCATTTCAGCAACTTCACGCTGGGTCAGCCCTTCGCCGATCAAAACTACAGCTTGTGCAACTTGTTGTGGTGTCAAAGGCATTTTCAAACGAAGTTTAACACTTAGCAATTATCGGCAAAAAAAAAACACAAGAAGAATTTAACGACAGCAGTAAATTAAAGAATCTCAAAAAAGTGTACCGAACGCTCAGGAGATCCTCTGAAAAGTAAATCTTAAAACAAATGTCGGAACACGCATAAACATTACGAACTACCTACTAAAATTTAAGGAAACAATCTTTGAAACCTACCCGCATTCAAATTTGTCTCAAAAAAAATTTCAAAACTTTATTCTGGGATTAGACGCATAATGTCCTAAAGTCCCAAAATTTGCAAAACGCAAAATGTCCCAATCGCATAATGTCCTAAACGCATAATGACCTAACCTAATCGCATATTGACCTAAAGCAAAATGTGTGTGTGTGTGTGTGTGTGTGAGTGTGTGTGTGTGAGTGTGTGTGTGTGTGTGTGTGTGTGTGTGTGTGTGTGTGTGTGTGTGTGTGTGTGTGTGTGTGTGTGTGTGTGTGTGTGCGTGTGTGTGTGTGTGTGTGTGCGCGCGCGCACGCGCGTGTGAGTGTGAGTGTGAGTGTGAGTGTGAGAATGTGTGTGTGTGTGTGTGTGTGTGTGTGTGTGTGTGTGTGTGTGTGTGTGTGTGTGTGTGTGTGTGTGCGTGTGTGTGTGTGTGTGTGAGTGTGTGTGTGTGTGTGTGTGTGTGTGAGTGTGTGTGTGTGTGTGTGTGTGTGTGTGTGTGTGTGTGTGTGTGTGTGTGTGTGTGTTACTGGGTGAGTGAGTGAATGAGTGAGTGGTTGAGTGAGTGAGTGGTTGAGTGAGTGAGTGGTTGAGTGAGTGAGTGAGTGTGTGTGTATGTGAGAGTGTGTGAGTTACTGGGTGAATCAGTGAGTGAGTCAGTGAGTGAGGGTGTGTGTGTATGTGTGTGTGTGAGAGAGAGAGAGAGTGTGTGTGAGTTACTGGGTGAGTCAGTGAGTGGGTGTGCCAGTGAGTAGGTGAGTGACTGGGTGAGTCAGTGAGTGGGTGAGTGACTGGGTGAGTCAGTGAGTGGGTGAGTGAGTGAGTGGGTGAGTGAGTGAGTGGGTGAGTGAGTGGGTGGGTGAGTCAGTAATTAGGTGTGTGTTTTTCACGATGTGTCGGTTATTCAGTGCGATAATCCACGTTTATGCGCGATTAAAATACTGACGGACGACCGTCCGATTATAGTGATAAGTGTATATATGCCCATCAATAGCGCGGACAACCTGCCGGTATTTACGGATTGCTTCAGTGTGGTGAGTGCTATCGTTGAGGAATATGGGGTTGAATCTGTTTATATAATGGGAGATTTCAATGCCCATCCAGGTGAATTGTTTTTCCGTGAATTAATAAACTATTGCAACGACGTGGATTGGCGTTGTATGGACATACAAAAACTAGGTATTGACTCTGGAACTTATACTTTCATTAGTGACGCTCATAAGGGTAGACGGTGGTTAGACCACTGTGTTCTAACACAAGCTGCATCTGTATCTGTGCATGATGTATACGTTAAGCATAATTTGACGATTTCCCACTCATGTTACAGTGTAATTTAAAGCTACTTACACCCAGATTAAATGGTTCAGTTGACGTATGTAATCAACACATAATATGGGGAGAGAGAGGGTCGGAGCAAATAATGCGTTACAACGAGTTGTTAAAATATATTGACTTTCCTATTGAGTGTACACATTGTGCCGATAAATATTGTAGTGACATTAGGCATAGGAAAGTCCTCGACTCTTTGTATAAAGATATTGTGTCTGCCCTCTGTGAGGCTGCGACGCGAACCTCAAGGAAGAAGCGTAAGCATAAAAAACAGGTAGTGGGATGGAATCGGCATGTCAGTGATGCGCACAGGGCCGCGAGGGAGAAGTTTCATGAGTGGACACTTTATGGTAGACCGGAAGTTGGCAGGTTATTTAATGAGATGTGCGAAACTCGAAAAATATTCAAATCTCGCTTAAAATGGTGCCAAGACCATCAGACTTAAATAAAAATGGACATTCTTGCTTTGCAGCACTCCAAAAAAGACTTCCGGTCATTTAGGAAAGCCACAAATAACATGAAATACCGACCTCCGTGTCCTGTGAGTGTTAATGGCAAAACTGACACAAAAGATATAGCTGACACTTTTAAAGACAATTTTATTGTTAACTCTCCTCTTGGACCATCGCAAAATGAGGTTATCGATGCTGAGACTATCGACTTGGAACCTGGACCGGGATAATTGGCTAAGGATGTGGCCAAGGCTATTAAATCTATCTCCCGAGGTAAATCCCTAGGCCATGATGGCCTCAGCATCGAACATCTCCAGAATGCAGGTCCCCACGTCTCAAGAGTGTTAGCTTTATTTTATACGCTGTGTGTTAGGCACTGTTATTTACCCGACGATATGATGAAAACTGTTGTTATTCCTGTACCTAAAAATAAAACTGGAGAATTGTCCAACACCAGTAACTACAGGCATATATCCCTTGCGACTGTTATTGCAACGGTATTTGATAGTGTGCTTAATGTACAGTTAAATAAGTACGTGAGTCTTAACCCCAACCAGTTTAGTTTTCGACCAGGGTTATCAACGGAGAGTGCAATACTGTGCCTTAAGCACACTGTCAAATATTATTTAAATAGAAGAACGCCTGTTTACGCGTGCTTCCTAGATCTGTCTAGGGCTTTTGACCTGGTTTCCTACAATATTCTATGGGAAAAGCTAAAAGCTATTAAATTACCTCATGAGACCATACAAATTCTGAAGTATTGGTATGGGAACCAGGTCAATAGTGTTAGATGGTCAGGTACTTTTTCAGACCCGTACAGGTTGGAGTGTGGGGTGAGACAGGGGGGTTTGACTTCGCCCACACTCTTTAATCTTTACATAAATGAGCTTCTCGAGACGCTCGGCAAAACGCATATCGGCTGCCATATTGACACAATTTGTTTGAATAATTTGAGTTACGCCGACGATATGGTTTTGTTGAGCGCATCGGCTTGTGGTTTGCGAAAGCTTATAAATACTTGTGAGACATACGCTATCCAACATGGGCTAAAATAAAATGTAGGTAAAACTCAGTACATGGTATGTATGTATGTATGTAAACACTTTATTGTACACAAAAACAGTTAAAAATACATCTATTACAAATAACATATAGGTGCAAAGGCGAACTTATCCCTATAAGGGATGGTATTTGAGCCTTCTGGTTATCAGATACCCAAGGTACCTTCTATTAATTTGTATGGTAGTCCTTTGGAAAGGGTGAGGTGTTTTAAATATTAAGGCCATGTTGTCATCTCAGACTTAAAAGACAACATGGATATCGAGCGCGAACGGAGGGCCCTGTCGGTGAGGGCAAACATGATTGCGCGTAAGTTTGCGCGCTGTACCAGGGAGGTGAAATTAACACTTTTTAGTGCTTATTGCACTTCCCTGTATACGTGCAGCTTATGGGCATACTCGTATTATACGCAACGGGCCTATGGGGCCCTTCAGGTCCAATTTAACAACGCCTTCCGGGTGCTGGTGGGGCTGCCCCGCTTCTGTAGCGAATCAGGGATGTTTCCGGAAGCAGGAATCGACTGTTTCTGTGCGACCATGCGCAAACGCTGCACATCCCTGGTGCGCCGGGTGCGGGCCAGCCCCAACCCCATCCTACGCTCAATTGGGGACAGGCTTGACTGCTGTGAACAGCATGTGTCAAAAAGCTTGTATGTTGTGTAATTTTTTGTAATGTTTTTTACTAACACTAGATATAGATTTATACTAACAAATAATATGAGTCACCAATTGAGCGTGATGTTACTCGAAATAAACGATTTCATTCATTCATTCATTCATCGAAGGTATCTGTTTGTATCTGGCATGAGTGGTTTATCATAATAAAACACAATTTAAGGTATTTATTTTATTAAAATGTTTCGGATTCCTCGCATTATACCACAACACTTTACTGTCACGTTATATATTATATAACTTTGCCAAATGTCTGCTTAATCATGCACATGCACATTGTGAAGTAATAAAATTATTGTAATAACAAAAGCATTAGGTAATTTGTCCATAAAAACAGTAGGTTAAAAAACTCGGAAGTGACAACCCTAAGTCGTTTTCGAAGGTGGGCAATGTTGGCTTAAGCCAGCCTGGACATTGTAGGGTAACATTGCCCGGTTTCACAATTTCCGATTAAATTAAGATATTACTATTAGAAATAAAATAAAAATAATCTACAGTTAATATTTGTTTATAAGTAGATGCTCATAATTGCATTTGTATTTGTCATTTCGTACGATACGCGTTCAATTGTCCGCCGGAATTGGCCCGCAAAAAACACACCCTCACTCGACGAGTTCTGACAAGCTACTGAGTAAGGCTACGAGTAAATGCGACGCGCAGTGTGGCCACCTATATAACCTATTTTCTACTAAAAATAGCGGTGTTGCCATAAATCTGTAAATGATTACACCACGAATGAAAATGTTCACGTGTTGCTTTTTGGGCAAAAATACCCTGGAGGGCAATGTTGGAGCATTTGACGGTACAAATTTTTGCGCCAATTTCAGCGGGAGACGAGGTAACACGTACAGTACACCACCAAAGGATGAATAACTCACCAGACACAAATTTTGCTGTTGCGATAAACGCACACTACAGAAAAATTCAACACATCTAATCTGTAGTATGAAGCTACAAGTACAATTCAGTAATTCACAGTAACATAATACTTTACCAAACCATAACGAATAATGCTTGTATCAGCACCACATCAGCACCCACTAATTGTCGCCCCCTGCCTGCTATACGACCACATCTCAAAAAAAATTTTTTTTTGGATTATTGCAGATTCGTAGTCAGGATAGTTTAATTTATGACCTTATTTCGAGAGCCATAAGAAAAAGTGTCCTTAAAAGCCTTTTTTCCACAAGTGGCCTTATGGAACTGACCAAAAATTGTCAGTTGACTCTCTGCAAGACAGCCACTTGCCAGTTGTGGCTGTATAGCATACATTTATAATATTTTTTTTGAGTTGCGTCCTATAAGAATAACGTAAATTCTAGTGTTATTACGATGAATCCCTTTAATAGAAGCGAAATAAACGTCATTTTGATTGTTTCACAACAGTGGTACTATCGGTAAGTACTTATTATTTATTTCATTTATTCGTATTTATAAGTTCTTCTATTGTACGGTGGGTGCCTCGACTTCAACCGATGAGGCGGCAGGTTTGCGAACTCTACATGGATGGGCAAATTGGGACGATTCACGAATTTTTGTGGTTCGTGGACCAGTGCCTGTTGTCTTCTTAGTTGGGCGGGAGCTGTATGACACAACACAGGGAGCCAAACCAGAGGAGTGCATTTGATGGTTCCCAATATGCATCGCATGGTTGGGTCTAGCACGTCTATGCGATTCACATGTGCGCTGTTGAGCCAAGCTAGCAAGCAGTTCTCTGCCAAGGAGTAAACTAGGCTAAGACCGGTAGTGCATAGCACGTCAGCTGTTGCTCCCCAAGTAGTTCCCCTTGATCTGTGGAGTATGTTATTCCGCGTCTGTAGCTTTTTCCCTAACTTACTAATGTGTGGCGTATAGGTAAGATTGCGGTCTAGAGTGACACCCAAGTACTTCGGTGTAGGATTTAATTTAAACGCCGTCTCTCTGAAGCAGATATTTGGCTCATAATTTGCTTCTGTCTTACAGAAATGGAATGTCGCAACTTCTGTTTTACTAGCATTGGGTTGCAGTATCCATTTTTTTAAAGTATTACTCAAACCATTCCAGATCGCAAGTAAGGGCTTTCTTCGAGGGTTTAAATTTGCCATCCTGGTTTGTGAAGGCAATGTCATCCATCAGCATACATGAAATTTCCGATTCTCTGTTTTCGGAATCGGTCCTGACCCCACTCCTGTTCAACCTATACACACACGATATAATTATTAGGTTAAACAGTAGCGGGACCAGGACCGATCCCTGCGGTAGTCCATTGTTCAGCTTCCTGACTGCCTGAGGTGTTTCCTAGGTGGACGATAAATTTCCTATTGCTGAGCATAGAGTTGATTAGTCCCACCATCTGCACCACGGTCATGAGCTTATAGATAAGCCCTTGTCTCCATACGGTATCGAATGCAGCTGAAAGGTCGATAAAGACTGCAGCAATGCATTGCTGTACTTAGTTGCGTCTTCCCGAATTCCCCGAATTCAGTGTATGCAGTTGAACTTAGGTGGAATTATGTTATTCGAGACTATGTCTAAATAGAACTGTGAGAGCCATGTCCTACATGTCGGTGCAAGGTGTTCTAAAAATTCGTTGTAAATACCGACTCACATAAATTGGGACTTTAATTCAAACCAGTCTTCATCCAGTATTGCTAAACCTAAAAGTAGTAAACGAAAAGCTTATCCCGTACTATGAAAAGGTAATATTGTAAAAAAGTTGAAGAATTATAGGAAACAGTACACTTATATCAACGGGAACCTAGTCCACGCTAACACCTAAAACTACGGGGCCTCCTTGTACATGGTACATGTTATATATGGTATTATACCATATATGGTACCTACATGTTAACACGATAATTAAAGATACAAGTGCCTTTAAGAGAAGGTACCAGATAATCATTAATTATGCAAAATGATGATGAGATCTGCATCTAGAAAGTTGGTATTAAAGCTGCATGCACTGATTATCGCTTGCAGTGATGTTATTACTGTAACAAAAGTTGATTAATAAAGGTATTTTAATTATTTTAGTGTTTGCATAATAATTTTTATGTTACCATTTCCCAATGATACTTGTTCGGCTTTGGACGCATCTCAAAATTTCAACAAAATGTTTCTGCAATACGGCCACAACTCCAAGTACCTATCTAAAAGGCCTCGTATCTTAGAAAATATACACGTTTTATAAAAAAAGACATATTCATGAGAAGCGTTATATCATCTAGAATAAAAAAAGCTAAATTTAAAATGAATTGACCGAAAACTCTTGGAGTAAGCCCCGTTTTACTACCACGCACTACGCTGCCAAAACTTTAACAAGCGATTTCTCGAAAAAATGGTTTTTTGAGATGTGGCCGTATAGCAGGCAGGGGGCGTTGTATAAATACTAAATATTATATTTATATAAAGCTGATCGTGCCTCCAGATTCAAACGACGTAACGACGATTTTCAACCTTGTTATGCCGAAATAATAAAATTATTCAAAATTACCTCACTTTCAACGAAATAACATAATTTTAGTCTACGTACAACCCTACAATACTATATCGTCACTTGTAATATGAATTAAGGTAACCGCCAAATGACGATTTTTAAGGAGAGGCCAAAAACGAAATTGCAAATTAAAAAAAGTGCAGTAACATTTTATTTCCTAATCCGATTAAAATCATGTAAAGTAGTTATAGCTTAATTTTGTAAGATCTTTCAGTTGATAATGGTCTCAAAAAGGCTGCTATTATAGTTTAGAAAATAGCGTGGCGCTTACGTTAATTTTTTTCCAAAAATAAGGAGTTACGTTAACACAACACAACATTGATTTCAAAAAATGAGTCCTAATTTAAAGTAAGTCACAAAAACTTAAAAAAACTAACGTAACGGACACACATTTTCAAAACGTGGACTTACATTAGCGGAATTCAGCTATGGAATTTTTAAACTTATCCAATCGTAATAAGGTTTAACATAGAGTTATTTCTTGTTTTGCAGTTAATTAGTGGCAGGATAGTAAGTCGTGATAAAAACCGGTTTATAAGCGGGAAACAGTTTCTTTTTTGTTTATAAAAACCAAAATTGGTAAAGGCACCTTTAGATTTAAAAAGTATTAAAAAAACATTTCATTTTCTTTCCAATCTGATACTTTTCCTTACTGTTTTTCCTCACTTTGCTTTTCTTTCTCCCTTTCCTACAATATTTATGTACCTTTTTTACCTACGACTTTTACTGTACATTCTGCTTTCCCTTTTTCTCTTTCTTTTTTATTTCTTTCTATATAGTTTTCTTCGTATTTATTACCTTCTTTCTGTTCCATTCATCTACTCCCTCCTTTTGACTTTAGTGACTTAAGTTTAAACTTCAGCTTAACGTTGTATAATTTCGTTTAAATAATCAATTTTGTCTTTACAAACCCTAAGTCCTATTTTCAGTGTAAGGCTTGTCCCTGTCTGAAACTAGCCGAATGATCTTTATTTGATTCTTCATTAGTAATTTGACCATTTCCTGGCAAACTGGTGACTAAATGTTTCGTCACATAATTAGTAACTCACTCTCACATCACTATTATGAACTTGAACGTCAAGGGGAAAATTTACGACTGAAATGCTTCGAATACCTTCGCTATTGGGCTTCGACATCTTTCTTATAGAGCTGAAACGGATTTAGAGATTTTCTTATATCTTGTAAGCTGTTGTTTTCTCGCGAACTACTTGTTTGAAGCATCATTGGTGTCCCGTTATTAGTAGAAAGTATGGCCCAGCTCAACGCCTTTCTCTGGCTGAAAAAAATAATGGTCAAGGGGCAAGCAAATAGTTAACGTATTTTATTGAATCATCGCATCAATACAATGACATTACGTTGGATACGTAGGCTACTGAAAAAAATGATTGGGAGTATCTCAATGTCACTAACCTCCACCATATCACTATTACTACCATCATTTATTCCTGTCTCTTGTTTTCTAAAAATAATATACAAGTATATACATTTTATTATGCCTACATGTTGCTACATGGTAGTGGCAGTGACTGATTTTCACAGAAAAAGTTTTCACAGTCCGTTTAACGAGACATTTAAGAGATTCCCTAAAAACGAAATGCATTTAGCCAGATTGTTTCAATTAAAAGTCCCTAATTCAAGAATTAGACATGATATAAATAGGCATAATGGCTAATTAATAAATAACTTAACTTTAAAAAGTTTAAAACATCAATTTCTATTTGATACTGGAAATCCCGACAAACTTCATTCCGCCCTAGAACTCCCTTTTGAGGTGATAACAATTTCTATAATACTTACATAGTACTTATCCTTTTCAAATTTCCCTTAATTTTTGAGTTTTTTTGTGTAATATTATTATTTATTTATTTTTTATGTCGTTGAGGGCAAACGAGCAAACGGATCGCCTGATGTAAAGCGATTAATGTACTTAACTCGTAATTTTAACTGTACTTTTTTTAACGCAATCGCACAATACTGTCCTTATCACGAATTGTTGGAACCAGGGATCATTACCGGTATTCATAAAAATTACAAAAAAAATATTACAGGTTTTATTTGAAATGCCCATTACATATAATTAAAGTATTGGTATAGAACTTTGAAATTAGCTCAGTAAAATAAAGAAATGTGTAATAATAAGCGAAATACCGAAATTTAATACCAGTATTTGTATGGAGTCGAAAACCAGCATCCGATCGCTGGTCGGTACAAACTAAAGTGGCTATCATATCCATCACAACACCAAATCGTAAACAGACGCACGCGGTAGTGTTTGTAATTGCTTCCTACAGGCAAATGTATGGTCGTCTCACCGGTATCTACTCATTAACACTGCAAAGGAAAGAGATGGTCGCAAAGTCCCTGGTAACCAAAATAACGTAAGCACCAGGTCCGTCTAAATTAAGTACATAATTTTAATGTAACCGTCATCACTCGAGCCTTGGGAAGACAAATAATAATGTAAGAGGCGTTAATTGCTTTAAAAACTACGAAAACTTTAATGTTACTGACTAAATTATATATTCACCCAGCTTGCAGTAAGCACAATTTGTGACAAGATTAGACTATAATTGACTTTAATTGGTTGCTGTCTTATAATCTCGTTTAATTTTTTTTTTACCTATCTAATCTGAGCATATAAATCATTTATGCACCTTATCATTTACATGATTTGATTCAAAAACTAAAAGTATAACCCATTTAATGTAAGAACCATTTTATATTTTTTATCTAGCTTTGAAGCTAACGTAACAGTCAATCGGTAATAAAGTGCTATAAATTGAGTAATGTAAGAGTCATTTATTTACCGATGAATCTTACATTAATGACTTTCGTTCAACTTTGGCCAATACTTGTGGTTACGTTAATCTGATATTAAGTAATTTACAAACAATGTTCCATACACCAAAATAAATACAGAAAACTAAAAAAAACGGTCAATTTTTGTTTAATGTAACCAACATTTTTTTCAAGATATCGTAATTTTAATAACAGCAATGGATAGATCGTCAAATTTACAGACGAACTGTATACTTTACTCAATTTCGTCATTTTGGCGGTTACATTAATTCATATTACAGGTGACGATATAGCTCTACACTTAAAATGTCATTATAACGGTACGTAATATTAACATGCATTCCTAATATTATTTATTTCGTAAGTCAATGTGAGCATTAATAAATTAATCACATCACAAAACAAATATTTACTTAACAATACATCACGTGCAATGGAGTCATGGCTTTTTAGCCAAATTTAGAAAAAAAGGGGAAAAGTCGGCTCCATAGCTTTTTAAAGTCCTACCGTGGTAGCGAGTCCGATGCCTATAGTCAGGACTAAAATATGTAGAAGCATTGTAATTTTATTTTAGTGCATTTTGATGCTGGATTAGGGTCAATATACATGCGACTCCTCTGAAGTCGCAAGCGCCCATCCATAAGTTGCGGTAACCGCTTACCATCAAGCAGGCCGTACGCTTGTTTGCCACCGTGGTATAAAAAAATATAGCATAGGTAATTTCACCGTTTGTGACGCGCTTTATTACAGGAATCAATAACACTGGAAGCCAATTCATTCCTTGGCCATTTGCATAAGTTGTATGCCCGAAAGCACGGCGATTTGACGTAAAGGTAAGCCATTTGATGAAACTAGCTGAGCTTCAGCTAAGGGTTCAAAAAGTGAGCGTGGATTAAGGTCTAAATATTAATCGGCCTAAGAGAAAACTCACGTTGCCTTACAACAAACGGCAGAACTATCCGACCTCGATACCGTGGACAAATTTATCTACCTTGGATCATTAGTTGCCGCGCATGGTGACTGTGAGAAAGAGGTTGTGAGAAAAGCCCAGATAGCAAAGGTAGCAGTGAAGCGGCTAGAGAAGAGCTGGAGGAACCGAGGTATTAGCTGAAATACAAAACAACACATGACAACCCTGATCTTGTCTATATTTCTATACGCTTAAGAAACCTGGATCCTTAAAGCACGCATTCGGAATAGGATTGACGCATTCGAAATGTGGTGCTGGCGAAAAATGTTACAAATCTCTTGAACAACACGTCGCACAAAACGTCGATGCTAGTCGAACATAAGATCAAGTGCCGCTTATCAACCATTTTCCTTTAGCGAATCCTGCAGTACTTCGGTCACGTGGCTAGACGCGAGGCATATATATCGTAGATAGTTTGGAAAAGCTCATTGTAGTTGGCCACGTGGAAATAAAAAGGGCGCGTGGGAAATCACGGATCCGATAGACCGGTGCCGTGAAAGAAGCCTGTCAGGAAACTGTACAGGCCTCAATACGAGAGATAGAGAACTATGTGGAGAGGAGAGCTTTGGCGATAGATACCAGCCTCAAATGACCACGACCCTGAGCCATGAAGGAAGCGAGCAAGAAAAAAAAGAAGAATACACATAGTCACACACACTCACGCATAAAGTTACACACACATATACTCGCTCACACACACACACGCACTCTCTCACACACACACACACACACACACTCACTCACTCGCTCACTCACTCACTGACACACCCACTCACTGACTCACTCAGTAACTCACACACACATTCACACACCCACTCACTGTCTCACCCAGCCACCCACTCACTCACCCACTCACTCACTCACCCACTCACTGACTCACCCACTCACTGACTCACCCACCCACTTATTCACACACACACACACACACACACACACACACACACACACACACACACACTCACACACTCTCACACACACGCACTTTAGGTCAATATGCGATTAGGTCATTATGCGTTTAGGACATTATGCGATTGGGACATTTTGCGTTCGTAAATTAGGGCATTATGCGTCTAAGGGTTATTCTGCAACTATAAGCGTTTGGCCAAGTTTCCGTGCCGGTGAGTGTATTTACGATCAAAAGTCAGAGCTGAACAAAATGTTATTACATGAGCGCTTCTATCAATACAAAATGACAGCTTGGGGAGAATATCAGTGATTCTGCCATAATGACCAAGATCCTCAGTTCTTTGCCAGCCAAATACAGATCCCTCCGTCAGGCATGGATGTCCCTTGATCCTACGAAGCAAACTATAGTGAACCTGACTGCCCGGCTTTTAGACGAAGAAGCGAGCCTAAGTGCGGAAGAAGAGAGTGAAATGGCTTTGTTCGTGGCCAAACAGAAACCAGGGTTGTCAGAAGAAACTTATTCAAATGATAGAAGAAATCTGAAGCACCGTTTTTCCTGTTATAACTGTAGAAAACGAGGGCATTTTATTAAAGAATTTCGTGCACCGAGGAAAAACGCTGAAGAGATCAATATGTTAGCATTTCATGCGTATCTTAATGAAGAAACAGAGAGCGAAAAGTGGATCCTCGACAGTGGTGCATCAGCCCACATTTCTTTTAAAAAGGAATATTTTAATGATTTTATAGTCCTTACAATGGACCTTCGTTAAAATTAGGAAACCAGGAAGCTGTCAAAATACTTGGCCAAGGAAGTATTCTAATTGAAAGATTTGTTAGTGGTCAGTGGGAGAAGAGTCTTTTGAAAGATGTTCTATACGTTGTCGTGTTACCCGGTCCTCCGAGGAGTCGAAGGACAGGATAACAGACGTGAGAGAGAGAAAGATAAGGGAGAAAAGAAGAAGAAAGAAAAAGTAATAAGTTCAGGGTTAGGGTTCTTTATTTTCACTCAGCAGTCACCAAGGCAGTGGGATAACAGAGTATAGGGGAGGGTAGGGTAGGCGACCCGCCAACCCGCAAACCGGACCAGCGTGGCGGGTTACGGTCCGAACCCCTCAAATGAGATGACAACTTTACCACGGCCCCAAGTACCCGGCGGCTGCAGTTGCAAAGCTGACGGAGACGGGCGTCGGCCGAGCACTGGAGCCAGGGGTGCTAAGAATCCCCGGGTAGGGCTCCACCGTCAAACGACCTCGGCTAACGATAGTACGGACAACCGACGTAGGCTATCACTGGTAACCTACAACACGCGCACGCTGAGGACGGACGAAAAGGTCACGGAGCTGGAAAAGGAGGTCAGCGGGATGCGCTGGGATATCATGGGGTTATCTGAAGTCCGAAGAGAGGGAGAGGACACGATAGCCCTGAAATCCGGTAACCTGCTGTACTACCGGGAGGGCGACCAGCAGTCCCAGGGTGGTGTCGGGTTTATCGTCCACAAGTCTCTCGTTAACAACATAGTGACAATTTCGAGTGTGTCGAGCAGGGTTGCGTACCTGATACTCAGAGTATCTAGAAGATATTCGTTGAAGGTTATACAAGTATACGCGCCGACCTCGACGCACCCGGATGAGGAGGTGGAGGCCATGTATGAGGACGTCAGTAGGGCCATACATGCTTCCAAATCGCACTTCACTGTTGTTATGGGAGACTTCAACGCAAAGCTGGGTATGAGAGGCGATAACGAGCTGAGAGTGGGGCAATTTGGATATGGGCAACGGAACCGAAGGGGCCAGAGGCTGGCCGAATTTCTGGAGAAGGAGGGACTCTTCATGATGAACTCCTTCTTCAAGAAGCCGCCTCAGAGAAAATGGACCTGGATGAGTCCCGACGGTTCCACGAGAAATGAGATAGACTTCATTCTGGCCACAAAGAGGCAAATATTCAATGATGTCTCAGTGATCAATAGGGTGAAAACCGGTAGCGATCACCGAATGGTAAGAGGCACATTGAATATTAATGTCCGCCTAGAAAGGTCTCGCCTAATGAAGTCTACGCTCCGACCAACTACAGCCCACATACAAAACCCCGAAGACTTTCAGCTGGAGTTAACAAATCGCTTCGCTTGCCTGGATGATTGCGTTGCAGTAGACGATATAAATAATAGGTTGGTAGAAACTGTCCATGAGGTGGGGAAGAAATTTTTCAGACCCCGCCGCAAAGATAGACCCCAAAAACTATCCGATCATACCCTCAACCTCATGGCTGAAAGACGTTCAATGACGCTGCAGACTTCTGAAGACGCTGAAGCATACAGGCAGCTCAATAGACGGATCCATAGGTCCATGCGACACGATATTCGTTCCTTTAATACCAACCATATTAAAGAAACGATAGAGCGGAACTCGGGCTCCAAAGTGTTTGCCAGGGACCTGTCTATGGGCCAAAGCCAGTTAACGAAGCTGAAGACAGAAGGCGGCAGTGTAGCGTCGACGAAGCCAGAGGTGTTGAGGGAGATCGAAAGGTTCTATGGGCAGTTATATACCTCAGTAGCCAAACCTATTGATAACTTGGCCAAAGACCCGAGGGCCAAGCTGACCCGACACTATACCGAAGATATCCCGGACATCAGCCTGTACGAGATTAGAATGGCCCTAAAACAGCTCAAGAATAACAAGGCGCCGGGTGATGACGGAATCACTTCAGAGCTTCTGAAAGCGGGTGGAACACCGGTACTTAAGGTCCTTCAGAAGCTCTTCAATTCCGTATTGCTCGAGGGAATCACGCCAGAGGCATGGAACAGGAGTGTGGTGGTGCTTTTCTTTAAGAAAGGTGATAAAACACTGCTCAAGAATTATAGACCCATCTCGCTTCTGAGCCATGTCTACAAGCTTTTTTCTAGGGTCATTACGAATCGTCTCTCAAGCAGGTTCGATGAATTCCAGCCTCCCGAACAAGCCGGGTTTCGAAAAGGCTTCAGTACCATAGACCACATACACACGCTGCGGCAAGTTATACAGAAAACCGAAGAGTATAATCTGCCACCCTGCTTAGCGTTTGTGGACTATGAGAAGGCCTTTGATTCCGTCGAGACATGGGCAGTACTACAGTCCCTCCAGCGATGCCGAATTGACCATCGGTATGTCGAGGTGCTTAGGAGTGTGTACAACAACGCCACTATGTCAGTCCGAGTACAAGACCAGTGTACGGAGGCGATTCCATTGCAGAGAGGTGTGAGACAAGGAGATGTAATATCTCCGAAGCTCTTCACCAACACAATGGAAGACGCCTTCAAGCTCTTGGAATGGCAAGGACTTGGCATCAACATAAATGGCGAGTACATCACGCACCTTCGGTTTGCTGACGATATCGTGGTCATGGCGGAGACGCTGGAGGATCTCGGTATAATGCTGGATGATCTCAACCGAGTATCCCAACAGGTAGGCCTTAAGATGAACATGGACAAGACGAAGATCATGTCGAATGTCCATGTAGCACCCACCCCAGTATTGGTTGGGAACTCGGTCCTCGAAGTTGTCGACGAATACGTCTATCTAGGTCAGACGATCCAATTAGGCAGGTCCAACTTCGAGAAAGAGATCAATCGACGGATTCAACTCGGATGGGCAGCGTTCGGGAAACTGCGAAGTGTCTTCTCGTCCAACATACCTCAGTGCTTGAAGACAAAAGTCTTCAACCAGTGCGTATTACCGGTGATGACCTACGGAGCCGAGACGTGGTCTCTAACTATGGGCCTCTTAAGGAAGCTCAGAGTCACTCAGCGAGCTATGGAAAGGGCTATGCTCGGGATCTCTCTACGTGATCGAATCAGAAATGATGAGATTCGTAGACGAACTAATGTCACCGACATAGCAAACAGGGTTAGCAAACTGAAGTGGCAATGGGCAGGGCACATAGCTCGAAGAACCGATGGCCGTTGGGGCAGAAAGGTTCTCGAGTGGAGACCACGTACCGGCAAGCGCAGCGTAGGACGGCCACCCGCAAGGTGGTCGGACGACCTGGTCAGGGTTGCGGGGACTCGCTGGATGCGGGTCGCTTCTATCCGGCCCATGTGGAGGTCAATTGAGGAGGCCTGTGTCCAGCAGTGGACGTCCTATGGCTGAAATGATGAGGGGAGGTTGGTAGTCTTAGGTCCGAGTGGTTGCTGTTGAGGCGATGTCCGTGGAGCCTGGTATGAGTCCGCAGCAGGTGGTCGCACAGGTGGTCGCAGGTCACCGCAGTTGTAGCAGGTGGACGAAACCACAGTAGTAGCAGGAAGGCGTATGTGCAGTGACAGCAGGAGGGCGTATACGCAGTGGCAGCAGGAGCGCGTATACGCAGTGGCAGCAGGAGGGCGTCTACGCAGTGGCAGCACTGGAGGGCGTATACGCAACAGCAGCAGGAGGGCGTATACGCAACAGCAGCAGGAGGGCGTATACGCAACAGCAGCAGGAGGGCGTCTACGCAACAGCAGCAGGAGGGCGTATACGCAACAGCAGCAGGAGGGCGTATACGCAGTGGCAGCACTAGAGGGCGTATACGCAACAGCAGCAGGAGGGCGTATACGCAGTGGCAGCACTGGAGGGCGTATACTCAACAGCAGCAGGAGGGCGTATACGCAACAGCAGCAGGAGGGCGTATACGCAACAGCAGCAGGAGGGCGTCTACGCAACAGCAGCAGGAGGGCGTCTACGCAACAGCAGCAGGAGGGCGTATACGCAACAGCAGCAGGAGGGCGTCTACGCAACAGCAGCAGGAGGGCGTATACGCAACAGCAGCAGGAGGGCGTATACGCAGTGGCAGCACTGGAGGGCGTATACGCAACAGCAGCAGGAGGGCGTATACGCAGTGGCAGCACTGGAGGGCGTATACGCAACAGCAGCAGGAGGGCGTATACGCAGTGGCAGCACTGGAGGGCGTATACTCAACAGCAGCAGGAGGGCGTATACGCAACAGCAGCAGGAGGGCGTATACGCAACAGCAGCAGGAGGGCGTATACGCAACAGCAGCAGGAGGGCGTCTACGCAACAGCAGCAGGAGGGCGTCTACGCAACAGCAGCAGGAGGGCGTATACGCAACAGCAGCAGGAGGGCGTCTACGCAACAGCAGCAGGAGGGCGTATACGCAACAGCAGCAGGAGGGCGTATACGCAGTGGCAGCACTGGAGGGCGTATACGCAACAGCAGCAGGAGGGCGTATACGCAGTGGCAGCACTGGAGGGCGTATACGCAACAGCAGCAGGAGGGCGTATACGCAGTGGCAGCACTGGAGGGCGTATACTCAACAGCAGCAGGAGGGCGTATACGCAACAGCAGCAGGAGGGCGTATACGCAACAGCAGCAGGAGGGCGTATACGCAACAGCAGCAGGAGGGCGTATACGCAACAGCAGCAGGAGGGCGTATACGCAGTGGCAGCACTGGAGGGCGTATACGCAACAGCAGCAGGAGGGCGTATACGCAGTGGCAGCACTGGAGGGCGTATACGCAACAGCAGCAGGAGGGCGTATACGCAGTGGCAGCACTGGAGGGCGTATACTCAACAGCAGCAGGAGGGCGTATACGCAACAGCAGCAGGAGGGCGTATACGCAACAGCAGCAGGAGGGCGTATACGCAACAGCAGCAGGAGGGCGTCTACGCAACAGCAGCAGGAGGGCGTCTACGCAACAGCAGCAGGAGGGCGTATACGCAACAGCAGCAGGAGGGCGTCTACGCAACAGCAGCAGGAGGGCGTATACGCAACAGCAGCAGGAGGGCGTATACGCAGTGGCAGCACTGGAGGGCGTATACGCAACAGCAGCAGGAGGGCGTATACGCAGTGGCAGCACTGGAGGGCGTATACGCAACAGCAGCAGGAGGGCGTATACGCAGTGGCAGCACTGGAGGGCGTATACTCAACAGCAGCAGGAGGGCGTATACGCAACAGCAGCAGGAGGGCGTATACGCAACAGCAGCAGGAGGGCGTATACGCAACAGCAGCAGGAGGGCGTCTACGCAACAGCAGCAGGAGGGCGTATACGCAACAGCAGCAGGAGGGCGTATACGCAGTGGCAGCACTGGAGGGCGTATACGCAACAGCAGCAGGAGGGCGTATACGCAGTGGCAGCACTGGAGGGCGTATACGCAACAGCAGCAGGAGGGCGTATACGCAGTGGCAGCACTGGAGGGCGTATACTCAACAGCAGCAGGAGGGCGTATACGCAACAGCAGCAGGAGGGCGTATACGCAACAGCAGCAGGAGGGCGTATACGCAACAGCAGCAGGAGGGCGTATACGCAACAGCAGCAGGAGGGCGTATACGCAACAGCAGCAGGAGGGCGTCTACGCAACAGCAGCAGGAGGGCGTCTACGCAACAGCAGCAGGAGGGCGTCTACGCAGTGGCAGCACTGGAGGGCGTATACGCAACAGCAGCAGGAGGGCGTATACTCAGTCGCATACACAGTGGTAGCAGGTGGGCGTATTCGTAGTGACAGCAGGAGGACGTAAATGCAGTTGCAGCAGACAAGGCCTTTCAGCGTCCGAGCGAGTCAGTAGTCTTGTATGGGGACAGCCAAAGAGGAAAAAGGGTCTCTCTTGAGTGCAGGGCCAAGCTTTGGCCCTGCACAGACCAAATTCGAGATCCTCTTTAGTTGAGAGGCACGAGAAGACTGAATTTTTTTTTTTTTTTTTGAACGTCCAAATGTTAGCCTGGTCACAATTTTGGCCACTAACTAACTTAATGTAGTAGCGGCTAGGTTCGCAGAACCAAGCCGCAAAAAGAACAAAAAATGGAACGCCTGACACAAAGTGAGCAGGACTTTGAGGCCCAAAAAAGAAACTAACCCTCCAGAGGGCACTTACTGTTGCTTGTCCCTTATATAATTTCTAGGACCAAAACGAACCGCAACACTACGCGCCTGGCGTAATTCGTATCCAGGCGTCCAGACCTTATAGAAAGAAAGAAAGAAAGAAAGAAAGAAATACATTTATTCGTGACTTGCAACAAAACATAATTACATAAAAGATGTGACAGAAATAAGAAAATAAAATAAAACAATAAGTAACTATATTTTTATGGCTGTGCCACGAAAAGGTCCCACCTCAGCAAGATGCTAGCTCGAGAGCCAGCGCTGATCTTCCGGTGGGACCATAGGTGGCGCCACGGAGAGCTGCACGCACGAGCGCTAATCGCACTTAGGATGCGTGAACCGGAACGCTCACAAGCGCTGTCAGTGTCACGTCAGTGCAAGAGGCATGCATAGCATACCTAACCTAAACCAAAAATGCGAAGTTTGCGTCGTGAGCGCAGCCCTAAAATAAGACATAAATAATAACATTATATACTAAAACCGTGGATGACACCAGGCCTCATTAGATGCTCCAGGCACAAAGACCGCTTACATGCAAAGTGCCGAAAGTTTCCAGATGATATAGTTTTAAAGCACATCTACACTCGATACAAAAATTTCTACAACGACCTGCTGAAAAAACTGAAACACAGACATGACTCTTTGGAACTCGAGAAAAATAAAAGCAACACAAAGAAGCTCTGGAACACGATAAAAAACATAGCTTATACAAAAAAGGCTAAACAAGGCTCGCATGCGCTTACGGTAATCAAAGACAACGTAGCGGCCTCCCTTGATAAATGTAACGAATACTTCTCAGGAGTTGGTAACAACCTTGCAAACAACATACTGAAGGTAGTAAATAGTACAGAGTTTCATTTATCAAGTAAAGTCAATGTTATACACGGCCCACTAGAGTCCATGTTTCTTATGCCTACTGACGACGCAGAAGTCGAATCAATAATAAACGGACTGCGACCGCAGAGTGCACCAGGACTAGACGGTATAACTAACCGATTTGTCAGAACCGTCAAGGCACATATAATCAATCCGCTAATATTTATATGCAACTTAAGTCTGGCCACGGGTACTTTCCCACAAAAATGGAAAACTGCAGCAGTCACCCCCATACACAAATCGGGAGATAAGGCTGACCCAAGCAACTACCGTCCAATTTCTCTACTAGGTGTATTTTCCAAGATCCTAGAGAAATTGGTAAACAAGCGCTTAGTTAATTTCTTGGAAAAATACGATCTTCTGTCAGAGTCACAATTTGGTGTCCGTAGAAATAAATCAACAGAGGAATCGGTTGCGCTCATGACTGGGCTTATCTCCCAGAAACTTGATGAAGGTAGCCCTTGTGTTGGAGTCTTTTTGGATCTGGCCAAGGCCTTCGACACTGTCTCCATTCCTATACTATTAAGGAAAATGGAACTAAGTGGTATCAGGGGAAGTGCCTTGGACTGGTTTTGAAGCTACTTATCAGGTCGGACTCAGCGTGTTGTCATTGATGGAAATAAGAGCTCTCCCTCTCCCGTAACCTTTGGTGTTCCACAGGGCAGTATTCTGGGACCTACGCTATTTATACTGTACGTTAATGATTTAGCCAGCACTGCCCTTGCCAACGCCAACATATTTTGTTATGCTGATGACACGGCTATTATCTTTTATGGGGAGACTTGGGATCAGGTCAGGACCTTTGCAGAGCAAGGCTTGAGAAATGTGGCAACCTGGCTCCAGGATAACCTTCTGACCCTAAACCTGTCCAAAACAAATTATATCTGTTTCCACAACACAAAGGTGTCAGCACCTACTAATTTCCCAGGCATCAAAGTTCACAACTGCATGGTAGACAATCAGCAAACGACACACTGTACTTGTAATTACATCAACAGGGCTCCCTTTATTAAGTATCTTGGTGTTTTTATAGACGAGAAACTTGATTTTAGACAGCACGTGACCGCAACAGTAAAAAGAGTTCGCAAACTGATTTATGTCTTCAGAAACTTACGGGCTGCGGCAGGCAGGGAATTGCTAAGATCTGTTTATATTAGTATCTGTCAAACTGTCCTAACTTATTGTTTGGCCACCTGGGGAGGCGCAGCAAAAAGCGTTTTGATTGATCTGGAAAGATCGCAGAGAGCTGTTCTAAAAACTATTTTGAAAAAGGGATCTAGGTACGCTTCGGAATGGGTGTATAAGGATGCAAAAGTGCTTAGTGTGCGAGGTTTATTTATTCTCCGAGCAACCATGAAGGTACACAAGGAAGTCCTTCAATCTCCCATTTACGACGCAATGCTGCAGAAGCGCATTTTCAAAGTCCCAGTCCAGTCAGCTCCAGAGTCCCGATCAAGAATCTTTCCATAAAAGAATTCAAAGTCAAGATCCAGTTTTGGCTGAGTACTTTGACATATGCTGAAACTGAAAATCTTCTTAAAGGAATCTAAAACACACACACACACACATATATATATATATATATACATAGTAACGTACATAGTAACTTTTTTGGGGGTAGGTGCTCAAAAAGTAACAAGTCAGTCTCAAAGTAAATAAATATTAATTATTATTTTACACAGTAAATCAATTTGTTTTGAATATCAAAAGTTATTAGAATCAGTATTTAAATACATACATTGTAGGCAACTTTCATTGATGCCTTAAAAGGGCATTACTGACTAGCACCTGCCGGCTACCTCACTGCACACACTGGCCATTGAAGTTTCGGAACAAAATGTCTTCCTTGGAGGCAATAGCTGCTGCCCAGACCTCACTGGAGACTATGTTGACTCACAAGTTTGCGGAGTTTGAATCGGCACTACAAACTGCACCGACACGCACTGACACCATTGATGTCCTTAGAGTGGAGCTGGACAAGTTCAAGGAGGCGACTCTGGCAATGGTAAAGGTAATTCGACAGCAGATCCTGGCGCTGAGCAGCACTGTAGACAACATCGAAATGCGTCACCGTCGCAAATATCTGATGTTGGCAGGAGTCCCAGAGGCGAGCAGCGAAAATGTTGCCGAAGCTGTTGCTGCGATTTGTCGGGAGCGTTTGCAGTTGCCCGAGGTTTCCTCTGCATCCTTCTCCGTTTGTCATCGGCTGGGCCGTTACTGGTCAGTCACGCTCCATCTTAGTGCGCTGCAGCAATTTAGCGGCGGCGGCACCGATCGCTGTCTCAGGTGCGCTGAAGGTCGACGCTTCGGCTCCAAATGTTGATCCGTCGCTTAAGAAGCTTGCTGAGACTACGCGTTCGACGAGGAGACAGAAGACTTCAGCCCAAGACGCCGCAATTCCAAAAGTTGCTACCTCGAAATAGTGCTTTCGCTTTCGATCATAGATATAGTAGCTTTCGATAGCTGTTGCGTTAGGAAAACATAATTTACACCATTTTCTTTTTAATCTGTGCGTAGGTACCCTTTATAGTTACTGATTTCTTTGTTCATTTATAGTTTTTAGGTATACCGACGCTCTTGTAAATTAAATTCATATTTTATTTTTCTTTTTTGTAGTTACTATTTCAATGTTGTTATATACCTACTTGTTATGACGGTTAGTTGTGTGTGTGCGGTTGACCGGTGGGCTAATCAGTACTACTGTGGTACTACTGAAGTATTAAGTTAATAACTCATATTTATTATTACATATATTTTATTTTATTATATATATTTTTATGTCTACCGATGGATATGATGACTCATTTTACTCTGCTTGCGACTTGTCTAGTTCATTCCACTCTCTTGAGGAGTCGATTGAGCCTTGTACGCTTGGTTCACTATTGGGTTGTGAATTTCAGAATACTCATAATTGTTTTAATGTTTGCCATATCAATGCTCAAAGTGTTGTAAGTCACTTCACTGATTTGCTAGACACTTTCTCTTCCTCTGAAGTACATGCCATCCTTATCAGTGAAAGCTGGCTCAAGCCTGATATCCCTTCTACTTCCTGCTGCCTACCCGGATACGTTCTGCTGCGTAATGACCGCACTGGTAAAGGTGGTGGGGGGGTTGCGATCTACGTCCGGGCCGATATACCCTATAAAATAATAAATTCTTCGCCTGCTTTATATTCTGGTTCCATGGAGTATTTAGCTATCGAAGTTAAACTCTCTGGAGTGGCTATTATCTTAAGAGTATGCTACTGTCCACCAACCGTTGATTATTTTTCTTCTCTTGAGGCTCTCTTTTTAGCGGTTGGTAGTGAGTGCATGCATCACATATTCATGGGGGATTTTAACACCGACTTACTGAAAGAAGACTCCAGATCACGTAGGCTCGAGTCTATTATAGATTCTGCTGATTTTTCGGTGGTACCTTTAAACGCAACGCATCACAACACCGACTCCCCTGACACCTGGTTGGATTTGATCATAACTTCCTCTTCCGACGACATTGTTAAATCTGGTCAGCTTTTAGCACCGGGGTTCTCACATCATGACCTAATTTTCCTTGCATACAAAGTCAAGCCACCAAAGTTAGAACCTGTAGTCATACATCAGCGTAGTTTTGCTCGCCTTGATATCGATAAACTCAAGCGGGATGCCGCTTCGGTTGACTGGGCGCCCACGCTTGAGGCATCAACAGTAGACGATAAAGTGTATCGTTTTAACTCCGCCCTTTTAAAACTGTTCGATGATCATGCGCCGGTGCGTGCAGTCAAGCTCAGGCGGCCGCCTGCTCCATGGATTACCAGAGGTGTTCGCATGGCGATGACTCGACGAGATAAAGCGTTTCGTAAATATAAGCAGGATCGGTGCGACGAGAACTGGGGCCTTTTTAAAACTGCCAGAAATCGTTGCAATCAGATGGTAAGAGCTGCGAAGCGTCGTTATATTCACGAGAATATCTCTACGTCCTCTCCAGCCGATACATGGAAATTTTTGAAATCTCTTGGTGTCGGCTTACCCAAGTCTGAAGTTGATACATTTACTTTTTCTCTTAACGAACTAAATACACACTTCTCTAAATCTTCTCCTCTCAATCCCGTTACTAAATTAGAAACTCTATCTTTTATTGCTTCGCTTCCTTATACCGATATTGTGCCATTTACTTTCACCCCAGTTAATGACGAGGATATCCGCAAAGTCGTCATGTCAATCAAGTCCAAGGCTGTCGGACATGATAATGTGAGTAGAATCATGGTCATTCTCATTCTAGACTGCATTTTGCCTATTGTGTCTCACATTGTCAATACTTCATTGCTCTCTGGGGTATTTCCATCATGTTGGCGTAAGGCCTTTGTAATCCCTCTCCCTAAAGTTTCAAACCCCAGTGCTCTCAATCACTTTCGTCCCATTTCAATTCTTCCATTTCTCTCCAAAATTCTCGAGGCAGTTGCTCACAGACAATTATCTAGTTTTATTAATCGTAATGTACTACTATCTCCTTTTCAATCTGGCTTCCGCCCTGGACATAGCACCACTACTGCTCACCTTAATGTCATCGAAGACGTTAGACATGGCATGGAATCAACCAAGGTTACAGTGTTGGTGCTCATCGATTTTTCAAACGATTTTAACGCGGTTGACCATGATCTACTCCTTGCGATTCTAAGGCACTTGCGGGTATCGTCTAGTGCAACTGAGTGGTTTTCGACTTATCTCTCGAACCGTACCCAGGCTGTAAAAGGCAAACGGTCATTATCTGATTGGTGCGATCTAAATACTGGAGTGCCCCAAGGTGGTATTCTATCTCCCCTGCTGTTTTCTGTCTTCATCAACCTTATAACGACTAATCTTCTCAGTTCTTACCATTTGTATGCTGACGACTTACAAATTTATTCCCAAGCAGACGTCAGTGACATTACCTCTGCTATCTCTCTGATTAACGACGATCTGAACCACATCGCTGATTGGTCTAGTAGATTTGGCATTTGTGTTAATCCCACTAAATGCCAGGCTATAATTTTGGGCAGTCAGCGGCAACTTTCTAAGCTCCCAGCCACCTCTGTTGCTCCGATCCTCTTCGATGGTGAGCACATTCCCCTCTCCAAGCAGGTAAAGAATCTCGGTTTAGTGTTAGACTCTAACCTGGCATGGAATGGTCAACTTTCGGAGGTAAGTCGGAAGGTCACTGGTACGTTGCGCAACCTTTATAAATTTAAAAACTTTCTTCCAGTAAGTACCAAAAAGTTACTTGTGCAGGCGTTGGTGTTACCTCTTATTGATTATGCTGATGTGTGCCTCACGAACATCACACAAGAGTCCCTCAACAAACTTGATCGTCTTCTTAATAATGGTATACGGTTCATTTTCGGACTTCGAAAATACGATCATGTTTCATTATTTCGCCGTCAGCTTAACTGGCTTCCTATTCGTAGTCGCAGATCCCTCAGGATCCTTTGCTGTCTGTTTTCTATCCTGTTCGAGCCTTCTACACCAGGATATCTCAAAAGTAAATTCATTTTTAAAACTCCCCGTCCAGGCTGTGAACTTCGTTCCTCTCGAACTCTCAAACTTTCCATTCCTTCGCACCATACTGGTTTTATGTCTAATTCTTTCGCCGTTCAGGCATGCCGTCTCTGGAATTTACTCCCTCTCTCTATCAGACAAGCCCCAAGCAAGGTAGCTTTCAAGTGTATGCTGCGTAAGCATCTGCTGGAACAAGAGCTCGAATAGTTCATCCATCATCCCATGTTGTAGACTTTCGTATATATTTATATATATATATATTATATTATGTATATATCTGTATATTTATTATATTATAGTGTGTAAATGTAGGTATATGTATTTTTGTATAAACAGTAATATAATATTTTGTATTTACTTGTACTCTAGATCCTCTCTGTAGCATCAGATTTCTGATTTGCACCCACTTCTAGTATCTCTGTTTGGCCCTATGGTTGACTGGTAGAGAATGCCATTTGGCATTAAGTCCGCCATTTGTTTTCGCGACTTTTGTTTTGTGCAATAAAGTTTTAATAAATAAAAAAAAAATAAAAAAATAGTAACTTCTCATACGCGGACTTTTTGTATAGGTACATAAGTATTAATTTCTCTTATTCGATCCTCTTTACTTTCCTTTATTCATATAATAAATGTATAAAATAGTAATTAAAGTAAGAAATTATTGTAAACCTGGTTAATAACTCGCGCCATTTTTTTGTATAACTCGTTTGTGTTATGGTTTCCTACGGGACAGGCTCCGCCTAGTGTAGGGACCAGGGTAACCATTAAATGGCTTAGAATGTCATCTTACAAATTCAGAACAATTCCGTACTTTGTAATAAGTTAAAGTAAGTGAAATTTGTAATGATTAATGAATAAATGTTTTAATGTTTTTGTTTTTAATGTTTTAATACACGGACAAGACATAAGAAAGACTATAAAATACCAGAACAAAATACAATTCAACATACTGAATGAAGTGAACTCAACTATACTTAAGTACTACACTACGGTTATTAACAAACGGAATATGGATAAAAACAAAAATGACGCCAACACACAAATGGGACATAAAACTCAGGTACAACTGTTATTAAAATAGAAATTTTACACATTAAAAAATAGCAAATAAGGTAGGTACTACCTCTACCATTAAAAACAGCTCGTATCTAGTCTCAAAGTTCCTTGTTTTAGTTGATGTTCAAAAATAAATTTCGTAAGCTTAAGTTTAAAATTAGTGTAATTTTGCAGGTTCCTTATTGGCGGAGGGATGTTATTCCAACACTTAGTGGCGACATATCGGAAACTACCTTTGAAAGCAGCTGAAGCGTGTTGCGGAGTCATTAGCTGCAAGCTACATTGGCGGGTTCCACGAGTTCTGTGGCTGGAGAACCATGACAACTTCTCATACAGATATGATGGCGCTTTGTGCTGTATCACTCCAAAGAGTAAACATGCCAAGTGGAGTTTACGACGGTGTTGCATTTTAATAATATTGTGATCATTCAGAAATGGTGTGACATGGGCCCTCAATGGGATATTAAAACAGTAACGAGAGCAGGCATTTTGGACACGCTGGATGAGCCTCTTTGTCTTTGCAAGAAGACGTGGACCAATCACTGTATCCATATAGTTTAATTTAGATAAAACAAGTGATTCAACCAGTTGGACACGTAACCTTTCACTTATAAAAGGCCTAATTTTGTATAATATTTTAAGTTTATAGAAGCAACTTCTAACAGTGCTTGCCACATGCTTCTCAAATCTTAGATCACAGTCCATTATGAGACCTAGGTTTCGAGCTTCATATACCCGCTCTATAGGTTCATCCATCATTTTTATTTCATAGGATGAACTGAGACTGTTCAACATATGGTTAGTACCGAAAATAAGATACTTGGTTTTGGCAGGATTTAGCAATAGACTGTTGTTAGTAGCCCAAGTGGATATGTTAGACAGATCATAGTTTAGCTTATGTACAGCATATTCAATTTCAGATGGTTTGCAAGAGATATAGATTTGGATATCATCAGCATAAATATGGTATTTGCAGTGTGTAATGTGTGATCTAATGTCCGCTGAGTACAAAATAAAAAGGATTGGACCGAGGATCGATCCCTGCGGCACCCCTCTAGTGACTTACATCTTCTCTGAGACCCGTGTGGAGCCATCATTCAGGCTCAGCTTGACATACTGGTAACGATTTCTAAGGTAGCTGGCAAACCAATTTAATGCAGCATTGTCGAAACCATAGTAGCTTAGCTTAGATAATAATAAGTCAGTATTAATACAGCCAAATGCCCTAGAAAAATCAAGCAGTACAAGCAAAGTACACATTCCTTTATCCTGAGAACACAAAATGTTGTCAGTAACATCGAGCAAAGCAGTTGTGGTACTTCGTCCCTTTCTAAAACCCGACTGGACATCAGGTAAAATGTTGTTATTCTCAAGGTATTGAGTTAATTGTAAGCATACTGCTTTCTCAAGTATCTTAGACAAACATGGCAATATACTAATGGGTCTAAGATCCTTTAGCTCAGTTGGATTTGTGTTTTTAGGAAGTGGTCGCACTATAGCCAGTTTCCAAAGATCAGGAAATGTGGAGGTTGTAATGGAGGTGTTTATTAAATCCATTATAATGTCTAATGTTTGTGGGAAAGTCATAATTAACATATCTAAGCTAATACTGTCGCCACCCTCTGCATTTAATTTTAGACCTCTAATAATTTTTAACATTTTATCCATGCCAATTGGCTCAATATGAAATACAGAATTGCCAAACCTATGAAATTCAAAATATGTTAATTGAGAAATGGTAACTTGCAAATTAATGGGTAAGCTTAAAAAGTGCTTATTGATAACATTGGGATCATTAAAACTGGTGGGCAATTCTGTATTATTATCAGGCAAAAGGGTAGATTTTAGATTTTCCATAAAAGTTTAGGGTTGTTAACTTTATTATTAATGTTATATTTGAAGTAGGCAGATTTTTCACTGTATATGGCTTTATTTACCGTAGATTTTAAGTCTTTGTAATAAAGTTTTTTAGTATCAGACCCGGTTTTGTGGTAATCTACGGCGGCTTTGTCGCGCAACCTCATCATTTGTTTAACTGTATCAGTTATCCAAGGATAGGATGGGCCTCGGACTACAGTTTCTTGTGTTGGGGCATGCAAGTCGAATAAATAGACTATGTGCTTGGTAAACGCTTCAACCTCATCGTTAAGGCGACTCCTAATCCCAACGTCCTTGAGGATCTGGGCGGAGCCTAACGTTATTCCCCCCGCCGACCGTGCGCCCCCGGAACATTACTTCGTTCATAATCTCGTTGAGTGGCGTCCAAGCAGCTTCATACACTCGCATAGTCGCGAGAGTTGAAGATCAACAAACCTTATAATATTTAAAGGCATTGACGACGCGTTTGGCTCGGTTTGTAGACACCTGCCTACTGAGTCGGCGGTCCCGGGTTCGAATCCCGGCCGGGGCAAATATTTGTGCAAAATATTTGTTCTTGGGTCATGGATGTTATCTATATATGTATTTATATATTATGTATATCGTCGTCTAGTACCCATAGTACAAGCTTTGCTTAGTTTGGGACTAGGTCGATTTGTGTATGATTGTCCCTTAATATTTATTTATTTTATTTATTTTTTTATTGAAAAATCTCGAAGTAAAATAAATCATTTAAACAATGATATAATTATTGCGGATTACTAAATATCTATTTACCCACTACATTAGAATATTAAAAATAAAATGCGTTAAAGCTATTTTCCAAAAAAATAAGTGAAATTGGCCATTTGGAAGTCTCGCATCGAAAAATACTTTATAGTTTCTTTTGTATGTGTAGGTACCTACCAAAAATAGTTAAAAATGCTGACAAGATTCTTGATTATACGTGTAAAATCATGCAGAAATAAAAAATATAGTTTTTTAATAAATAAATCATATCGTGACCCAGCGGATGAACCGATATTTTAACATAGTAGTGGAGGTACAGCTTTATCCCCCGGGTCATGCTGCTCTAATGAAAAGATAAACTATAAATAATAGAGCGACAAACTCAACTTTACCGTTGGAAAACCTACTTACAAACAGTGATAGATTTTTATGACTACATTAGTAATGTTCTCAGATTTTCCCCTATACTTGTTGATATTGACGATATTTTACTAGACGACTTTTTTGGCTAATTTCAATGTTCAAGGTCAATGGATACCCTATAAATGTTAATTTACTTGAGTGTCAAAATATGCCGATGCTGGAAAGGAGAACTTATCTAAGCGACATTTTTGGGGATATTGAGTTATACACACTGTTGGGATCGGCAGATTTTTCTGCATCGAATGGGTTGGGTTGGGTCTCGTATACATCTGTCTGACGACTTTTGTGTCGCTTATCCCGTCGGTGATTTAGAGAATCTCTACTTTTTTTTCTACTAAACGACTTGATTATTGAGGTTTTTTTTAGCAAAATGGCGATTACATAAAAAGTTTTTTTGCATAATAATGAACCTTAGAGCTTTTTTACTTATTTGTCAAAACAGATCAAACAACTTGGATAATTTTCTTTATTGCAACTAACCTTGCACTTGTTGGTTAACTATTTTTATCTGATCGTAAAATATATTTTAATGTCGTTTGAGGCATTTTACCTATGTCTTTATGATAAAATTAACATAAAGGTAAATTATGAAAGAAAAATTGAATGTGATCCACTGCAATGTAAGCAGGACTCGAACCTGCGAGCCTTAAGTTTCCGGCGTAGTGCTCTACCAACTGAGCTATCATATCGTTACGTCAATCACACTAAATCTTTGATTCCATAATTCTTCGCTACTGGAGCGCCCTCTGTGTCATGTGTGTTTAAAATGCTTATGCGCATTAGCCAAAAAGTAAAAATGTGGTATTTCTACATTATTAAACAGAATCAATATAAGATTCTATAAAAAAATAGCATAGTTAGATTAAATTACCTGATTGTCGTATCTTAACTATTGGCGTTTATCCAAATTTACCTGCTTTGATACTATGAAACCATTGTCGCTTATCCTTTTTTACCTGATATGACTTTGATCGACTACTGTCGCTTATCTTGAATTGCTTGAATGACAATTGAGTCGTATTTGTCGCATAGAATGTACTAAAAAACAAATATTTTCGTTAAATTGGTAGTCAGATAACTTTACCGGCTCTGTTTTATAAAATATCACACATTTAGTAGTAATTCAATATATTTATAAAGGCCGTTAGGCCCATCTGCGGTGTAAATCTGTGTCTGTGGCGCTAAGGACTCGCTTGATGGATCCAAACGCCATCTCACTCAAACAGTGTCTTACGAGACGTCACTTATACCACACAGAGTTGTAGGTAGTTTTGTTATTCTTGTTAGGATAGGATATTATCTCATTGCAATTGTTAAACTTGAAATTTCACGTAGTTCGTGATTTAAAATTCCTTAATGAGTACCGAGTGACTGCAGTCTTGAGAACTCTTGTGCTGTTCTCATTAGTCATAGCTATCGTTTGCTACCATACATTGGTCTAGAACTACTGGAAATCTTTCAGCAGATCACACATAAAAATTGATAAAATTGAAATTTCACGTGATATCTGATGAATAAATCTTTAACATTTCTAAAGCAGTTTTTTTTGTATTTGCGTAGTTGGACCATAAGTTTTTGTCTTAGAGAACTTTAAATGTCACTTCATTAACTTTAAAACTAACCCAGTTTGTTGACCAACCTACGAATTTTACTGAACACTCTGACTCTGAAACACTAATTGATTTAATATGTTCAAATACAGATTTGAGTAACGTCTCTGTCTATCATATCCGAGATCTTAGTAGTCATGCATTTTTAACTTGCGAGCTAAACATTAAAAATATTGAAACAATACCTATATGGACAGTCTATCGTCCAATTAAGGACATTGATACGGAAATGTTCAACAACGACCTCAACTCTGTGAACTGGGAGCGGTTACTCTGTGAGAACGTTGATGAAACACTTCATTATTTTAACTTCCACGTCTTGAACCTTTATGAACAACACGCACCTTTAAAAAAAGTTTTAATTAAGGAGAAAAGCTATCCTTGGATAACTACCACTATAAAGGAGATGATGAGACTTCGCGATGACGCACTCGCTAGATCCCGTCGTACCGGCTTAGATTCTCACAAGCAATACTATAAAGACCTAAAAAGTGTTGTTAACACAGCCTTATTTTCGGAAAAGGCAGCCTTTTATCAGGTGCATATCAACGACAATTCTAAAAATCCCCGTGCTCTTTGGAAAAATATTAAACGCAACGTGGTTGATTTCAAAAAACAGAATGATTTACCTTTATGTTTTAATAATCCTGACCTGATCAACAGACATTTTCTGAACCTCCCCCCCAGACGTGACGTTACCCTCTCTGATATCACATATTTTGAGTTTCACAGGTTTGGTTCTTCAACATTCGAATTAAAACCCGTTGATGAAATCACAATATTAAAAATTATCAAGTCATTTTCAAGTAATGCTGTTGGTACTGACAGCATTTCTTTGGATATGATTGAGCTGACCTTACCTAGAACTCTATCCATAATTACTGCTATAATTAATCAATCGATTCATACCAGTTGCTTTCCAGACACTTGGAAATCTGCTATCGTTAAACCGATACCAAAAAAATCTAACCCATCAGATGAACGGGACCTCAGACCGATAAGCATTCTTTGTTTTATGTCCAAAATCTTAGAGAAAGTGGTGTGCCTGCAATGCAATTAACGGAGTATTTAGAAAAAAATGACATACTGCCAAGTAAACAGTCTGGATTTCGCAGACGACGCAGCACAGCGACTGCTCTGCTTGACGTTGTTGACGATATCCTGTCCGCTCAAGATAGGGGAGAAGCATCATTACTGGTTTTATTAGATTTTTCCCGTGCGTTTGACACAATCAATGTTTCATTGCTTATCTCTAAGCTAGCGTATTATGGTTTTGACATTAAAACTATTAATTGGTTCTCAACTTATTTGTGTGGCCGATCTCAATGTGTTGGATTACGTAATCAATCTGGGTTAACCGACTATTCTCAAAACATTTCTGTGAACTGCGGTGTTCCGCAAGGATCTATACTTGGTCCAGTATTGTTCATTTTGTATGTATCGGACATTATTAACAAAATTAAAAACTGCAATTTCCATTTATACGCAGATGACCTACAAATTTACACATCTTTTCATCCTCGTGAAACATTAACTGCTGTAAAATTGATAAATGAAGATTTGGATCAAATTTCCGATTGGTCTGTGCGTTATGGTCTAGTCCTTAACCCTACTAAGTCTAAGCTTCTAATTCTTGGCACCAAAGGTCAGATTGACAAAACTATGAATTGGGGTCCGCAGGTGAAGCTGGGAGAGGAACGACTTGAGCGTGTTAACGTGGCCCGTAATCTTGGTCTTCTTATGGACGACACGTTGCATTTCGAGCAGCATGTGCTTGACACCGTTAAGAACTGCTTTTACCGGTTAAGAGTGCTGTATCAGATTCGAAGGTATCTTAGCGTTGATATTAGGATAAAGCTTTGTGATACCTTGATTTTGTCTAAGCTCAACTATGTTGACACTGTGATTAACGGTTGTTTGTTGGCTCGCTCAGGGGCTCTTATTCAACGCGTCCAAAATGCATGTGCTCGTTTTTGCTTCCCGATCCCACCGAGAAATCATGTCACCCCCTTTCTAAATGATAATAGATTGCTGAAGATGGAGGCGCGACGTTCGTTACATTTTGCTTCTTTGCTTTTTGGTGTGCTCCATACTCAGCAACCTAAATACCTATTTGAGAAGTTGAGATTCTCGATGCGCCCCACGAGAGAAGCTGTCCGCCTCATCTGCTCGCGTCCCGGAAAAACAGCGGCATTTCGTGGTAGCTTTCGCTACTCTGCCACGAAATGTTGGAACAATATTCCACCTCCTATTAGAAATTCTAAAACTTTAAACACATTTAAAATAAAACTTCGGAAATATCTTTTAAATATCCAACTCTCCAGCTCATAAGTTCTGAGCCTAATTTAAGTACTTATTATATAAACTGTATATTTAAGACCCTACTTATCGTATTGTTTGTTATCCGCTATATTTTTATGCATACCTCCGTCTTTTCTTATATACCGTGTCACGCTTTGTAAAGGCAGACATACACACACAACACATACAAACACAACAGATATACACACTAGGTAGGATTAAAACGTGGAATGGCTACCTCATATTATACACCCGTAATTTATCAGTTTTTTACTCTTTTTTGCTACAAACATTCATAAGATGCGTGTAGACATTACTGTTCCGACTTGTTGTCGCTGTTCTCGCCTACCTACCTCAGGCCCCACGGAAGACCAGCGCTGCGACATTCCCTCGATGTCGCAGCATTATGCTGAGTGGTGTCCTTTTGCGGTGGACATGGCAGCACCATTAACCTCTACCTACATTTATATAATTTTCTGTTTAAATTAAGTTTATGATATTGTATGTTAAGTGATTTAGTTTTAAGTTCTTTGTAATGGTGGTGCATCTTCTTCACTGCAATAAATGTGTTTTCTTTCTTCTTTCTTTCTTTCTTAATTTTAATGTTTGAAAAGAAATATTTTCCTCTAATTAAAACATTAATCGTTAGGTTTTATTGTACGATAAACAGCTTTTCATGTGTGAAATATTTCCTACAAAGGCGATTAGATAATTTTTCTTGATTTATTTCATGCTGATTTATGCACATTTATATATTTACCTGACTATAAAATGAGCATGCACATATATATTGTTAACTGTGTTATACTATTTTACCTGACTAATTTCTCGGGAAACGTGTCGTTTAGATAATTTTACCCTAATTCTATTTTGACGGCCATTTTGCGTAAGCGACGCTAAATCCTAAAATATTCCATTAATAGACAAAATAACAAAAGCAACATGTAAAAAACATGATATTGTTTATATAAAATGAGCATCGTATGCACATAGATATTGTTTACTGTGTTGATTGTTGTGTAAAATGTAGATTATACTATTTTACCTGACTAATATCTCGGGAAACGTGTCGTTTAGATAATTTTACCTAATTCTATTTTGACAGCCATTTTGCGTAAGCGATGCTAAATTTTAAATTATTCCATTAATAGACAAAATAACAAAAGCGACATGTAGAGAACATAATGTTGTTTATAATTATAAATGCTTCATTTAAAAAGTAGGTCCACAGAATATTTAATAACTTTTTTTTTTTTTTTTAAAGTTCGTAGTTTTTAGATCTCCTGTAAAGTTAGCTCCGTGTCTCTTGGATAATTTTCCTTTCCAGCGTAGATACGTTTTTTTGCGGCATAAAGAGCCGTATCTTTTTTTACGTACTTAGAAGTTCCGAATTTTATTGGGTGGGTGTAGATTTCTTGATCTGCAGATCGGTTGACATGCGGCAAACGTGTCAACCCTACTTTAGTTTAGCGGTTGTCTGAGTTACGTAAGCTATTTGGGTTTTGGCGTTCCTTCCGCGATCGATTAATTTGATCCAAGATCGTTTCAATGCCCTCTGGCAAACTTAGAGAGAAAAATTCTGAGCATTAGTCAAAAATCAAGTCTGGACATTACGATAAGTCTAAATAAAGGGTTACCCTCATCTGGCAGAATAATATTGGTCAGAAATACACTTCGCATAACACGTTTCGCAGAAACACTTTCGGTCGAATGGTAAGATTGCATAAAGGTATAGTTGGCATTACTACTACCTCGCATACGACACATTTTGCAGCACATTGTTTTGTAGAATATCTCTTTGGCCGACTTTGGTTTAGCATAATTTTATGTACCATAATAATCCTATAGCATACGATTACAATAGCATAATTATTTTCTACTAGCAGAAAAGTGCGGTAAGTAAATTTACGTACTGTTAGGTACGACGACGAGCGGTTCGAGGAGCAGTGTTAAGTATCTTGCCGCCGCGGGGCAACTGCCACTAAATTTTTAATCACAACAATTGTAATGCATAAATTAGGTCCTGATTCCACCTTAGGGCAGGTCCGACTTGGATTAGGTTAGGTACGACAACGAGCGAAGCGAGGAGGAGTGTTAGGTTGAACTGAGACCCTAACGAGCGAGCGAAGCGAGCGAGCCGCGCGGCATCGGCCGGCTACCACACTCCATGGACAAAATGTATATAATCAAAACAATTTGTAATGCATAAATTAGGTACTGATTGCACCTTAGGGCAGGTCCGACTTGGATTCGGTTAGGTATTCCGCATATGTCCTGTACAACAAGATAAGACAATGAAGTCTATCTTGGAATCAAATGGTATTCGGCTTGACAACTTTATGCCGCCTAAAATATTATGCAAAAAATTATCTGCGAAAGTACTATTCGTTTAGAAGACTGTTATGCTCATCAACATTATGCCAATATAAGATTCGGTATTATAGAAATCTGCGAAATGATTTATGCCAAAGCATACTCTGCGTAAGATGTTTCTGCCAAACGTTACTTCTGCCAAGTATCGTTCTGCAAAACAAATATATGTCAAAAAAGTTTCTACAAGATAATAGTGAACCCTAAATAAAGTTATATATTTTTTCATTAATTCAACTGTAATCCGATCATTAATATATGTCTTTTAAACGATATGTAATAAAAATCAGGTTTTTATTTTATAAACGGTAAACAATTGGAACAGAACTTATGGCCAGGCTAGGTATGTCTAGCTAGGCCCGGCGGATATGTCAATAATTACTAACGCTCATTTAGATTTAAATATGAAGTGGGAAATTTATTGATGCAAATATGTATTCTGACTATATTTACATAAATAAGCCCTCATGCAAAAATTGTCGGGTGTGTAATAATTCATAGAACAACAAATGGTATAACGTTCATCACATCGAATAACATATAATATAATTTCAACACATAGAATCGATCAATTGTTAGAATTATCATTTCGTAGAAAATCAGTTCATATATTTTCATTTCTTATAACAACACTTGATATATTTTTTGTTTCGTATATAAACACTAAATATAATGAACACTTAATATAATGAACATTTAATATAATAAAAATTTAATAGAATAAACAAATAATATAATACATACTTAATATAATGAACATTTCATACAATAAACATTTAATAGAACAATCAAAAAACATAATACACACTTAATAGAAAGGTACGTAAATAATAATTATAATATTCGCAACTTTTTGCCAGTACTCCGCCTTAGCTCCGAACTTAATACTTTCCTGGAAGTGGTTGGGTGGATTTGTTCTTGTATGTAAACAGTATGTATGAATACAAGCAAAACTTTTTTCGGTACGCAAAAAAAAATAACCTCGACTTTCTAACCTAACCCGGCCACGTCGGATCTGCTCTGGAAGGTTTTGCTCGCTCGCTTCGCTCGCTCGCTCGTATGTTTTTTTTTGCCAGTACTCCACCTTAGCTCCGAACTTAATACTTTCCTGAAAGTGGTTGGGTGGATTTGTTCTTGTATGTAAACAGTATGTATGAATACAAGCAAAACTTTTTTCGGTACGCAAAAAAAAAACCTACGCTTCGCTCCCGCCTGACCTTCTAACCTAACCCGGCCACGTCGGATCTGCTCTGGAAGGTTTTGCTCGCTCGTATGTTTTTTTTTGCCAGTACTCCGCCTTAGCTCCGAACTACTTTCCTGGAAGTGGTTGGGTGGATTTGTTCTTGTATGTAAACAGTAGGTATGAATACAAGCAAAACTTTTTTCGGTACGCAAAAAAAACTAACCTCGAAGGCCAGGCGGGAGCTCGCTACGCTTCGCTCCCGCCTGACCTAACCTAACCCGGCCACGTCGGATCTGCTCTAAAAGGTTTTGCTCGCTCGCTTCGCTCGCTCGCTTGTTCAAATTTTGTAATTTATGAAAGTACATTATACGAAAAATACATTCTATTAAACGTACATTCTATGAAAAGTAGATTCTATTAAACGTACATTCTATGAAATTATTGTTATAAGAAAAGTGCATTATATTAAACGTGCATTCTATCAAATTATTGTTATAAGAAATGACTTTCTATCAATTGTGCTTCTACGAAATAACGATATATGGAATAAACATTCTATGAAACGTTGTTATACAAACTGAAAATTCTACCAAACGTATGTTCGGTCATATGAAAATATGTTAATTGTTTTTCTATGAAATGAGACGCACCCAAAATTGTCACTTGCCTTCTTGAACTAGAAAATTATTGTAATTTTTGATAATGTATTTTTATATCATATGTCATGTACTGTAGTAGTGACGCAACGAATGTGAATACTTACAATAAATATTCTTATTCGTAAATTAGCGTTTTACCGAATATTACAATGGTATTCAAACGAACAATACTTGTTCTGCATTACGATATTCATATCTCTTAGGGTTGAATTAATAAAGATCATTAGATGTTATCAGACTTAAATATCTGTATTATCAGATTTTTTTTACTAACCGAAATACCTAAGGTACTCTAATATTACACAGAGAAGGGCCCTAAAACCCACACCAAAAGTGTTATTTTCTGGGAATCCTGTCTGGTGTGGGCCCATGACTGAGAATATCTAAGTATCCAAATGTGTCCGGGAATGCTAAGCAATGACATTTTTTTTATAAGTACTTAAAATTAATAGATACCTAAATACGAAAAAAAAACAGTTGAATTTAATTCTATATGAAAATGAGTGCTTTTTGTTATAGCGTAGTCGTGTGAAAAAACGAACTACACTCTCTTAAAATACACTTCAAACGCACGAAGACAGATCGAACCTCCGCGGGATCCGGTACTATAACAATTTTCCGTAACTAGATGGATCGCGAGAGCAAGTGACACAGCCTTCCCCTTCGACGGTTAGATTTACACTGAGCTCGCAGCCCGGGCACGGCCGCGCTCGCGGAAATTCAGTTTTTTTGATGCTTTATTAGACCGAATTTACATTTTACTAACTTTTAAACAATACGATTAAAGATCAATGAATTGTCAATGTTCTTGCGAAAGAGCCGTGAAAATATCATTTGTAGTTTAGAAGCCTTAGGGAATTGAAAATTGAAAACGACCCTATTTCAACATTATTTTTTCCATAGTAATTATTGCTTTAAAATAAAATCCAACTACATTTTTTTAGAAGAAATAGTCAAAAATAACATTTTTTTTTTTCAGATTTTTCCGTTGGCTAGATTACGAGCCTTAGGACTTTAAAAATCACCATTCCACGTACGGAGTCGCCTGATCCCACCGTACACTCTGCAAGTCAGCGTTAAAAGTTGAAATGTCAATGTTTTTAAGGGGTCTGTGTGTTATAGTGTAAGGTTTTGGTTTATCCTTTCTTATATTGTACTCGCAGACAACAAGACAGTGACCATGAAGAGTGCCCACCTGTGCAATATGTGTATTTTTAGCTTGCATGTCAGTGCAAACTACGTCAAGCAATGTTTTACTGTTGTTCGTGAAATGTGTAGGCTTTGATATTAATTGTGTTAACTTGAAGGTGAACAAAAATTGGTTAAATTTTGCTACTTTTGTGCTAGTTGCCTGTGTGGTGTATAGATAGACACCTTTATGATAATAAAGTGTCCCCACACCTGTCCGGCTGCCGCCATTGCCATGAGAGACGTCAACGGGAACGGGCAGTCGTGGTCGACAGAAAACCCATTAAAGTGTTTTATTGAATCTACTCCCGCATGGAAACCCTGGACATCACACTGGCGACGAGGATTAAAAAACGCAACAAGGAAATGTACAAATAACCGATAATAATAATCAGTGGAATCCTTTTAATTAATTTCTGTAAAAGGAAAAGAAAAGGAAAAAGTGGGTTTAGTGGTTTCGAATATTAAAATACCTACAACAAAAGTCGCATAACATTCTGACTAGTACTTTGTGTACTTATGTCAAAAAAATAACAGAGGAATTGAAAACAAACTGATAACGGTCGGCGTAATTAGTCGTGAACAGAATGTGCCCGCTAATATTTACCTAAATGCATTCCCGTTGTTGTGTTATAGTAACAAATTGTTAAATTCGACATAGATATACGTACAATTAAAATATTTGGTTAAGTATTAAATAAAATGCTTGATGGTTGTTAGACAGCCAGTTACAAATTCGTTATCTACCTACAAATGTTTCGTTACATATTAATATTTCTAAATAAAGTTACACATTAAAACTGAATATCTAAGTGCCTTGAGAATAAGTATGTTCAAATAAAGATTACCGTGAAACTAACAAAAGGAAGTAGTAATGTTGGGTAACGAAAACATTCAACATTCTTGTACATATCTAGCTGTCGCGCAATAAGTTGTTATGATATTATTTGTATCTGTGTTCAATTTACGATAATAACTTGAACAAAATTACCATTCCATATGATTCTTAGTAGGTAGGTAAGTAATTAATATTGAAAACCTACCTGTACTTATTTACATCGTAACGTGATCAGGTTAGCTAGCATCAGCTGGACTAAAATATACCTACATACTTTCGATGTAAATAGGTTAGTGTGTTATAGTTAAAATATATCATGTTTTACGGATTACCTACACAACAACAATAACAAAGAGTGCCTGTAAATATTAGTGAATTAAAATAAGTTATGGGGAAGTGAAGCCCCTAGTTCCTCATAAACTGGAAACTAAATACCATCAGTTTATGCAATTCACACCTACTTACATACTGCCCGTCTATGCAAACATATATGAAGGAGTAAAAGCTGCATGAGTTCTATATAGACTGAATGTACCTAATCGCATTTATAATTCTCGGGGCAGTCGTTAGTATTATTATGTTTCTAAGTGCGAGCTAAGTGCGAGTAAATATAGTAAATATAACATAACAAACGCAAAAGAGCTTAAGCTCACCGAGTTTCTCATGTCTTGGGACTGAAAATAATGTGTCAATTATTTGCACTATATGTTATGTAGCAATCAAGATTCAAGGAGTGAATAGTCCTCGAGGTTCTTTGTAAAAGAGCCAAGAGTAATGAATACCCCTGGTACCAAACAAAAGGTGGAAAGGCCTAATCCAGATACTGTTCATTTTGTCCCCCATACAAGTACCTATGTTTCCTTTTATCAACCAAACCGAAGTAAGACTGATGTTCGGCAGTAACAAATTTAACGTTACTAACCATCAATATAATATGCGTGAATTAGTTGTGACATCGGGAGTAGACTATGTGCAAGTACCTTAATAAAACAAGAATAACAATATAAGAGTCACTTGATGACTAAGTAATATAAGTAACCTACTTATCAAAGTACATATTAATATGAACTACTAACTCTTCCTAGTATATACATCTTTGAGACCTGTAAGTTTGTACGGAAACATAAAGAGCTCTATGTAAAACGCGGTGACATTCCCTCATCACGATCTATCCGTCATAAGAATAGCTCGCTCGCTCCACCACCCGCTAAACTGAAACTGCTATCCTCAGGCCCATTAATAATGTCAATTAAGACTTATAATAATTTACCTGATCCTTTAAAAGAAGAAGACGATAAAAGTATATAATTAAACTAAAGCAACTAAGTACTACTAACTAAAGCCTATTACACGCTAAATGAATACTTAGAAGATAAATTATAAACACTTAGTAAGTCCTCCTCTCCCTAACATTGCAGTGCCCAACAGGGTTCACAATGATCTGTGACTTTAAGTTAGCTTCTGTACCTACTTTTGTGATATTGCAATAAATGATTGAGTATTGAGTACATTATTCGGTTGAAAGACGTTGTATAGAAACAAGTAAGCAAACACATTAATGTACACAAAAGCAGTTGAAAAATACAACTGCTTATTACAAAAAGCACAGGTACAGTTGGAAATTCGCATCTAAATAAAACAATATTTAACTAGCCCGTCAGGGTGTCTATCATAATGGTGACACACAACTCTTTACTGCGCGACATAAACTACCTGTCACTTTCATTCCAATATCGTGCGAACTAGACAGGCGATGCTGAGTCGCGCGACAAGATAATGAGCTAGTTACGCAGATGATGCAAATCGGAAATTCAAATATTCGTAATACAATTTGCTTAAATAAACTACCTAAATATTTGGGTATCTTTTTGTCTAGTAGCCAATAAATAAAGGAACTAGAAACACTTTTAAATAAAATTATAGGATTGGACCATAGTTAAAACAAGACTATGAGATTAAAACAAAACCAACAGGATTGGCGGAAATAAACCCTATTTAGGGTATCAAAATAAAATCAGTTGAGCTGTTTCAGCACGAAACAACTACAACACAAGCTGTCATTGATTGGAAATGACAGGGCGGGAAAATAAAATGATCTACGGAGCAGCCTTAAGAAGATATATTATATATTAATACAGGAATGGCAGCTCGTGGTTTCGGCCAATGTCAGTTTAGTAATATTAACTTTATAAAGAATAATAAACCATGCCTGTATATATGTTCGAAAAAATATATTTTCATCATACACCGTAGCAAAATACCATTTCTCATGTTCACTTGAAATGTCCCTTAAAAAGTAGATGAACTACAAAAGAAGCTGTCACGCGTTGGCAATGAAAGAAAAAAAAGTAGTCTTCTAAAATGTAAGTCGTATAGATGGCCGTAATAGGGATACAAATGAAAAATATTACAGTAAATCCGTCGTAGATGGCTAATCGCGAAATTGATTGCATATATAATAAACGCGGTATTTATTTAACAACACTTAAACTCGACAACTAGTATCTATCTATCTATATATATATTACGCGAGGCCGATTTTTGTACATCCCATCAGATCTACAGTTATGGTCCGATTTTGATAAATGATATGTCATTAGATTCGTCTCATGCTGGAGAGGTGCATAAAACTCTTGGAATTTTATTTTTTTCCTGAAATGGTACTGAAAAATGGATTTGAAAAAACTACTGTGCGCTAACCACGTGACCTGTGATCCCTATTTTGACATAAGATGACCGAATAATAATAAGCATGATTTGCTCACAAACCTGTAGTAAGTTGTTCAGCATGATGAAATATTATTTTTGAGTCGGCAACATAATATCCGCAACACTTAAAACACGTACGAATATGCAAAAATAATTTTACAGTTTGTTGACAATGAATGACAGTAACCATATTCTGACAACTATTAATGTCTTTTTTATTGGGGGCTATTATGTCAATGCTCTAAATTGCCAGGTTGTTTTTCTTTTTAAAATGTTGTTATGGAAACTTTTTTCGCATACCTGTTAAAAATGTGGAGAAAAAAGCCGGTTAAGTGCGAGTTGGACTGGTACTCGAAAGACTAGAAATACTGACCGTCATTCAAGAATAGATTATTTTTATAGGCGAGTTTTACAATAAATCAAAGCAGAAAAAAATTAGTAAAACTAATTTAAACGTCATTCAAATAAGTAAATTTATGATAGATTATTAATATTATTATAAATGTGATTATACAATAAGTCCATCAAAAAAAAATTTCAAGGAAAATGGCATGAGTCATGGTAAATTAAATGGTATTTTACAAGAAAAAACTTAGTCCTTCCGCTTGCATGTCAACGGGATGGGAAATGTGGTCGAGTTGAGAATATGGACGACTTGACAATGTAGCTAAGTTGGGAATGTATCTACATTGGTAATATGGATGAGTTGGTAAAATGGACGAGTTGGAAATGTGGACGAGTTGGGAATATGGACGAGTTGGGAATGTGGATGAGTTGGTACAATTGACGAGTTGGGAATATGGACGAGTTGTTAATATGGGCGAGTTGTCAATGTAGACGTGTTGGGAATATGGACGAGTTGGGAATGTGGATGAGTTGGCAAAATGAACAAGTTGGGAACACGGACGAGTGGGCAATGTGGACGAGTTGAGAATATGGACGAGTTGGGAATGTGGATGAGTTGGCAAAATGAACAAGTTGGGAATATGGACGAGTTGGGAATGTGGATGAGTTGGTACAATTGACAAGTTGGGAATATGGACGAGTTGTTAATATGGGCGAGTTGTCAATGTAGACGTGTTGGGAATATGGACGAGTTGGGAATGTGGATGAGTTGGCAAAATGAACAAGTTGGGAACACGGACGAGTGGGCAATGTGGACGAGTTGAGAATATGGACGAGTTGGGAATGTGGATGAGTTGGCAAAATGAACAAGTTGGGAACACGGACGAGTGGGCAAGGTGGACGAGTTGAGAATATGGACGAGTTGGCAATGAAGACGACTTGGTAATACGGACGAGTTGGTGATATGGAAGATTTGACAATAGAGACGAGCTGATAATAAGGACAAGTTGGTATTGTAGACGAGTTGGGAATATGGACGAGTTGGAAATGTGGATGAGTTAGCAAAATTAACAAGTTGGGAATATGGACGAGTTGGCAATAAAGACGAGCTGATAATAAGGACGTGTTTGTATTGTAGACGAGTTAGAAATGTGGATGAGTTGGCAATGTAGACGACTTGGAATTGTGGACGAGTTGGGCATAATATGGACATTGGAATTTGGAATTCGGGTATTAGGTGGGTAGGGTATTTTTGAAAAAAAAAATCTTTTATTCTTTTTTCAAACATGTTTAGCTGTTTTATATATTGGATTTTTGACGTGACAACGTCTAATAAATTGATGAACGCCGGCCGCGCATACGAAAAAAGATGACGTCATTGTAGCAATACTTTAAGATGACGTCATTGTAGCAATACTTTGTAGCGCCGTGGAAGGGAAGGGGAACCACGTGACTGACACAAGCCTACGTCATCATGCTGTTCACAGATTCTCAAACTTTAAAATGTAGAAGAGGGAAGAGGGAAGAGGGAAGAGGGAAGAGGGAAGAGGGAAGAGGGAAGAGGGAAGAGGGAAGAGGGAAGAGGGAAGAGGGAAGAGGGAAGAGGGAAGAGGGAAGAGGGAAGAGGGAAGAGGGAAGAGGGAAGAGGGAAGAGGGAAGAGGGAAGAGGGAAGAGGGAAGAGGGAAGAGGGAAGAGGGAAGAGGGAAGAGGGAAGAGGGAAGAGGGAAGAGGGAAGAGGGAAGAGGGAAGAGGGAAGAGGGAAGAGGGAAGAGGGAAGAGGGAAGAGGGAAGAGGGAAGAGGGAAGAGGGAAGAGGGAAGAGGGAAGAGGGAAGAGGGAAGAGGGAAGAGGGAAGAGGGAAGAGGGAAGAGGGAAGAGGGAAGAGGGAAGAGGGAAGAGGGAAGAGGGAAGAGGGAAGAGGGATTTTTTTTTCTATATAAGCAAATTACGTTCTCCGTTAAAAGGAACAACCATCGACTTGACTTTCGCAAGACACATTACAGCAGAAACACTTCCTTTCATTTCATATTTCTCCTATCATCGTCCTATCCTCTTCAAAATCACTCAAATAGGAATTAGTTAAGTTTTAGTTTACAAGTACAAGCATTGATAATAGTGGATTTTCGTGTAGGTATCTATAAACGTTTTTTGCTCTCTATTTCATACAATTGAGTTTATGTAACATTTTTTAGTATCAATATTTTGAAGTATTTACGATTATGAATGAATAATGAAATGAAATGAAATGAAATGAAATGAAATAATGAAATAATTTATTCAGTAAGTAGGCCACAGGGGCACTTTTACAAGTCAGATTGTGAATCTACCGGCATTTCGCAAGAGGAGACCGCTGTTGAGAAGAAAGCCGAAAGAAACTCAACAGTAAGTCATAAACAGTTACGCACTCCATGATCTCCTTTTTAAAACCTGCGTAGTGAGTGACCAAATCTGTCATTTCGATTCATGTGCTATTTCTGGAAATTGATAGAAATCGATCAAATCGATAAATTTATGTCCTGAAGAAAGAACAACAAATTAAAATTCTACCAATCTGATGTTCGGTCCTATGAAAATATGTCAATTTTTTTTTTAAGATATGGGAGTATTGTCATGAATTATATTTTTCCATAAAACGAATACCTAATATGCATTTTATTTGTGAAACAGATCAGCAGATCACATGTCATTAAAATGCATAAGTTATTTTTACAAAAGAGTTGAAAAAGTTGTCACGATGAAGCCAGCAGTTGGCTATCAGGCCTGGCTCTAGCCTGGCATGTTTTAACGTTTTTAAAACATCATTTTAACGTGTTTTTTTCAGTATTTATTCTTCGTTCCCTAAAAACTTCTTATCGATACATTTAGTAGTTATTTTCTGTAACTGTAACACTACCGGATTTCCATATTCTAGCGGCGGTTCGACGCCGCAACGGGTCTCTAGTTATACTCTATTACTTAAATAAAACGTGTTCTAGAAGTGAAACGATTTGACTTGAATTTGAGTTCACTATAGAATAAGGTATATAACAAAAGAATATATACTAGTAGTAACGACATTTAAAGTATCCGTGCATTATAAATAAACGATTACGAGTACAAGCAAATCCTAACACAGGTATTATGGTAAAGACATCTTAAAGTAAATTGTCGTTTGTGGCGTTTAAAGTACATCTTCAGTTAGAAATTATCAATCACTATAACAGCGCAGTTACCTACGTATTTGCTTATTTCTTGGGGTACGTATGTACATAAAAATCGTAATCAAGTAATCATATTGTAGTACCTACATTCTTACAATAAACAAATAAAAACTTCCTCTCAATATTATGTAATTTGATTGGGTATAATTAAAAGGTATTTTGATTGAGGATTTTATGTTATTCCGTAATATCCTTTCTAGCAGTGTACTCGGTTGTTCGCGCTACGACTAGGTAGACTGAATAATCATTACATCGGGTTTACAATAATAAAGGTACAATGGTGTATAAAAAGTGCCGAAGGAGCACAAAGTATTAAAAAAATGCCGAAGGAGCACAAAGTCCAAACAAAAAAATGCCGAAGGTGCACAAACTACAAAAAAATGCCGAAGGAGCACAAAGTCCAAACAAAAAATGCCGAAGGTGCACAAACTACAAAGAAAATGTATTATAGTCTACAAAAAGTACCATAGTGTACAAAATTTACTATGATGTACAAAATGTACCTTGGTGTACAAAATATACCATGGTGTACAAAATGTACCATGATGTACAAAACGTACTATAGTCTACAAAATGTACCATAATGTTCAAAATGTACTATGGTGTACAAAATGTACCTTGGTGTACAAAATGTACCACGGTATACATAATATACAAAATGCTAACGTGCATACAAAAAATGCCAACAGAGGGACCACAAAGGTGAAAAACTTGCCAATGAACATATAAATAATAAAATCGTGATTATACATGCATTAAAAGTGCTGTCCCTGAATTAAATGGTAAAATGAATAAAAGATGGGTTGGACGAGGGTTTTCCAAATTGAAGACTTTGTTTTAATCGAGACACGCAACATTTATAATATTTTGCATCTAGTCTAGTTAATAACGATCCACGAGCCCTCATAAGAGACGTGGGTAGTGTGTTTACCTATCTATTTTCCTTGAATTATACTCACCTGTAACTTGCAATATAAATTTCAATAATGCAGTAAAAAAAATGTGATTCCTTATGAAGTTACTACGGTATTTGAAATTATGGTCGGTGTACCAATCAATTGTGTAAATTTCACTATATAGAAATTCTAAAGTAAACAGATTTTCTTTTCAAGTGATGACAAGTCAACGCCGGTTTAGTATTCTGAAATACTTACATTTCGTGAGAAGATTTCTAATTTCATACCAAAAATTGGAAAATGTATATTTCATTGAAAAAGGCAAACTGTGAGTTTTCTTGCGGCGCTTCTTTCTCACAAAGGCCTTAGTTGGAAGCGCTGGTAGATTCCTAAATTTTCGAAAATAATAGCTCCATAGTACATTAATTCACGAGTAAATGAATATATATGTAATCCAATGTTATGATTGGCGAAAGCAATAAAATAAAAATAACTGTTACAATACCAAATACAAAATATTCCATTACTTAATTCATTCCATTTACCAATAAAGAACAAAGTACCTAATTGAAAAAAAAAGAAAAAAAAAACACAAATGGAAAGAGGAGGTAATGGAAACGAGAACATAGAATTTTTTAATGATGTAAAAATGAAGACAAAATTATTGAATTATTAAACTACTAAATAATAAGTATCACTCACTAAATTACCTTCATATATGCATAAACTTATGGTTAAAAGCCTTGTCTCAAAAGGAGATTAAATACCGAATACGCGAAGAGTAACAAAGAAAAAACATTTCTTTATGACACATTTATTACAAATTTACAATGAATGAATGAATGAATGAATTATTTATTTCATGTAACAAAGACACATAATTTATTAGTAGAACTTACAAGCTAAGGGGGTTAGTATTGATATAATTTAACTTATAACTAAAACAGAATAACACTGATAGGGGAGTGCAATCCCTCACAGTGCGACATGTAGGGGCAGTCAACCCTGTCCGCTATCATGCGTAGAATGCTATTGGGACTGCGGCGCACCCGGCGCACCAGGGATGCGGCGCGCGCGCGCAATGTAGTATAAAAGCAGTCCACGCACGCCGCTGCGAACATCCCTGATGTGCTACAGAAACGAGGCAGTCCCACCAGCACCCGGAACGCATTATTATACTGGACCCGAAGGGCCCCAAAAGCCCGTTGCGTATACTGCGCCCACAGGTTGCATGTATAGAGGGACGTGCAAAACGCCCTAAACAGAGTAATTTTCACCTCTTTTGAGCACCTTGCAAACCTGCGGGCGATCATATTCGCCCTGACCGATAGGGCCCTTCGTTCCCTTTCCATGTCCAAATCGTCTTTGAGGTCGGCCGCAATCACATGGCCTAAGTACTTGAAACGGTCCACTCTATCCATAGGGGTACCATTGAGGCAAATGGTGGGAACTTCCCATGTTTTCTTGCGACCGCACTCAAACACCATGAACTGGCTCTTCGTAACATTATATTTGAGCCCATGGTCTGTTACATACGCTTCACATATTTTCAGCAGCTTACGCACCCCACACACCGACGCGCTCAGCAGCACCATGTCGTCCGCATAACTTATATTGTTGACACAAACTCCATCCACATGACAGCCGACATGGGTTCTGCTGAGCTCCTCGATAAGTCCGTTGACATACAAGTTAAAGAGCGTAGGTGAAGTTAAACCCCCCTGTCTCACCCCACACTCCAACCTGTACTCATCAGAATGCGCGTCTGCCCATCTAACACTGTTAACCTGGCTTCCATACCAGTATTTAAATATGCGAATGGTTTCCCGCGGTAAGCTGGTGTTTTCTAGCTTCTTCCACAATAGGTCATAGGAAACCAGGTCAAACGCCCTAGATAGGTCGAGGAAACAGGCTACCACCGGGGTTTTACTTTTGACATAATACCTTACAGTGTGCTTAAGACACAGTATCGCTGACTCTGTAGATAACTGTGGTCGGAAACCCATCTGGTTATCATGCAGTTTTACATGGCTCATTAACTGTGAATTAAGCACACTATCAAATATTTTCGCCATGATTGTGGCTAGCGAGATAGGTCTATAGTTGTTTCTATCTGCTAGGTCTCCGGTCCTGTTTTTTACAATAGGTACAACGATTGTTCGCATTAAGTTATCTGGCAGGTATGAGTGCCTATTACACAGGGTATAAAACATTGCCAACACTCTCGATATATGGGGACCTGCATGCTGGAGGTGCTCAATAGAGAGACCATCGAAACCGGGCGATTTCCCTCCCGACATTGATGTAATAATCTTGTAAATTTCCTTGGCGGTAAGGATAGGCCCCACGCTCTCAATTTCGGTCTCACTGTCAAACCCCCCCAACTTCGTTGGACCTAAAGCCGATTTAATTACGAAATGGTCTTTAAAGAGGTTGGCAATGCTTTTCGGGCCACTAACGCCATCTACGCTAGCCGGGTGGCCACCCAAAGGCTTCAATTTGTTTGTGGCCTTCCAAAAGGAACGGAAATCCTTTTTTGAGTGGTGAGAGGTAATAATGTCTTGCTTTATTTGATCTTCGTGATCTTGGCACCATTTTAAGCGTGATTTAAAAATCTTGCGACTTTCACGCATCTCGTTAAAAATAATACCACTTTCCGGTCGTCCGACCATTATCCATTCGTGAAGCCTTTGTCTAGCCACCCCGTGAGCGGCACTGACATGTTTGTTCCAACCCACAATCCGTTTTTTAGCCCTCGGCATCCTGTCCCCCCGACCGACAGTCGCTGCACTCGTAAGGGCATCAACGATTTCATCATACAACCGGTCTAACACTTTTTTATGACCCTGTTCCTGACAAAACCCATCTGCACAAGACACGCATTCCATCGGAAAATTTATTTGACGCAGTCTTTGATGACATTCGTCACGATAAATAACAATTTGGTCAGTCGTTCTTTCCCCCCAAATTACATTTTTACCGACGTGAGCCTGACTTGTAGTTCTAGGGACTATAACATTAAGGTCACATTCTAGAAAAAGCGGAAAGTGATCCGACCACGTAACACAATTTTTATTTACAAAAACATTGCGAACGGAAGACACCGCAGACTCTGATAATACAAAATGATCCAACCATCTTCTGCATAAATGTGCATCACTGACAAAAGTGTAGGTATCTGACGTAATCCCTAGCCTATCTGCGTCCACACAACACCAGTTTTGTTCGTCGCAATAGTTTACCAACTCCCTATAACAACGTTCGTGCGGGTGAGCATTAAAATCACCCATTAAATATAGAGATTCTATCCCACACTCCTCCATTATCGCACTCACCGCTCCCAAGCAGTCTGTGAACTCGCCCAAATTGTCTGCGCAGTCCGTAGGCATGTAAACACTGACTATTAATAACGGTCGACTGTCACTTGTCATAATTTTGATCGCGCACAAACGAGCATTATCGCACTGAACCACTGACACATTTTGAAACGCCGATTTCCGAAATAAAAGCCCAGTTCCGCCAAACGGACGACCGACCACCATGCCATCTCCAGTATCCATGGCAGACGTACCAGTCGAGCCGAAGTCCTCATCAATTGTGTTCAGGAATACAGTCTCTTCAGGAGTTAGCCATGTTTCTTGCAAAGCCACAATATGACAGGTGCGGCACAACTCTCTTACCGTATCTATTGATCGCTTCACGTTTCTGCAGTTAAAGCTGGCGAACCTATATATCTTACTATCCATGTAAAATTTCATCGCGGCCCCACTAGAGGAAGCCTATTGTTCTGCTTGCCGTTATCAGTTCTTGCACCGATCGCGCGTCTGTACTGAAAATGCACAAACTTACGAAAAATAACACCTTGCGGCCATATATTTTTATCCAGGAACAGAGTTAGCTTATTCGGACTAACGAAAAACTTGTAGGCTTTGTGATCAGTATTTCTTTTTATGTCAATTTTCTCTAAGAATACTCTTTCCTTTGTTTTGGCCATAATGTACTCGATTATATCTTTTTCTTGTGTGTCTTTATGCACGTTGGATATGAACATTGGAGTTTTGCGTTCCGCAGCCTTAAATTTAATATCTGAGTCATTTGCCACACCAAATTGACCTCTGTAACGATAATTCAACTTATTTTTCTTGTATGTTACAGTTTTGTAACCATCATCGTCCATATTGAAATTTTCAATTTGTTTTTGTTCCGAACATTCTGAAGCGAACCTCTTATCAATTAATTCGCTATTTGTTCTAACACTTGGCGACCTAACGGTTTCATGTTCAAGCAGCTGATCGCCCGAATGACTCATCACGCCCGCTGCGTTCGCGCCGGCCAGTAACGGTACCGTGGTAGATTTTTCGCCTGCAATGCGTTGTGAGGTAGATTGATCACTCGGTTGTACCAAAGATCTATAATTCAGGCTACCATCGTTTTGAATAGGAGACAACGTATGATCTTTTACTGAAGGTTCACTACACTTCTCAGTCGTTTCATGAATATGAGAACTATGAGATAGTCCGACAGGGCCGCTATCCATACACCATGCTCCGCGCCTGTTGTTTACCTTACATATAGACAAGCGCGCCGGCGGAGATCCACTATTTATTCCTAACAATTCGCTCTTTACTACTTCAAGATCCTTGAGTGTGGCGAAGTTCACTTTGACGTTGTCCAAGTCAGCTTGAAGCCGCACCAAATCCTTTAGTAGTTTTGTACAGTCCAGGTCGAATGTCACCGGCGGCAATTTTTCCAATTCTCTTGCCACAAATATAGGCATTACATCAGGATCTGTAGACCTCATTAATTGCACAATGTCATTTATGTCACGCTGGCTTTTACCATCTCCTTTTCGCTGTACATTTCGCTTATTTGTAGGCAGCGATTCGAATAATAACGACTTTGACGTTTGGATTTCGTCACTTGTAAATGCCGACGTACACAACCGCACAAGTGATTCCTCACCTATTACAGAGAGTTTGTTTTGTATATAACACAACATTTCGTCTATAATTATTCGACACGAATTACACTGCACCGAATTCGACATATTTACGACACTCGCATATGCGCCGATAGCAACAGAAACCGTGCGTCACTAATGAGCGCGCACGCGAGACGACAATACAGTTGTTGATAAGATCAAACTCGTGTTACATTTCAATGTACATTCAAATTCATGATTAAGGATTAAATTAGAAATATTACATTTCCAACTACAGTCACAGAATAAAGACACTACTACAGTCTAGTGACCGAGATATTACTAATAGGTATGTTGTGCATACCAGTTACTTTGAACTATGTTGTCTGTTTTGCTCACTGCGCCGACGCACAAGCAACCCATATTAATGGCGAAACTCTCATCCTCGCTGTCACAGCGAACGTGCTGGATGCACTACACCGCCACGATAACCGTGCTCAGCTGAACCCTGAGTCTGAGCGAATGCTTCGCACCTTGGTGTTTGGCGTAGCTGGCTGGTGTGGGGCATCTAGAGGTAAGCCTCGAATTTAGTTCAATTCACTCAGACGGAGCAGTGAGCGAATCCGCAGAATATTTGTAATTACTAATAATATGAATCAATCTAGATTCCAGAAATATATTAAATGTACATGTAATACAATGGTGATATGAAATGTTAATACCTTGTAATAATTAAATAAATAAGGTGTCAATAAATAACTATTTCAAATTTATCAAAAGAGGATGGTGTGGTGTATAGATAGACACCTTTATGATAATAAAGTGTCCCCACACCTGTCCGGCTGCCGCCATTGCTATGAGAGACGTCAACGGGAACGGGCAGTCGTGGTCGACAGAAAACCCATTAAAGTGTTTTATTGAATCTACTCCCGCATGGAAACCCTGGACATCACAGCCTGTAACATGTCAATGTTGAGGTCACCCAGCAAAATCAGGTGATCATATATTGGTATCGAACTAATCGAGCCCGAAATGGCGTCAAAAAATAAGTCAATATCCATCCAAGGCGGCCTGTACGCTACTCCTATCACTAGTTTTTTCCCATTGAGGATTATATTGATCCACATCTGTTCCACCGACTTATGCTGAGGATCTACGGGGTGTGGCCAAGTGTGAGCATTTAAATAACGTTTAATATAAAATCCAACGCCTCCTCCACGCAAGCGTGTGCCCGGTGGACGGGGACTGTGTCGGAGCTTGAACCCAGGTAGGACAGGCGCCCGCCCTTCTTCCCCTTCTCTCAACCAGGTTTCGTTTATTGCTAAAATATCCATATTTTGACGTATGCACGCAGCAATGAAATTGTCATGGTTCGTGCCAAGTGAACCTGCATTATACAAACCTACCCTTAACTGTTTACATGCCATTATACTTGCATGAATGCATAGCGCAACAAACCGGTTCTGCGTTTGTGATAAACAAGATAACTAAGCGTGCTACAGCGTGTAGGTTATTTGTGTATAAGCATAGCATGGTGTGGAAAGTGATGCGAATAATTGCGTTTAAGTTGTGATAATGTGTGTTTTTGTGTGGTAGTTTATGTATGACGAGTGTCGAGAGTGATGTTAAGAAGTTTACGTGATAATAGTGTAATGAATTCAACAAAACGGAAACTTTGAGACCAGATTTCGTATTTCGACTACAAGGAAACAAATAAGACAGAACAATAAAAACAGATTTAAACAGGACAATCAAACATTTTGTGTACCAAAAACCCGTTCGAGATCATGTTCTGTTCGAATGCGGTGCCGAGGTGCGTCCGTGCCCGCTCGCTGTCGCACGTAGACCTTACCATCCCTGGTCCACACGTAGCGCCAGCCGAATTGCTGCTTCAGTTCTCGGGCCTTCTGGAAGAGACGCCGATTGTATGAAGTCAGCCGTTCGTTGACGTAAAAGCGACAATTTGGGCCACGTATGCCGGTGCCTTCTGTGGTCACGCCGCGGCGCACCCGCGCTGCCTGGAGCAGCTGGTCTCGCACGGCGCGGCGCGCCAGGCGCACCACGAGCAGCCGCGGCCGCGGCGCTGGACCCTGGACGCCCTCTTCCAGCTGCGGCGCGCGACCGAAAATTGGACAAATGAAATTTAACCCCCCTTAAGGAAGGCCTATACCTTATTGAAGGAGCAGACTGAATTTTGAGCTGATGGCAGCGCTTTTATATCAGGCTCGCTGACAAAAGGTTCCAGAATAGATAAAAATATGAATTTTGAATTTTATGAAGTACTATAGGAATCCAGCCAAACGATAAAGTTATTACGACCTAAGTCAAATATATCCAACCTCACCGCTTTGGAAGTAAAATTACGTGAAATGGACAATTTTATATGACAAGACGTTGCTATGACATTTTTTCAAACAGAAAAGTCATAACAAATTAAATATGCAAAATTTGTGCTTTTATGGAATAAAACTTTACAAAATCGTGATAAAAGGCGGAGAGGAAAATAATGTTAGTAGTAGCCCGCGTTAAACGTTTCAGCCAACATATCGAAGCAAGCGAATTATACCGAACGTTCAACGTACTAGAGATAAACAGAGCATTGAATGATAAAAGGGAGCCCCGAATTTCATCGCTTAAAGGAATTACCAAGGTAAGTGAACACTACAACGTGCCAGAATTCAAGCGCAATCTGTTGTCTGAAGGAGTTATAGCAAGACAGGGTTACCAAATCGTCAAGCAAAATTATAATGCATTAATTTATAACGGAAATAATTTAGTAATGTGCGCATCTTTAGAAAGGGACAACTTGTACAAATTAAACATTAAAGTGATTCAACAGCAGAAGTTCAACAGAGGCCCGTTGGAACCAGGTGGTGTCGCACACTGTTCAATAAACTCAGTCGTCCTTGAAAATGATGCTCCTGTAATTAGACGAAATTTTACAGAAATATATTCGGACGAAGTGGCAGATGATCAGCAGCCTTTTGTTTCAGTAGAAGAGGACGGAAATGAGCAACAAAGCAATGAAGGTGGATAATGATGAATTTTATGATTGTGAAGCAAGTATGAGAACTGTTGAAGATGAGCAAGATGCAACATACATGCCTTCAAATGATTTTGATGCAAGAGATGTAGGTCCTCTCAACATAACCCTTCGTCCCAGAGGAAATAGAGTGTTTGAATCTAACATAGTAGCTTTTGCCATTCCTGATCCTGAGATTTATGATGAGGCTGATGTCAGCTGTGCTCAATGTGATAAATGGCGTGAAACCTGTCCAAATGGAGTAGGAGCACAACAAAATAAAATGTGTAAATGAGTAAGATCGTTATTTGGCCTTAAACAGGATCCAGGTGGAATAGAAAGTTTATTTAAAACAACTTGATTCACAAATTTAAATTATATTAGTATACAGTTTTTTTTTTATTCTACTATTGTAGAGTTTGTTTACAGTTAGTTATGTATAATTTAAGTGGGAGTATTAGAATAGAATAGAATAGAAAAATTTATTTCATGTAACTAAGGACACATATTTTATTAGTAGTTAGACCTTACAAACTAGGGTTAGTAGGTAATTACAATTAAAACAAAGCAAATTACAATTAAAACAAAACAAATTACAATTAAAACAAAACAACATTGACCGGGGAGTGTAATCCCTCGCAGTGCAGCATGTAGGGACAGTCAACCCTGTCCGCTATCATACGAAGAATGCTGTTGGGACTGCAGCGCACCCTGCGCACCAGGGATGCAGCGCGAGCGCGCATGGTCGTATAGAAACAATCCACGCGCGCCTCCGCGAACATCCCTGATGCGCTACAGAAACGAGGCAGTCCCATCAACACCCGGAACGCATTGTTATACTGGACCCGAAGGGCCCCATAGGCCCGTTGCGTATACTTCGCCCACAGACTGCACGTATAGAGGGAAGTGCAAAACGCCCTAAACAATGTTACCTTCACCTCTTTGGAGCACCTTGAAAATCTGCGGGCGATCATATTTGCCCTGACCGACAGGAGTGAGTATTGAGTTATGTAAATTATAGTAGGCTGTATATCAGTTTTTTAATGTCTCTGGTTAAAACTTATTTAAAATTAATGTCACTGTAACTTTGTGTCACTTCAGAAAAATATTATAGTTCCTGATATATATGAAGAAATCTTGTTTATTTTCTTAATGTTCAATAAGTACGACATTTTTCGAGAGGACAGGCCAAAATAAGTCCAAATGGAAACGCGAGCGCAGCGAGTGCAATTTTTTTTGTTAGTAATTAACGTAAATTGAAAGAAAATCATTCAATACATTTCGAGCAAGTGCGGAATATTACAAGTCACGGGACCGAGAGATCTTGCCACGAGCCGAAGATCCATTGGACGCGACGAGTAAAGACTCGAGAGTCGAGGCTGCCCAATAGACCTACGTTAAAATCACAAAGCTTCATCAACCGAGCGAGTGAAGCATCTCCGTTACAACTTGGGCGAACATTCTTTCGTATGTACCTGACGATTCGAAAGTGCTTGTAGCTAAATGAATAAAGAATATTTTAACTTTGACTTTGACTTTATGTCCGGATGTTTGGATGTTCGGATGTCCAGTTGTTCAGATTTCCAGCTATTCTCGCCTACCGATCGCATTTCTCAACCATATTTCATGAAAATTTGTGAGTTGGTTCGATAAGTGTGAAGAGACTACATGTCTATCTTCATAGTCTATGGTATCCGTTCCTATGGATACGTTCGAACTGTTATTTTTTCACTGTCACAATTGTCATCAATGTAATATTCAACTACATTTGTTGTCGTGATATTTATCTAAAATAATACAGCTTAATACTTGCGTATTCCTTTTATTTATTAATCACAAAAACTTAAAATGGTAGCAGAGCGTTAATCATCCATATATTTCTGAAGTGAAGTGTTAAACTCGTGCAACATTCAACGATGCCGAAAACGACATATCACATCGAATCTTTGGATAAAGATAATTATGACACCTGGGCAATTCAAGCCGAAGCAGTGCTGATAAAAAATAAACTATGGAAGTATGTTGACGAACCATTACCTCCATCTGCAAGCGCTGATGATCTTGACGGCGACAAACAGGCAAAATCAGAACTCATCCTACTTATTGCTCCCTCGCAACTGAAGGATATCAAAAAATGCACGTCTGCCAAAGCCCTATGGGACAAACTGAAGGAGATTCATGCAAGTAAAGGCCCCGCTAGAAAGGCTACTCTCCTAAAGCGGTTAATACTTACCAAACTCGAAGACAACAACGTTCGAGAGCACTTAAACAAATTTATGGATACGGTTGATAAGTTATCAGAAATGGACGTAGCTATAAACGAGGATTTACTTACTATCCTCATGCTCTACAGCCTATCCTCTGAATTCGAAAACTTTCGTGTAGCTATGGAGTCACGTGACGTTCTACCGAAACCTGAAGAACTCAAAATAAAAATAATTGAAGAGAGCGACGCTCGACATCGGGACGTTGAGGTCAGTCCACATCAACATGAAGATGAAAATGTACTCTACGCATCTTGCAAAATCTGTAAGAAATCGGGACGCAAATTTTTTCAGAAGAAGACGCACAAGATTTGCTCTACCTGCTGGAAGAAAAATAAAGATACAAATTCAAAAAGTTCCTACTTTGCTGAAGAGTGCTTCCTCACTTCAAACCAAAATATCCAACAGAACGATTGGGTACTGGACAGCGGCTGCACCTCCCATATGACGTTTCAACGCGAAAACTTCAAAAACATGACGGTTGTTTCAAGAAAACTTAATTTTGCTTCGGAACAACACTCTACTGAAATTAAAGGTGAAGGCAGAGTAACACTGAAAAACAAATCTGGGACAATTAACCTCGAAAACACTCTGTATGTACCATCACTTTGCAAAAACCTACTATCAGTGCCAAAAATTACTCAACATGGAGCTTCTGTCACTTTCATTAACGACAAAGCACTTGTACGCAATAAAACCGGACACGTGGTTATGACTGCAGAAAAATCTATGAATAGTGGCCTCTTTTATGTGAAATCGCAAAACGTTGAACGAAATTATTCAGCAACGCCTGAAACTAGATCAACAAATTCGAATAAAGGCTCCCTATTAGACTGGCACAAGAAGCTTGGACACATGAACGACAAAGACCTCCATCTAGCACTCAACAACGAGTCTTTGATTGGATTGAACTTCGATAAAAAAGAGTCTCTGTCAGACTGTGACGCATGCATTCAAGCAAAAATGACACAAGTACCAAGCCCTCCACAAAGAACAACTCCTCGTACTACTGAACGCCTGGAGATTGTTCACAGCGACGTGTGTGGTCCTGTCGCACCGTCCTACGGCAAAAACAGATACTTTGTCACATTTATTGACGACTACAGTAGATATGGACGTGTCTACTTCATGAAGAATAAATCAGAAACACTGGAACACTTCAAAACCTACAAACAAGAGATGGAAAACTTTACTGGAAACAAGATTAAAAACTTACAAACAGATAACGGCACAGAATATGTGAACACCAAATTTAATGCCTATCTACAGGAACATGGGATTGCAAGACGTTTATCCGCGCCCTACACGCCACACCAGAATGGTCTCGCTGAACGTAAAAACCGGACTTTATTAGAGAAAGCAAGAGCGATGCTTATTGACGCTAAGGCACCATTGCATCTATGGGCAGAAGCTATTAACACGGCAAACTATCTCTCCAATAGAAGCGTAAACAGTGCCATAGAAAACAAAACACCGTTTGAGAAATGGGTCGAGAGGAAACCATGTATCCATCATCTCCACACATTTGGGTCAAAAGCATTTGTGCTTCTTAAAGGTCCTGCCAAGGGTTCCAAATTTGCACCTAAGGCAATTCCTGGAGTATTTGTCGGATACTCTGATACCAGCAAGGCATACAGGGTGTATGTTCCAAACAAACGCAAGTCACTTATTTCCAAAGACGTAAAGATTCTCCAGACAAACTTCTATTCTGATTCGATTGACAATATAGACAATCTTACTCACTCTGTTTCGATCCCGACTCCTAAAATACAACTGAACGTTGAAGACTCTGAAGAAGAGCAGATTCCAATTCCAAGCGGTCCAGATTCTACACAACAAGTCGCAACTATTGATCAAGAATATGACTCGGATGACGAACAACAAGAATATTACGAACTCCCTGATCATCATGATGATGTTGTCGAACATGATGAATCTGAACCGGATTTAAATCAAGATGAAAACGATGAACTAAATCAACGTGAAAATGACCAACACGGTCAACCCGAATCTGAACTTGAAAACAACGAATTGATTCAACATCAAAATGACGCAGGTCCCCAACCTGAACCTGAATTGGAGCGATATAACTTCAGAAACAGATCAGCGACACAGCGACCACAACGGTATGATGACTTTGTACTGGCTGCTGTAGCTGAAATAGAAAATCTACCGAAAGATCCAGAAACTTACAAAGAAGCAATTGAATCAACTTATAAAGAAAAATGGCTCGAAGCCATGCTGAGCGAGATAAATTCACTACATGAAAACCAAACATGGGACTTAGTGAATTTGCCTAAAGGCAGAAAAGCATTGCCATGCAAATGGATTTACAAACTCAAAATGAATCCAGACGGATCTGTCGATAAATTTAAAGCAAGGGTAGTTGTTAAAGGTTACTCTCAACAACAAGGCGTGGACTATGATAAAACTTTTAGTCCTGTGGCTCGCCTTAGTACGATACGGGCAATTATAGCAATTGCGGCCAAAGAAAATCTAAAACTACGACAGTTTGATGTGGCAACGGCCTTTCTTAATGGTTCTGTTAAAGAGGAAATCTATGTCAAACAGCCTGAAGGCTTTCACGACGGAACCAATCGTGTCTGCAAACTCAAGCGCAGTTTATATGGACTCAAGCAAGCACCACGGTGTTGGAATTCGTGCATAGCCCAATTCCTACAGCATGCCGAATTTCAACAAAGCGAAGCAGATCCTTGCCTATATATAAGAGTTAGAGGCCAGTCCAAAGTCTTAATCGGACTATACGTCGACGATGGACTTGTAGCGTCAAATACGACCGCTGCTGCTGACGAGTTTATTGAGGAACTGAAAGCAAGATTCAAAATAACTCTTAAATCTGCCTCTTATTTTCTGGGCATGGAAATTAAAACCGAAAACAAAGAAATAACACTCAGTCAACAGAGTTACACAAAGAAGGTTCTTGGAAAGTTCGGTATGCTGAACTGCAAACCAACACCGACGCCCATAACTAAAGAAAGTATCAACGATACAGAACTTAGTGTCCAAGACACCACAGTTTTTCCATATAGACAGGCCGTTGGAGCTCTTACTTACTTGGCAGTGGGTACAAGACCCGACATAGCATATGCTGTCAGCAAAGCGTCAAGAAACTTAGAGACACCAACATCTAACGACGTAATGCTAGTCAAACGGATCTTCCGTTATCTAAAAGGAACCACAGACAAAGGCCTTGTGTATAAACACACAAAAGACTCACCCAGAAACCTACTCTGTTTTTCTGACTCAGATTTTGCAGGAGATCAACCAACGGGACGATCGACATCTGGGATGGTCTGCTTATTATCAGGAGCTGCTATAAGCTGGAAAAGTCAGAGACAAACGACTGTGTCAATTTCATCCACCGAAGCAGAGATTATCGCTGCTAGCGAAGCTTCCCAAGAAATATTGTGGTTGAATGGCCTATTTAAAGGTTTAATCACCTTGGAGAAACCGGAACTTTACCTGGACAACGAATCGGCTGTAAAGTTATCTCATAATCCAAAATACGAATACCACAAACGTACTAAACACATTAAGCTCAAGCATCTTTTTGTACGTGAGTGTGTCACCAACGGCGAACTGCTAGTGAAACAAGTTCCATCCTCAAACCAACTGGCAGATATGCTCACCAAGCCGCTTTTTGGTCCAAGATTGGATGAATTAAGTGAAAAAAATTGGATTGAAAAGAATTTTCAAATAGAATTCTCAAATTCTTAAGAGTTCAGAGGGTGTGAAGAGACTACATGTCTATCTTCATAGTCTATGGTATCCGTTCCTATGGATACGTTCGAACTGTTATTTTTTCACTGTCACAATTGTCATCAATGTAATATTCAACTACATTTGTTGTCGTGATATTTATCTAAAATAATACAGCTTAATACTTGCGTATTCCTTTTATTTATTAATCACAAAAACTTAAAAATAAGTATACAGATCTTTCTTGTCAAAATGACGGGTATTAATGGGACAGGAAACGTAAAAAAAAATTCAGTAATTTGGAAACAAACTCGCGAGGTTTATCAGCTCTTTTGGCATGGGCAACATTTGTTATCACAGTAGGCATGCGCATGCCATTATTATCCTAAATAAAACAACTAACTGCGCCGGCTCAGCGTCCCAAAATGATTCTTGCTTGGCCTCCGACACAAGAGCTCGCCATTCTACCCGATCCTGCACAATCTCTCGCCAGTTTGGGACTCATTATTATCCTGCTATTACTTATTCAAAACTTGTTCATTAGAAATGTGCCGAGCTTTGTGAAGTCATAGTCTTAAGTAAATTAGCAGATTATTGGTTTTCAGGCCTCGTGGCCCAGGTCGGCAGCCCGAGCGCCGGCGGCGGCGGCAGGGCCTGCGAACATTACATTAAGTACTTTTATTGCATCAGCGAGATCAAACGCGACGCTCCCGGAGATGGAGAAAAAACAGCTCGCCCTGCCTACTTAATAACTTTACAGTAAATTGAAATTGCGTCTTGTCTTCATGAGATGGTGATAGAATTACGTAGAAATACAGGAGAAGTACAAGGTCGTTTCTTATTGACATGGTGCTGTTGAGTGCCTCACCCTGTGGCCTAACGAAGCTGCTGGCAGTATGTGAGAGGTTTGCATTGAGTCATGGCTTGCAATATAATGTTAAGAAGAGTGAATGCATGGTCTTTCGAGTCAAAGGAAAAGATCTGCCGCCTGTACCTCCCATTCGTTTGTACGGCACGCCTCTAAAGAAGGTGGATTCTTTTAAATATTTAGGGCACGTGGTAACCTGTGATCTGAAGGACGATGCAGACATTGAGCGAGAGAGAAGAGCATTGTCTGTCAGAGCGAACATGGTGGCCCGCCGATTTGCTCGTTGTACAGCTGAGGTTAAAATAACGCTATTCAGAGCCTTCTGTACATCCGTTTACACGGGCAGTCTGTGGGTCTCTTACACGCAAAAGCAATACAATGCTCTACGCGTGCAGTACAATAATGCGTTCAGGGTGCTGATGGGGCTACCTCGTTTCTGTAGTGCGTCTGGGATGTTCGCAGAAGCAGGGGTGATTGCTTTTATGCAACCATGAGAAAGCGGTGCACATCCCTGGCGCGCAGGGTGCGGGCTAGCGCTAACGGCATCCTGAGGGCATTTGCCGAAAGGTTTGATTGTCAGTATTTGAACCACTGCCATATGGTTCATGTACTGACAATCAAGCCTTTCAAGTCCTTGTAAGTACTGGGCGAATTTATTAAATGCATATTATATTATAATACTCATACTCATACTCATACTCATTTATTTATAAAATGTTTTTCAATTTTACATGTCACATATTAAATTATCAAATTATATTAGGTTACATTATTCTATACACATTTCATATAATCAATCATTAAAATAAAATACAAAATTTAAATAATGTTTACAATTTATAATTTCAGTACAATATACAACCTATAATACACCTAATAATAATGTTACACTAACCGTAGGATAAGAATTTCAGTCTGTTACTAACATATTTTGTAAGCACTATGATCCCAGTTGGTCGAAATAAATGATTTTTATTTTTATTTTATTTTTATTTATTTCCGGCAGATTATTTATCATTATTAGATCATTTCCCCGTCAAATATTTATCCTGATCAGGATGAGAGTGATCAGCCGTAGTCATATACAATTATACAATACCTATAAATGTGTGTATCTAGAATACCTATACTAGATTTTTAAAAGCTTTTTTTTAACTTGCAATGTATGTATGTAAGTATTTTTGTTCGGGTGGAATCTTGCAACCCAATTTTGAAGCAGATATCGTCAACCGATTGAGCTGAAATTTTGCATACTTTCTTAACTTTGATGACAATACAATAATATGGTACCATGGGGCTGATCTGATGATGGAGCCGGAAGGTGGCCATAGGAACTCTGTAGTAGAAAAAGCAATCCTACCGAATTGAACACACACACACAACTGGCAACTGCAATCTACGAACCGAGAGACACGATTATATTAAAATAGATTGGAGTTCTTCTGGATCATATGGAAAAAGGTACGCATTTGGGATTTGGGACATCGTTTATGCGGAAGTAACCACCTAGGGGTGACGTCGAGATTCCCTGAGATTACATTTTAATAGCGCCTAGAAATGTTACCAGGGAAGGGAACGCCTGAATGTAATAAGTGTATCTTACTGAATATAACATATTGTTTTTTTTTTTTGAGAAAGAAATTCGAAATGTCTTATACTTGCTTAGCCAAGACATCGGCATCCTGAGCTGTACAGAGGATACCTCTACATAAAAAATGTTCGCTCTGTCTATTTCTGTTTAGTCCAACATTTCTTCAAACACAAAAGCATCCAAGTTTCAAGATTACCTCTTTTCAAATAGGTATAGGTACTTTATTTTAACATATCGCACATTGGGAATCGGATAAACGAAGAGATTAGTATTTTTGAAAATGACATGCTTCGTGCAGAGTTCAGAGACGGTTGGTTTCACACCCTATTTGGCATTCGCCCAGGTGTCGTCCGGCGTGCCGTGCCGGCGTGCCGTGCCGGCCGTCGCCGCGCCGCTCGCCGGCGAGTGCTCCGGGCGCCGCGAACTGGGTCACCGGCGAGCAGGAGATCCCCCCGGCGCCGGCCTTCCCTCATCCTTTAACTTGTTAAAACACATTATGTTTACAATATAAAGTATGACATCCCCTAGAGCCTCTTGTTTATTTAAATATTTACAATGCTCTTGCTAAGGTTAACTGCCCCGTTATTATAATTTTTCTGTACGTGTTTGTCACCTACCTTCTTCTAAATGGCTGGACCGATTTAGATAAAACTTTGTGTGTACATATATTTCTCTCCTTAGATGGTTTGAATATATGTACCTACAATTGGGCCCGGTAGATGGCGTGATTTTAAATCTTGAAAAAAAAAACTGAACAATTCATTGACAACACTTCATAATTTTGAGCACAGTACTTTTATTGGCTAGCTAGGAACACTAGAATAAAATAAGCTACACGTATATTTATATCTTCATGTCATCCTTCGTTTTAGCAAGTTTTACTTGAAATAAATTCAAACCTATGTAGTAAACACAGCTGAACCAATTTAGATGAAATTGGTGCGGAGTTAGATTGAGTCCCGGGGAAAGATAGCAATATACAATAGTTTTTAACCAAATCATGGTAATCAAACTTGCATGGGGAATCAATATTGTTTTCAAATCCTCTTTAAAAAAATCGAAACATTGTTTTACGATTCGTTTTTAATCGGCTTCAAGGCCTTCAAGGAATGCGTGTTGTAGGTATTTAGTTTTCACTTTTTGACTTGACCTGATGTGTTTACTGGATTTAATTTAATTATAACGTGGATAGGTATATAGCTTGTATCAAGTTTGAAGTAAGTAAAAATTGTGCTCATATAAAACTTTTAAGTAAGTTTGGGCTAGATTTAATTCTTAAGAATGAATATCTTTATAAATTGTAGCATGTGTCGTATTCTGAATGTTTCATGGAAATCTGTTGCGTGGTTTTAAACATTGTACTTAAAATGGAACGTACATTAATTTTGAGGCGGGATCTTAGACTAGAAGCTATACGCGGCCGCCAGAAGCGCAGTCCAGTAGACGCCATGCGGTAGCCATCCCACTAATACTTATCAGAGATCACTAGCTATTTCCTCTGTCGCTCATGCAGGAACCAGCCAAGTGGCGCGGTGCTAGTTATTATTTTTAAACAAAATTGCAACAACAGGATCATCCAAATATTTTGAATTCGTTGCAGCATTATTGTCGAAACGTTTCTTTGTATGATTGGCGGATAAAAATGTTTTTCCTTATGTTTAATGTTTATTTTGTCAGTGAGTGGCGCAGGCAGGTGGCGCTAGCCGGAGCGGCACACCTTGTTGTCTGACACCACGGGTCCACTGTCGGGTCAGGATCGGGAGCAGTGAGTTCCCTAACCCTGGCATGGGCGGGCACGGGGCGTTTCGTTCGCAATTTCGCATCGATTCTTGTAAAGCTGCGGCAAACTGTATGTAGCGAACTCTACCGATCTTCTTTGTTGAGCAATATGTTGATTTGTACAAGACTATTACGGGAATAATATTGATATATTATCCCCGTATTAATAATCTTTTTATGATCCTGCACCAACTGCTAGTTTCTGTTTGGCCCTATGGTTGACTGGTAGAGAATGCCTTATGGCATTAAGTCCGCCATTTGTACTTTTACTTTGTATTTTGTGCAATAAAGTTTAAATAAATGAATAAATATATTACAATTTATCATTGCAATGCTTATTCTTTTACCCCATGTAGGCTCTAGTATTAGTAGAGCGAAAAAGATAAACAAGATCTTTATGATAATGAGTTCTCTTTTAGTCATCCCTTCTAGACCGTGAACTTAACATTTCGTTCGAATTCATTAAATAAAGTCGAGGTAATTAAATAATCACTTTTTGAACGCGATTAAGTCCCGTTTTGTTCATCATCATCATTTATATTTTAAGAGCTGGGCTCATGCCGGTGGAGTCATTTACAGCTCATTCTACACTTCGCTTTTTCTTATACTTCTTGTTCTTCCCGTTTTGTTATATTATAATAATGTTTAAACGGTAAAGTTGAGCAAAATGAAAACAAGAAATAGCAATAAAAAGATAGGTAATTTCGCTGAAAAATGTTTTGAGGCAAATGCTACCTAATATGATAAATAGCAGTCTCTACCGGCCAGACTCCGAGAATTCTCATTTCAGAGAAAAGCTACATTTGTCTGCGCGTTGAGATAAATTACAAATGCAAAATAGCTGCGGATGGCAGTAACAAGTCGTTTATCGTTTACCCGACTCCGCACACAACTCCCGCGAGCAGTAATATGTAACAAAGGTAAAAGCACCCATCATTTTAAGGGCCCTTCTAACCTTCGACGTAATTGAGTGCGGCCGGCGACTATAAAGATCTATCTATGTAATGGGGCTCAGTGTAAGATGAGTACCTTCGCTAATAGCATATAATGCCGCCGCATCTACGGCGCTAGAAAGTCTGCGGCGCGCGGCGGCCGAAAAGTTGGAAAGGACAATTACGGCAGCGTGTCGATAACGACGGCTATCAGAGTGTTTATCTTATCCCGCGAGTGACCCCCGAATGTAGGGCGGCGGGCGCGGCGGAGGGGCCGCCCGAATAGCCTCCTAACTCCGCGGCAATAGAATCGTTCCGCGACGGCTAATCCCCGATCTCGAGAACGAGCCTCGCACCTGAGCGCCGGATTAACATCCATTCATACAGAGATTTCGGAGAAAACTCAAGGAAATAAAATACATCCGGAAGGATTGGGATCGCGCGATGATCGCGCCGGACGCGGAAATAATAGTCGCGGTGATTTATGGAGGTTGTACCGACGGGCGCCCGCTGTTGTGCCGCTATTTACATAATAAGGTCGAGCGCTGGGGATTTTATTGAGAAAGATTTTTTCATAAATATTCTGTTCGCTGCAGTGATATGCATAATGAAACTATTAATAATGATTATTATGTCGTCTGTCGAGCGACTGGAGCGTGGCATATGGCTTGGTCATTGCTTTATTCCGTGCTTCAAAAGGAAAGACGGAAAATACGAAATACCCAATCTTCTTTGTAAGCGAGCGCTCTCGAGTTGTCAAGACATAATTGAAATATTGTCCAACTTAAGTCCCTTTGAGAAATAATAGTAACAAACGTTAGTAACGCTTGTTAAGAAAAAAGAAGGATGTTTTTTATCAGTAATCGGAATTAGGTGGAACTAAAACACGAAAACCAGCTGTGTGGACGTAACATAGGGTATGTAATAGCTTTGTAACATATTTTGGAATCCGAGGATTCTATAATACATATTGTTTAGTATTCGTCGTTTAAGGTAGGTATAGGTACTTCATTGTACTTCCTTACGCAAGGTAGGTGTTTAAACTCTACCTACTTCCATTGCTATTGATACGGTGCAGGTACATAGGTGCATACGTCGTAAATGAAGCCCTTGAGTGTGTATTACGATATTTATGATCAGTAATAACAGTTACGTTACTACTACTACTCGTTAAGCGGCCCGGATTGTCATCTCACGCAAGACAGCGTCGCGGGACGTAAGTTACAGGGCGCCTGTACCGGGCGTTATGGTTATGTCAATACATATTTAGTAGGTATTAAACGTCTATTTATAGTATTTTTAAATCACACTAATATTATGAAGGCGAAATTTTGTGAGTGTGTTTATTATGAGTATGTTTTTTCTTCACGCTCAAACGGCTGAAAGTAGCTGACACATGGGCTATTTTTTAGCCCGAAAAAATATAGTGTTCCTGTGAGATGAGCGGGTAACAACGCGGGGCGCAGCTAGTATTGTAATATTTATTAGCTGACCGTGCGCTCGTAATTGTCCGAAGTGTTGGACTCGAAGGGTAATGAAATCGTTTGATTACGCGTTCCAGTCCCGTTCTGTTGTAGGATATAGGAGTTATAAATTCTCGTTCATACAAGATTCCGTCTATACTGCCCTTGATTCACGTAAGTAGGTATAACTACACTACTTATCTACTACTGATACTACTTGTACTATTGATATTGAAACTGGTCGGTGACAGCTAAGTCCTGGCTTCTAAAACTTTGACGAGGATCAACTTAGTCGTATCATTTGTAACTGGAAGCAATACTAGCGTGTTTTAGGTTCACTTTTAAAACCTGATTGACCAATTTGATTGCCGTTTTTAGGGTTCCGTAGTTAACTATGGGCCCTTAGGTTAGGTATAGTTTCGCCATGTCCGTCTGTGCGTCCGTCCGTCCGCGGCTTAGTCCCGTGATCATTAATACAAGAAAGCTGAACGTTGTTATGAGTACCTATGTGTATGTATCACGCCGACAACACAATAAAATAAAAATTGGGCAAGTGCGAGTCCGACTCGCGCATGAAGGGTTCCGTACCATAATGTATAACAAGTTTGTTGTATGGGAGCCCCGGGTCCATATTGGCTCTCATAAAAATTTTATTCCTATTTTTTATTTTACTACCGATTTTTCTTCCTAACAATCACTCTTCATAATTTTTTTCCTCATACTTTTTTTCTTCATACTTTTATTTTACTACCATCGGAACTCATAACAGTCAGTTATCATACTTTTTTTCTTAATAATGTCATTACTAAGAAATGTTAAAACTCATTTTTTTTTTCATAACTGTTTTACTTCATAACAGACAATTATCATAATTTTCCTATTCATAATGGCATCTTTAGAAAATATTTGAACTCATAATATTGTTTTTCATAATGACTCGCTACGCTTCGCTCCCGCCTGACCTTCTAACCTAACCCGGCCACGTCGGATCTGCTCTGAAAGGTTTTGCTCGCTCGCTTCGCTCGCTCGCTCGTTCACATGTTGCAATCCAATCTATTTTCCTGGTTCGGTGGGTTGTTCTTGTATGTAAACAGGATGAATATAAGCAAGCCTTTTTTTCGGGACGCAAAAAAAAAATAACCTCGAAGGCCAGGCGGAAGCTCGCTACGCTTCGCTCCCGCCTGACCTTCTAACCTAACCCGGCCACGTCGGATTTGCTCTGAAAGGTTTTGCTCGCTCGCTCGTTCAAATTTTGTAATCCAATCTATTTTCCTGGTAGTGGTTCAAATATTAGTATGAACAAGGTGTATGAGTGTTGATTTTATGATTTTTGATGATTATGAATTCGGATGATTATGAATTCTGATGATTATGAGTTAGATTAGTAGTGTAAGAAAATATATGAAAAAAAAAATATTAGTATAAACAAGTTGTAGGATTAGTGATCTTATGAGTTCTGATGATTATGAGTTCCGATCGTTAGTATTAAAAAAAATTATGAAGAGTGATCATTATGATATAAAATAGTATGAGAAATATTTTCGGACTTCAGATAATAGGACTTAAAAAGTTATGTGAGAAAATTCGCACCCGGGAGCCCCTCTTAAATATTTATTTTATTTTATTTTTAGTATTTGTTGTTATAGTGGCAATAGAAATTAATACAAATACATCATCTGTGAAAATTTCAACTGTCTAGCTATCACCGTTGTTGAGATACAGCCTGGTGACAGACGGACGGACGGACGGACGGACAGCGAAGTCTCAGTAATAGGGTCTCCAATTTTTAACCTTTGGGTGCGGAACCCTAAAATTCAAAATTCAAATTATAATTCAAATTTCTTTATTGTACACGATTATCATATTAATGTTATACAAAGAACTAATTTCCACATAACAACTGAATGACAATAACATGCACCTAAAACTTAACAATTTGAGGTTACACTGGCCCCTACACTAGGCGCAGCCTGTCTCGTAGGAAGACATAAGCCACCACCAATTCAGACATAAGTTTACAAAAGTGATGCGAAAAGCTAATAAGATGCCACCATTAGGGAAATGAAATAAATACATAGTAACACGAATTGTATATACAAGACATTCTAGCTAATTACAATATCGGTGCGTGTAGAGGTGTGTAGTGTACTGTTTGTAGTTATTTTTGCACAATTCGATAGATTTAAGTTCAAGCTTTATGTATGTAACTTTAAAAATTGCGAACTATATACTTTTGCTCAGTATTTGAATAAAAAACGCGGGAGCAGATTGCGTAGGTGTGTTCTTATTTGACGTTCCGCGACGAACGTCGAAACTAAACTAAAAAAAAAACTGTTTTCGGGTACCTCTCGTACACCTAGTGGGGGTGATTTTTATTCAGTCTTATAAAAATAATACGGGTCTCCAAACATAATTTTGTGATAAACTCAGTAGTTTTGTAAATATCCGCTCCGGATATCCAAAAAATAGTGTCCCCCCCCCTACCCCTCTAACTTTCAACCACGGGTCAAAAAATATGGAATAATTCATGATAATGAGGCCTTTAAAGTACTATCAATGAAATCTATATTGACTAAAATCGGTCGAGCCGCTCCGACATGTTCTTGGCCGGTTTTTTTTAAAACCAACCTTGCCTGTCGAGTTTTTCACATGTTTGGTGAAAATAACTGCAGAGGTTTCCAAGATATTCAGCTTTGCTTGGAGTAAGTGAGGAAATAAGAATATCCCGCGGGTACTCTACCGGCCCCGGTAAAACTGTCAGATTTATACGGACGTTTGATCTTTTATAATGTAAACGCGGCTTTAGTGAGCCATCGTTAATACTTACTCGTAGTCGGTAGCTATTTTACTACGCGAGCTTCCTGTTACTTTATTACTTTGAAACTTCGTCTTAAATTATTGTTTGGCGAACAACAATCAAGTTCGGCGGAGTATCTACTTAATAAGAGGACTTATTGGCATACCGGCAACTTTGTGCACTCGGGGCACCTCCGTGCCTCCGCGGCGTGTTTACCGAGCGGTCACCGGGTTTAGCGTTCCAGTTCCGTCCGTCGATATAAAAGTCGCGAAATAATCGATGAAACGATCAAAGCACTAATCGTATAGAATACAATTGATTTTCGCGGGTCGGATTGGGCGGGCGGGCGTCGCGCGGCGGCGGCGGCGGCGGCGCGGCAGTGCGCGGCGCGCGCGGGCCCCGGTCGCGCGTCCCCGGCGCCCGGAGGACGAGGCCGGCACTGCAGCCTGCACAAATAGATTTACGAGCGCCGACGCCGGCTCCCGCAGTCGCAGTCGCACGCCGCGGCCCGAGCGCGCTGGAGCAGCCCCCTAATCGTGTTCCGCTTCCGCCTCGCACGGCGACTCGCCCAACTTCAACTTACGTATAGCCTGCACGCCGCGCGTGATGCGACTTTAAATTTAATTGGACGGAGGAGCGTACTTAACATTAGTTCCTAAAGGTTTTTATGACGTTACGCAAAGTTTTTTTACCGTAGTACGGAAGTCTTAATATCCACTAAAAGTATCTATAAGTGTCGTCAGTGCGAGATTTTAGTATTTTATTCAGCAGCGGCGTAAGTTTGAGAGGATCGTCAAGCATCGGTCTCCAGCGCCGCGTCACTAACAAGTGCCCAGCAGCACCTGCGCGGAGGCTAGCCCTCGCGCTCGCGACAGGTGGGTGTTCCAGTGACTCATGCCATCGAAGAAGACTGTGACTTCTGTTGGTCGCATTGTTGCTCACGGAGCATCAATCATTGCGTCCCATCGGAGAGAACTAAAACATTAGTCTACTAAGCTTGCGGCAAAAAGGCTTCCGGCTGGCTTCGCGTTCCCCCGCAGTAAAAGCTGTCCGCACAAAAGGCTTCCGACCCGACGTCCGTCATGCCGGCGGAGCGCGCGAGGGCCGCCGGCTGCCGGCGCGCCGCCTCGCCTTCGCCGACCGCTCGGCTCGTTAATGTATCAATTTGTTTTCATTCCCCACTTAGAGCTGGAGTTTTGCCCATTCGCCCATTGATCGGCGCTGAAAGTGCCTCGTAAAGTGTACGCGCGCTATACTCCAGTCGTATTTACCAAACAGACGGCGATCAAAAGAAACGGCTTCATGGTGATGGGAGCACATCACAAGCGAGTTTCTAGTTTTATTTATCAAAATTGGAGGCTATTTTTGAAGGCTGATTCATGCGAACAGAAAGCCGTTTACATTTTTTTTATAATAATCGTGTAAACACATGTTATTCTAATATCAGCGGAACGATGGGCGCACCTAGTGTGCCATCGCGCCGCGTGGGCGCCGCACCGCGACGCCCCGGGCTCGAACGAATTAAAACGTTATTTTTTATGGGACTCGTCTCGCTGCGGAACTCGTACACAAAGCGTTTTACGATGCAATAACCGGAGAGCTTTGAACTGGGTGCTCGCAGGAGGCGCTCGGGCGGCGACGCAGCGCCAGGGTCGGGAGCCGGCATGGTGGCGCGCCGCGGCGGCTGAGCGCGGGCCCCGGGCCGAGCCGCGCTGGAGGCGCTGCGCCGCCACTCGCGGCAGATCGCCGCGCGCCGCGTGCGCCGCGTGCAGGTACACCGCCCCCTCGCAGCGCGACCAGGCAGCGCCGCGGGCCCGCCCTAGCTCACCGTGCGCTTCTGTTTCAGTTCACGGAGCGGGCGCGGGATGGCGCGCGCGGCGGCGACGGAGCCGGTGAGTACGAGACTGAACGATCTCGGTTTCCGCCGCTAGATGCTCTCTCAGTGCGAAACCATCGTTTCGCGACTCTCGAGTGTTTCCCGTCTCTGATTCATTAATGGATTCGTAGTTTACATTTCATGTTTAACTCAACTCTCCAGTCTCGCCACTCTCGCGAAACAAAGATGTCCGCCGAAGTGATCGATCAGTTCGGCCGATCGGACGAATCGATTTCCGCTAGGTTTCTTTAAAGTTAGTGACGGTTTAATTGAGATATCGTATCAAATCAATCGAGATGTTGCATGTTTACCATATGGCATCGGTGCTCTAAATTTATCCGTGGGCAGCGCATTGTATGGCGGTGAGTCCGCCGGCGGTCGGTTGGCGGGCGCCCGCGCCCTCGCCCGGCCGCGCCGCGGGACCCGAGCCTGAACCTTGCCTCTGCGCAGAGAGCGGCGGCTCGGAGATGTCCGGCGGCAGCGGCGGCGGCAGCGGCGGCGGTGGCGGCAGCGGGGACCGGCGGCCGTCCACCTGCCGCGTCGAGATGGGCAACCTGCTGGCCCCGGAGCCGCGGCCGCTCGACAATAAGGTCAAGGTATGTGCACCATCCCACACCACTGCACCGCATCACGACGTTTGTCAGCACGATCTTAGCTTGGTACCTATATTGAAGATTTTCTTTGTTCGTGATAGCTCTAAAACAATTGTAAAACATTTATGGCGCATATCACTACGATCATGTATATATCGGAGATTCTCTTTTTGACCCTAAAACCCTTCATAGTCTTAGCGTAAATAAGTCTAATGGACTGTCCGGCCTATATGGCAAGGAATTAAGTTTATATTTATTATCATGAAGACATTAAACTTAACTTCTTGATATCGTATGGGTCAGACGGTCTGTTGGACTTATTTACGTTACTTTATGAAACGGCCAAGCCATACCTTTGAAGCCAAGGTGTAGGATTAGTAAACTCAGGGCTTAGGGGCTTGGCTTTTCCAGGGATCTGATAACTTTTTTACAGCGAAAGCGTTATGAGCATGTGAGTCTTGGCCGCCAATTTTACATGAAATGTTTTTGGTGGGATGCGTATTATTTGGTATTATTATATTTATTATGTTCTAAAGGTATGATATAGGTAATGTGATTACTTTTCTATCTTATGATGCTTTCAAAATCGTCAAGAAAATTGTAATTCGGACAGGCTTAATTGAGCTCAGTTTGAAACTGAGTATGTCCGCAGCTTCTAATGTCTAATGTTAAACTATTCAATAGGGACTCAAAAATGGCTACATTTTATTTCCAACTAACAGAAACGATTAAGTCAGGTCCAGATGTTTTACTTTACGAATCATATGTAATATTATTTTGCGTACTATGATATTATTTGTATATTTTTCTATTGAGATGTATATTCTCCTCTATATAAGTATTTGTCCGCCTGTATAAACGTTACTAGAAAGGATTGGGTAGATTTGGACTAAACCTGAGGCTTGTCGTGGAGCTCCTACAAAATAATGTGTGCTAAATACTTTATCTAATAAATATGGCTACGTAAAGTTTCCATAATTTAATGACAGAGTTTATTGTAATTGTAAGTAGGTACGTAAAAAAGGTAACAACTCTAATATAGCTTTATAAAAAAAAAAACCGGCCAAGAGCATGTCGGGCCACGCTCAGTGTAGAGTTCCGTAGTTGCTCATCCATCACAATAAACTGATGTTGCCCGAGGTTTACCTTAAGAAAGATTTTAAGCTCTATAAAAAGGTCTTAAACGCTCTAGAACTTATGTATTATCTTGTGGAAGTCAACTTACGACCTTTTAAAGAAAAAATATGAAATGTGGCGATAACTCAAAAACGGCTCGTCCGATTTTGTTCAATATAATTTTCATTGAAAGTACTTATAAGGCCTCATTAACATGAATTTTTTTGACCAGTGGTTGAAAAGTTAGAGGGGGGGGGGACACTATTTTTTTTGTTTTTGGAGCGAATATTTACAAAACTGCTGACTTTATCAAAAAATAATATTAAAATACCCCTATTATTTTTACAAGACCGATTCAACGACACCCCACACACTAGTGTTGAAAAGAAAAAAAAAAATCACCCCCACTTTAGGTGTTCGAGAGGCACCCGAAAAAAAATTTTTTTTTTTAATTTTATTTTACCATTCTGTCGGCGTTATACATACACATACTCATACCAAATTTCAGCATTCTAGTACTAATGATCACGGAGCTAAGCCGCGGACGGACGGATTGACTACGGAACCCTAATTATTACGAAGGTATAATTACTTGATAACCAATATATAGAATTCAATGCAAATATACTCCGAATAAACGCAAAGGAGTTTGATAACCAATTGAGGCCCCCGAAACCTCAATTTTCATCTTTAATCCCTATCGAATTCTCTTCTCCAACGGATTTAGAAAACAATGTGAAACGATATTCTCGGACAAGTCTTCGGGAAATGCATTTTCAGTTTAATTATATCCGGCAAGGCTGGATTCCCTTTCCGTTCAGTTTCAGTGACCCCATTTTCTATTGAGATGTAAAAGCTGCAGTTTCGACAATGCTTTTATTCTTTATCCTCCGCAGCAATTGGCGCTACATGTGTTTATCACCCGGCCTTCCGTACAAGCCATCATCTTTGCAATAGCTCTTTTCTTCACGTATAATGAAGTTAGGTCCATTAGGCCTGAATCCCTTTGAAAGTTCTGTGCAGCCCGTTTATTTGTAGTGTACACTACGTGTACGTTGTAAGTACGTAGAGCGAGCGGTAGCGGCGGGTCCGCCGGTCGCCGCGCCGGCACGTGCGGTGCGGTCGTCCTTTGTTGATACAACCTTGTTACTTCGACTCGAAACGGGAATGAGGTTTGTTGTTTTTAAAAATTCTCTGAAGTACTTTTATACATTATCGCAGTTAACTCATTCATTCGAAGCGCTCGCTGTGCTTTACGAATTGCAGTTTGTATTAACGACACATTACGCATTCGGTATATTTTTCATGATAAGTATAATAAAATCTCAAGTCTGATTCAGTGATTTACCTGAACCAGCTCTTATATTTTTGTGATCCTTAATGTTATTATAACACGATCCTATTAGAAACAAAAGCTCGTAAAAGCTCCCTAAAAAGTAAAGTCAGTATCTGTTTCAATATGACAATTCAATGCAAGAAATAATAATTAGAGCTAAACAACATGCAGTATTATCGCTAAAGAGCGATCTCTTCCAGATAACCTTTGGGTAGTGGAGAACCTGATATGGAAACAATAATGTAAATAATTTTGTCATACAGCTCTCTGGCACGGGCATTTCATGATTAAATATTTCAGTTTTGTTTTCCTTTCTTCCTGTCTTTTCCAACTTTTCTTTTAGGGTTGGACGTCTTCTGGGTTTTGAGTCTGTTTCGCCATTCAAACTTGCCGTCTAGGCAGTGAAATTTGTACTTCCCAAATTCTCAAACTCTTGATTCCTCCGCACCATACATCGAGTGAAATTATTTCGCCGTTCAGGCGAGACGTCTTTGCCCCAAGCAAGTTAGTTTCCAATATGCACTTGTATCTCAGACGCCCTCAAAAGTATTCAATTTCTACTCTGCACCCGCTGGAAGTTATAAGTTCACCATTTGTTTTATTTATTTTATTTTATGCAATAAAGTTTAAAGAAATCTATAACATTATAAAATTGTAATAATACATTTTTCACAAGAAATTAACGACTTGAACGAAAGCAAATTGTTTTTCCGAGAACAACAGCTGAACGAGTTACTATAATAATACAACTTAGGAACCTGTCAGACAGAGAGCGGTTACGCGGTCAAGCGTTCAAGTCAGGAACAATTCGACCAGTTACAATTTGACCGCCCGCTTGATCGCGTTCGCGTAACCGCTCTCTGTCTGATAGGTCCCTAACTTTAGAAAATGCATAGAGTACTTGTTCTTGCTTATAATATTGCCCTTGATTTCCTTAGGATCCCATCATCAGTCCCTTTGCTTTGGACAACTATCGAACTAATCTTGGATCTCACAGTGTCATTCCTAGAATATGCAGGGAGCATAATAAAATATACAAGGTGACCAGGATTGACTTATTGGCTATGTCACTAAATAAATTTAAGATATTCCTTCGGAACTGTCATGTTACGTAGTTGATAGTTTTGTGAACTACTTAGTACTTAATGTTAATGTAGTAGTTATTTAAAATTGTTATTTTCTTTGTAATGTTATCTCCTCACATTGTTTAAGTAGCTTTTAGATATGCATGTCGTGTTTGCCTATCATTGGATAGACACTCTGGCATTCCATGTACACATGTTTCTTATTGTTATTTCGTATAGTGTTGTATCTGTTGGCAAACCTTTTAATAAATAAAATAAAATAAAATAAAATCAGATCCTGACTTGGTGTCAATGGGACAAACTTGGAATCAGTCCTTGATTTTGAAAATTGGCGGAGTGAGACGAATGGAGAACCTCCTCTTTTTTGAAGTCGGTTGAAGATAAAATCTTTCTCCTTTCATCACACCTAAACGGCTGGGCCTATTTCACGCCTCAGCTGCCTGTCCCTAGATGGTTAATAAAATACTTTTGACCCGACTACGGAGAAGCCAAAAAGAAGGTTGTGATTTTTTTCCCATGCGGACGCAGTTCGTGGGCACATCCTTTATTTATAAGATAAACATTTTTCTAATACACCTATGTAATGCTCTTTAGCGAAATGACCGCCTGTTGTCTACCTCTATTGTAATTTTAAGCTTTTTCTGTGTTTTATTTTCGCGTCTAGGTGTGCAATAATGAGTAGGTATTCTATCTATCTAATAAAAAATGTCCACCCTGCGTTGGGTACAGGAGCCAGAACATGCGTTTATGTGGATTACATTATTCTGTAATGTAAAGGTGCGGTCTAAGGGCCTTATCACACTTGCGATTTGCGAGCGTATTTTCTATACAAATAAGCGACGCGGCGAACACGCTGCGCGTACGCCTTCATACAAAAAACGCTCGCAAATCGCAAGTGTGATAAGGCTCTTATGAAAACTCACTGCGCGCTATGAGGTATATTATTACCTACCTACTTATAATGTTACAATATCTCACCAACACCCGTTCATCATTCAGTACTTTAATAAATGTACCTAGATATATTTATTACAATGGAAAATAAATTAAAAATATACATACTAAAACTTAATATTAAAAAGAATCCCCCAGTAGGTACTGAAGCCGTCTGAGGCATCGTCCCAAGCACGCTCGCCGCGTTTCCCCTTTGAATGGCGATTCTTAGTCTTTGAGCGAAAAAGGAGCCCGCTCTGATATTACCCAATATTCCGATTAATTTTTGTGAAATTTCTTTTACATTTTTTTTGCATCCTAAGACCACGGGCCAAATGTTTCCACTGCCAGTGCCGCAAATTCGTAATTTTTATTTAAGAAGGCGTATTTGCGGCGCTTGACGATTTGGGCATCTTCTGCGGCCATCCCCGGTTTAATAAATTAGGGAACTAGCGCGGAATTAGTTCAATTAACTATGTACATAATTTTATATCCTGCAGAGCTTTCATACATATTCACACACAGTAAATTAATTGTACATAATGACGGTATTTATTTAGTAAACACATGTCAATATCTACAACCGATAGCTACACCATAGACTACGACAGTAACCTTCACGTGACGGCGCAATTCTCCCGAGACGGGCTCATGTGTGCGTGCGTCGGGGGCGGCCCGCGGTGGCGTGGCGACGCTCTCCCGCTCGCAGCAAGTGAGGTTGTTTATCATAACATAATCGATCATAATGAGACTAGCCGCGCGCCCGCGCCCGGCCCGCTCGAGTGTCACTTCAGGGATAATCTTATCGGATCCAATCACGGCCGCGGAGCGCCGCGGGAAATGAGCGCGGATGTCGACGGAGGATCCGCGTGCGAGCATCGCCGCCGCGCCGATAACAAATCAAAGCCCGTCCAACAACTCCTATATTAATATCAGCCGGCACGGCTCATGGATTGAAATTAACGATCTAGCCCGGCTCGTATTTTAGCCGCCTTTACAACCGACCTGGGCGATATTTCACGTGTCTAATGACGAGTAAATATTAATGGCGCGCGGAGGTAAACCCGCCGCGGATCCGTCCCCGAACCGCAACACGGACGTAATCGCATTACAGAAGTTTCTTCCCATTGTTTGCACGAGTTACGAATGCAAATACCGACAGACGGATACCTATCGTCTTATACGACAGAGTTAGGGGAAGCGAGGGAGTAGGTATGTCGGCGAGGAAGGTCGTACAATATGGAGCCTGTCGAGGCAACCCATTTGCATAACGAGTGGCAGTGGGCGGCCGGCGCCCTACGCGCGTCCGCCTGTCAGCCGTCACGGCGGCAGCGCATCCGCTCCGCTCCGCCGAGGCGACGAGACGAGAACATCAACAAGTGACCTATTTTGCACTTATCATTTGTCATCCTAACAACATAGCCGCGCGTCTATGTCTAGCGCGTTCCCGCGGGAGCACATAATCGTTGCCGTGATGGATGGATCGGACGACTCATATTGATCGCCTTATGCTTTTAATATAAACGTCGGGCACTATCTCGCGCAGAAAAGAGCCGAGTGGCTATATCACGGCGTGTAGCTATAGGTCGGCCGGCGCTCTATTTAGAGATAACACGGGTATAATATTCCTCCCTTGAAATGGTAATTCGCCGCGCCGGCACGGATCTGCTGATATTACACCGGTCCTGGCGGCTTTTGCATAATGAAGGGCCCCGAGAGTTTAAAACATGGCATACCAATTACCTTGTTTTATTCCGTCTCGGAAAATGGAGAGGGTTAACCGCTGCTCTCCAGGCGTTAATGGATTACGGCTTTGGGCGTTTAACCCTAACATGCTCGAGGACGCTTGGGAGTGGATAATGAAATTTGAAATTATTTCGCAAAAAGCTAACCTGCTTGTTTATGTAATGCATGCTTTGAACGTCTGTTCTGTGGAAACTGTATCTTTATTTACTCTATATTCGATTGTATCTGTTCGATATTCGCTGTATTGTTTTCGTTTACGTTGATGACAGCGGCACAGTATCCACGGGATGACGGAGGAGGAGAACGTGGTGCGGCCGCACCAGGAGATGGCGGTGCTGTCGCTGGACGAGAAGAAGTACCTGCTGGGCGTGGAGCGCGGCGACGTGGCGGGCACGCGGCGCGTGCTGCTGCGCGCGCAGGAGACGCACCACATCAACGTGGACTGCGTGGACCCGCTGGGCCGCTCGGCGCTGCTGATGGCCATCGACAACGAGAACCTGGAGATGGTGGAGCTGCTGCTGGAGTTCGGCGTGGAGACGCGCGACGCGCTGCTGCACGCCATCTCCGAGGAGTTCGTCGAGGCGGTGGAGGCGCTGCTCGACCACGAGGAGCGCACCACCAAGCCGGGCGAGCTGCACGTGAGTCCACACCACACCAACCACGCCTGCCTCTCACTTGTATCATCCGCTATTATTATTATTTCAAGATAGAGTGAGATGCTTATGGAGATATATATTATCCAATACCTCTGACTAAACTTCGATTCGCAATGCAATCACACTAATAATAAAGGCGAATGTTTGTGAGTGTATTTATGTGAATGTTTGTTTCTCAATCGGCTGGACCATTTTGATAAATTTTGGTATTAAAGTAGCTGACACAATGAATTAACACATAGGCTACTTTTTATCCCGAAAAAATGTAGTGTTCCCGTGGGATGAGCAGGCAATACCTCGCGGCGCAGCTGTATAATCAACGTAACTTTAGAAGTTTCTCATAATACAATCATAATGAGATAAAGCAGTTTGTTGCTTCTAATGAATGAATAAGGGGATTGAGGTACCACAAATAGAAAACACTTAGCGAAATAGGCCGTAATTCTCGGGTAAGCCGCGGGCTGTAGCACCCGTGGCGTGCTCCCGAGCCGGCGGCCCGGTTACGTGTATTCTGTTGACGGTCACTCCATTATCTTTAATTGGGAGGCACGTATAAATTCTAAATATCCCTCGTGGGCTATCGGCCCATTTTAAATTTAGTATAATTTGCTAAAACGTTTTCAAGGTCCTATACAAACATACTGGTTGCTCTTCTTTATGTTTATTTCCGATGGCAACTAAACGAGTTAATATAAAAAAATAAACTCCTAAATCGCCACAGATGGCCTATAATATTTGAGGAGTTCCTTCGATTCCTCAAGAACCTCGTCATCAGATCTTTGCCTCATAATTTCATGACATGTCCTCTCGAACAAAAAAAAAACTATTCCTAAATCGGTTCACAAATGACGAAGGTCTGAGGTAAGAACCATAAAAGGGCGATTCTCCGGGCCGAGCTATTTTGCTTGACTTCGGTGGTCAATTTTATTTTTCATATTTTTGATTCGTGACTTTAATATATGAAAACGGCCTAATTAAAAAAAAATATTGGTAGCAAAGGCCCTCTTCTGAACTTAGTGGTTCATAAGATATTTAAGATTTTACAATCACCGAAATCAAAGGCTCAATACTTCATAGTTTTCGATGTGTAGCTCGCTGAAATGACGACCCTTAGGAATATTTGTAGTGTCAGGCTGTTGAGGCATAATACCCTGATGCACCAGTTCAATGAGATGGGTAAACCATGTGCTAAAATGCCAATGAGATGCCGGTGAAAGCAGCCTAACGAACAGCAACCCACCGAAATTAGTAAACAAGAGAATCACAGTCAGAACTATGCTGCATTAACAAAATCACGATTATAAGCATTGAGGAACCGATTGAGGGGCATGGAAATATAGAAATAATGTAAAACCAGTTGGTTTTATCGTAAAAATTGATAGCGGTGGCAATTTTTATTGACTTCAGTGGTCAAAAATTACACCGAATCCATGGAAATCAATTCCACCGATTTCAAAATTTAATGTTTTTTATCGATTTAAGGAATACTAAAAGTAATATAGACACGAACAAATTATTATGGACTTACATTCTCCCGGAGATAGTTTATTCACTTATAAAATTGCAGACACACAATCACTGAACAACACAAATTGTTCCACCGAATTCAACAAAACACGTAACCAAATCCACCGAATGACGAACGAACCCACACGAACTCTACCTACAAGCCATTGAGCCGACGTCTACTCTCAGCGGCGATGAGAACACAACTGAAGCTAGTTGCTTGCGAGCTGCGGGTTTCCTAGTATACTTCTTTAAGGCAGTGCTGACGTGTTTGAAAGTTTCCACCGAAATCACTAGTTACCCTCGGACGCTCCGAAAAATTGTTTTTATTTAAAATGTTTAGCAGATAAATTATATCTGTAGGAATAAAATGATTACTAAACTAATGCTGAATACGGGAACACATTTGAAATCATAGTATCCAGACCCAATATCCAGTTATGATTTTTTGTTTCAACAAATCTGGTAAGCGGACGCTCCCAGTGAACGTCAATTTTTGTAATAACTTTTTTTTATTGTCATGTTAATGAATTATCATGAAATGTTTACATAGCTCGCCAGACGAAACAAACCGTTAGGTACTAGCTTGATTTTATTCAGAAATATTCGATGGTAAATTTAACCATTTTCAAGCCCGGACACTTAAAAATGCCACTCCTGAGAAATGCCCAAAAAATCATCTTCCTTTTTTTTTTGGATGTGAGTTGAAATGAAACTTATCTATCAACAGCCCGTCATCATCATCAGGATAAAAAACTACCGAAACTACGTAAGGGCGTGTTATTGCTATAACGCTGATAAGTGACGATCCGAACCAATACCGGTACGATCCCTGCTTTAGAGTGGTAAATAGATTTAGAGTGCTAAGAGTCAGAAATTACTGTTAAAGTCCCACATTCCTACGGAACGCTGAAAACGCTCCATACAAATGGCCAGCAGGCCGTGACTGTGATGTCATCACACCTGGAAGGTGTATATTTTGACTGTGAAAAGGTGCGTTTTAAGTACATGGTTGCCATACTTACATTAATATTTTATAGAATAATTTTGAGAATTATAATAATTATAAAAGAAAAAATATATAAAAATTGCGTACCTTTGCATCACATATTTCAAAGCCCTTTTATTTTTTGGTGTTATTTTTCTTCATTTCGTGACATAAGCTAAATGTTTACAAAGAAGCGAAAAATTGAAAAATTCAATGGTCCGACAGGATTCGAACCTGCGTTTCCAACGGCTTTCCGGGCCAACACGGGCGTCCTACCAACTGGACCACCGAACCCGATGTCAGAGCCACATATTAAGCTTTTTTTATTGACACAATTAATGGTATATTGTATAACTCAACATTAATCTACACACCTATTGGGTACTCTAATATTACGTCTTTACAGCTGAATCGGTGCAAATTAGATTTCGTCTCAGCTACCTATACCTATTTGTAACGTGCTTACAAAAAAGCAAATATGTTAATTGTGTTGTGCAGAGCTGGGAGGCGCTCCCGCCGGAGACGGCGACGTTCACGCCGGACATCACGCCGCTGATCCTGGCGGCGCACCGCGACAGCTACGAGATCATCAAGCTGCTGTTGGACCGCGGCGCGGCGCTGCCCGTGCCGCACGACGTGCGCTGCGGCTGCGACGAGTGCGTGCGCTCGCGCCGCGAGGACTCGCTGCGCCACTCGCGCTCGCGCATCAACGCCTACCGCGCGCTCGCCTCGCCCAGCCTCATCGCGCTCTCCTCCAAGGACCCCATCCTGACGGCCTTCGAGCTCTCCTGGGAGCTGAGGAGGCTGTCGGCGCTGGAGCACGAGTTCAAGACCGAGTATCAGGTGCGGTGATTTAGCTTTATGAAGAGACAAAACACATGCGGATACCATAAAGGGAACCGCAATAAGCATTTCTCCGTACCTATTTATATCTCGAATCGCGAGGCGACCGTTAAAGTTAAAACACCTTACTTGTACATGTTTTAAAAAATTTAAACAACCTCCCGATATTCTTTAGTTTTGTATCGGGTTGGCTGTTGCTACCCTATGTCGAATTCTGCAGTCTTTCTGCTTACTTCCACAGTCCCTGGGCCCGTCTCCCTCTCTAAGCGGCGCAGATGATATTAGCGACTAACGTTTATGGATTTAATATAATAAAAAGGTCGGCCCTTTCCCAGTACGAGTACAGTGTTAGGTTCTAAACAAATGTTGTTGTGGCAGGAGCTGCGCGCGCAGTGCCAGGAGTTTGCGACGGCACTGCTGGACCACACGCGTACCTCGCACGAGCTGCAAGTGCTGCTGAACCACGAGACCGGCGCCGCCACGCCGCCCCTCGTGGAGCCCGGGGCGCCCGAGCGCATGCGCCTTTCGCGGCTCAAGCTGGCCATCAAGCTGCGGCAGAAGAAGGTGAGGCCATGTTCAGATCTGTATTTGCGGCAGAATTATTTACATACAAAAGTAGGTACCTAGATTTTACCATTCAACCTGTTCCTGCTACGATAAACAACTCGTGGATGACAACTGCCAATCCCATAAGTAATTTGGCCCACCTTTCATTGTCCAGCCCCGTTCCATTACAGCCTGGTGGCCTCAAAGTTCAACATCGAACATTTTTAATTGTTTTGGAACGAATGTGTGTTCCTATAACGAAACCCTGTGTTCGTTATTAACTGGATACAAAACTGTAAGTGTCTCGTTTAGTTCGTGGCGCACCCGAACGTGCAGCAGCTGCTGGCGTCGATCTGGTACGAGAGCGTGCCGGGGTTCCGGCGCAAGAACATGCTGCTGCAGGCGCTGGAGATGGCGCGCATCGGCGCCATGTTCCCGCTGCACGCGCTGGCCTACGTGGCCGCGCCGCACTCGGCGCCCGGCCGCACGCTGCGCAAGCCCTTCATCAAGTTCCTCTGCCACTCCGCCAGCTACTTCATGTTCTTGTGTGAGTTGTTCGTGTCTCCTCTCCCGCCCTCACTGCCATATTTCATCTATAATATTCTATATAATATTTAAAGGTATAAATTCCGCTTCACCCATAAAACTGATGCAACATAAGTTGTCATTTATTTATTACTAGGAAAGAAACAAATACTTAATGGGAAATATCTTGTGTTTATAATAGTGGCATCATCAGCCACAATAGCGTTAGCGAGTAGGTAGGTAGATGCGTCCGGCGCTAAGTGGTACCACAGAATAAATAATAGTACCTACAAGTAGGGTTGCCAGATCGAATGACCCTATTATCGGGAAAAACATTTTTTTTTCTGGATATTGTGACTTTGGTCGGGAGAAACAAAAATGTAATCACATTAAAGTAATGTTAAAAACAACAATTTAACATTATTATTACCTCGTCCGCTACCGATAGAAAAGTCTACTAATATATACTAACAAAAAAAACATAAAATTGTTTTCTCAGTATCATACTTTTATCTACCTATAAGTACCTAATCGACAAAAATTAAAAAGTTATTGTTTTTTTACCTTTCCCGTTCAGTTCCAAAAATTTCGTTACGATTGGTTAAGTTTTGGAAGAGGAAACAGTCGAGAACCAAACCTCGATTTGTTTAACCCAGTTACGTTAAGTTTGGGCCACGCTTGTATACCACACCATGACAACATAGTTACCATAGAGTACAAGTTTAACGTAAATGTACGGTATCGAAATATTTGCAGTAGCAAAAAAATATATATATTCCTTTTAAAATTATAGTTTTATAAAATGAAGTTGTTTTTCGGGAGATTTTTTACTTTGTCAGGAGTCGGGAGGACATGCAAAAATTCGGGAGAATCCCGCCAAATCCCGACCATCTGTCAACCCTAGGTACCTACAAGACAGAGCACAATATTTGATGTTTATGTTGCAGTCTTGCTGATCCTGGCGTCTCAGCGCATCGAGACGGCGGCCCCGGTGCTGTGGGGCGGCGCCCCGCACGAGCCGCCGCGGTCCCGGCGCGGGGCGCCGCCCTCGCTCGTCGAGTGGCTCATCCTAGCCTGGGTCAGCGGTGAGTCCAACTCGAACATGCAGTGTCACACCCCTTACATGTCAAAATTTCAGGTCCCTACCGGCCAATTACTAATTGCGTTTTATCTGTTTGTGTGATATAAAGTTAGTCTCGTGCGACATTTCTTCTCGATAACATATATTTCCTACCTATAAAAAGACCTCTGATTTCTGTACCTACATTGAATTTTATCCAATGTAAGTATGTGGTGGTATGTCGGTAGGTTTGATCTGGAGCGAGGTGAAGCAGCTGTGGGACATGGGGCTGCGCGAGTACGTGCACGACATGTGGAACGTGATCGACTTCGTCACCAACTCGCTGTACGTCGCCACCGTGGCGCTGCGCATCGTGTCGCATTTCCAGGTACACTACCAGGCGACAAGCGACGACCGTCTTTATTATAGATATATGTAGAATATTAGAACGTTTCATTATTCTCAAGAATATAATATTTGCATAGGACGAGCAACACTGACTTACTCACAGGCAAGAATGACTTAAAGACCCCATGCAATAGGTTTCCGCTTATTGCTTTAGAACAATTGTAATTCCCGGATTTGTTGCGCAGGTGCGGCGGGAGATGGCGCAGGGGCTGCAGTGGAACCAGCCGCGCGAGAAGTGGGACGCGTGGGACCCGATGCTGCTGTCCGAGGGGCTGTTCTCGGCCGCCAACATCTTCAGCAGCCTCAAGCTGGTGTACATCTTCAGCGTCAACCCGCACCTGGGCCCGCTGCAGGTCTCACTCAGCCGCATGGTGCTCGACATCCTCAAGTTCTTCGTGCTCGATATACTCGTTATCTTCGCTTTTTCGTGTGGTAAGTATTTGTTTTCCGTAATCTATATAATCAAAGAATTTATTGTGAATTTTCTATTATCACGGTACGCTAGTGGGTTCAGACTTAAATATAACACTGTCATTCATTAAGATGCGGGCTGTTTCTAGCCTAATATTATAATATAATACCTACTAATATCTAACAATTTCATCTACCCGATGAAAACCCTGCCTATCGTCTTGACTTCACTGACAGTAACTTCTCCCACTTGTTTCACATATGTGAAATGCGTACATATCTAAATTGCCGGGCTAACCCCTATACGCACTGTACAGTGTATTAAATGGGAGCGGCTATAAAAGCAACGCAAAAATAGTATATTACTGCCGAGGCCGGGAAAAGTCAGTTCGTGGATGAGTATGATTTTGAAGGACGAGGCGTAGCCGAGTCCTTTAATAATACGAATCTGCGAACTGACATTCCCGCCGAGTCTTGTATAGTGCTTTTCTCCAAATATGCTTGGAAATAATCACCAATCTACATTTTAATTTAATGTATCAGTACCATGAAGTTCATTTGGTATTTATTTTTTTTAGGAATAGGAATAAAATTTCGGGTCCGAATCATATGTTTGATTTAAAACAAAATATATTAATAAGAATTAAATATATATGAAAACACAATAACAAAAAATATGCACATAGGTAATTATAAATTTTAGTTAAATGAACAACTTCTAAACACACTGTTTTTTTTTTAGAAACCATGCCATATTTATCATTCGGAAAAGATCATAAGTTCAAAATAACTTTTATATTGATTTGGACACAATCATTTCTGTTTTATTTTTTATTTGTTTACGTTTGGTACACTTATTAATTTTTAAATCACTCATTAAATATCATCATATTATTAAAATTAAAACTGTCGTGAGAAATCTCTAATAAATAACTAAGAATCATGAAAATAAATTAACCGCATATAAGATTATTATTCAAATTGTTTGTCCGTTATTCGAAATTTGTGCACATTTCAAATACATTGACAGTAGCAGAGCAAAAAAATGTTCAGTGCAAGAACTAAACGCAGAGAACAATTAAAAAGTTTATAATAGTTTTTATTTTTTAAATTTAGTGGACAATTGGCTGTATGGTGAATTATCAAAGTCTTTGAAAAAATTAAAAGTAAAAATGCAGTCACCGGCCAAATTAAGATTACCCTCATTTGTATGAGACGTTATAAACGGAAGGTGTGTTTTTTACTTAATCGTCTTATTTAACACGTTCACTGCGGTTCAAAATATTGCTAACTTTCAACTAGTGCTGTAAGAGGTCTTTACGCCTTAACTGTACCATTTCACAGGTGCGGTTAGGGGCCTTTAGACCATACCAAGGAACAGACTTTTAAAATGCATTTTTTTCCACGAAATTAACAAATTTATATATGATACTTATATAATGCTGTAGCTAAAGGACTATTCTGCCTTGTTTTGGCTTCGCCCGAAGTTCTGATGTCAGAATATGGAATAATAACAAAATATAATTAGGAGGCTTTTAGACCTCTTATAGCACTGAATTTGAGGTACATTTTCATTTACTTCTAGTGATGTTCCCGATAAAAAGGAAGCAATTTATCGATAAATCATACAACTTTATCATACACTGTAAGTAAATTACATGTAATAGAGACTGTAATAGAAACATTTAAGACACAGTGGTTTGTTACAATCACGGAAGTAAGATTTTAATCGACCAATGATTCAGCTATGTACACATTCGATAATTATTGTTAATATTATTTACTAACCTACATCACTCTTGGGTATTTATTTACTACACATCAACTGATACACTAAACACAATTGACGCTTTTTACTTAGTATGACGTATTTTGACTTATTAGCAAACGAAATACATTTACAGGCATTGCTCATAGACGCGTGCACATCACTGGGCCATAGTTCAACTATCATAGACACAAACAGGTGCGGGAGGGGGCGGATAAGCCCGTACTTCCAACACGAGGTCTTTAGACCCCCTATCCGCACTGGACGCACACTTTTCACTCTCAGTGCGATGAGAGGCCTTAAGACCTCCTGCGTGTTTTAAAGTGTAAAAAAAATCTATGTTATGGTAGGAATCGAACCATATATTGGACTCTTTTCTACCTATACAATTCTATAAGCTACGAGCTCCGCACCAGAGCGAAACCACAATATTTTTACCCGCACAGCCCGATAGTACTGGCAGGAGGTCTTTTTAGACCTCCTATCGCAGCGAACGTGTTAAATAATATTGATTTCCCGGCTAAGGCCAATAATATATATTTTTTTTAATTTTCATTAACGCCTTCTAAATATAACAAACGATTTCGCGGTCCAGTTTTACTACATTAATGGCAACATTTCCAAGCAAGTTGGAGAAAATAATCATGTGTCAACCGTGCTAAAGGCATTTTTGGAATGAAATTATTCTCGTTTTTCTATGTGCGTGCAGGTCTGAACCAGCTGCTGTGGTACTACGCGGACATGGAGAAGAAGCGCTGCGTGACGGGCAACGCCGCGCCCGCCGCCAACGGCACCATCCCCGACCCCGACGCCTGCATCGTCTGGCGGCGGTTTGCTAAGTCAGTCTACCTTTACCTTTACTTGAAGGTGACGTCACTGTGCGATGGCCATTTATACGGAGCGTTTTCAGCGCTCCGTGGGAATGTCGAACTTTAACGGGCATTTCTGACTTTTGAGTGGTCTAAGTGTGATTATTCCCATTTACTTCAGACATGAAATTTGATCCCAATAAAAATCTCGGTTCAGGAGATGAATCGAATGACATCCAAGAAAAAAAATTGGGTAAGTGCGAGTCCCACTCGCGCATGAAGGGTTCCGTACCATAATCTATAACAAGTTTGTTGTATGGCAGCCCCCCTTAAATATTTATTTTATTTTATTTTTAGTATTTGTTGTTATAGCGGCAATAGAAATACATCATCTGTGAAAATTTCAACTGTCTAGCCATCACCGTTCTTGAGATACAGCCTGCCTGGTGACAGACGGACGGACGGACGGGCGGAGGGACAGCGAAGTCTCAGTAATAGGGTCCCGTTTTTACCCTTTGGGTACGGAACTCAAACATGTCACCATGCCTAATTGAAAAGGTGGTCGCTTTGTTGCTCGCAAAGAATCCAGTGTGACTTTGAAGTTTTATGATGCATCTCATTCTAATAAATAACATTGTATATGTTTTAGCTTGTTCGAGACGATGCAGACGCTGTTCTGGGCGGCGTTTGGGCTGGTGGACCTGGACTCGTTCGAGCTGGACGGCATCAAGATCTTCACGCGCTTCTGGGGCATGCTCATGTTCGGCACCTACGCCGTCATCAACGTCATCGTGCTGCTCAACCTGCTCATCGCCATGATGAATCATTCCTACCAGCTCATCTCCGTGAGTCAGCCTCTACATTTGTATTGCTCTCCACTCATTTTAAAAGAATCTTGCCTTAAATTCAGGATATTGGCGCCCAACGCGGGGCCTTTTAACATTTTGTAACAATGTTATTATTATCACAAAACTCAATCTCAATGGCGCACATGATTCATGTACGTAATTATTATAGAGGACAGATTTGGAAAACACCTCTACACCGTTTTCAAATCCCATTTATAAAATTCACATCAAATTGCAGGAGCGCGCCGACGTAGAGTGGAAGTTCGCGCGCAGCAAGCTGTGGATCAGCTACTTCGAGGAGGGCGGCACCGTGCCACCGCCGTTCAACGTGGTGCCGTCGCCCAAGTCGCTGCTGTACGCGTGGCACTGGCTGCAGCGCCGGCTGTGCGGCCACGCGCGCGCCAAGCGCGAGCACATGCGGACCATCCGGGTGAGCACGACACGCGGTCGCGGAGCCCTACTCCTAGCGCTGCTGTACGCGTGGCACTGGCTGCAGCGCCGGCTGTGCGGCCACGCGCGCGCCAAGCGCGAGCACATGCGGACCATCCGGGTGAGCACGACACGCGGTCGCGGAGCCCTACTCCTAGCGCTGCTGTACGCGTGGCACTGGCTGCAGCGCCGGCTGTGCGGCCACGCGCGCGCCAAGCGCGAGCACATGCGGACCATCCGGGTGAGCACGACACGCGGTCGCGGAGCCCTACTCCTAGCGCTGCTGTACGCGTGGCACTGGCTGCAGCGCCGGCTGTGCGGCCACGCGCGCGCCAAGCGCGAGCACATGCGGACCATCCGGGTGAGCACGACACGCGGTCGCGGAGCCCTACTCCTAGCGCTGCTGTACGCGTGGCACTGGCTGCAGCGCCGGCTGTGCGGCCACGCGCGCGCCAAGCGCGAGCACATGCGGACCATCCGGGTGAGCACGACACGCGGTCGCGGAGCCCTACTCCTAGCGCTGCTGTACGCGTGGCACTGGCTGCAGCGCCGGCTGTGCGGCCACGCGCGCGCCAAGCGCGAGCACATGCGGACCATCCGGGTGAGCACGACACGCGGTCGCGGAGCCCTACTCCTAGCGCTGCTGTACGCGTGGCACTGGCTGCAGCGCCGGCTGTGCGGCCACGCGCGCGCCAAGCGCGAGCACATGCGGACCATCCGGGTGAGCACGACACGCGGTCGCGGAGCCCTACTCCTAGCGCTGCTGTACGCGTGGCACTGGCTGCAGCGCCGGCTGTGCGGCCACGCGCGCGCCAAGCGCGAGCACATGCGGACCATCCGGGTGAGCACGACACGCGGTCGCGGAGCCCTACTCCTAGCGCTGCTGTACGCGTGGCACTGGCTGCAGCGCCGGCTGTGCGGCCACGCGCGCGCCAAGCGCGAGCACATGCGGACCATCCGGGTGAGCACGACACGCGGTCGCGGAGCCCTACTCCTAGCGCTGCTGTACGCGTGGCACTGGCTGCAGCGCCGGCTCTGCGGCCACGCGCGCGCCAAGCGCGAGCACATGCGGACCATCCGGGTGAGCACGACACGCGGTCGCGGAGCCCTACTCCTAGCGCTGCTGTACGCGTGGCACTGGCTGCAGCGCCGGCTGTGCGGCCACGCGCGCGCCAAGCGCGAGCACATGCGGACCATCCGGGTGAGCACGACACGCGGTCGCGGAGCCCTACTCCTAGCGCTGCTGTACGCGTGGCACTGGCTGCAGCGCCGGCTGTGCGGCCACGCGCGCGCCAAGCGCGAGCACATGCGGACCATCCGGGTGAGCACGACACGCGGTCGCGGAGCCCTACTCCTAGCGCTGCTGTACGCGTGGCACTGGCTGCAGCGCCGGCTGTGCGGCCACGCGCGCGCCAAGCGCGAGCACATGCGGACCATCCGGGTGAGCACGACACGCGGTCGCGGAGCCCTACTCCTAGCGCTGCTGTACGCGTGGCACTGGCTGCAGCGCCGGCTCTGCGGCCACGCGCGCGCCAAGCGCGAGCACATGCGGACCATCCGGGTGAGCACGACACGCGGTCGCGGAGCCCTACTCCTAGCGCTGCTGTACGCGTGGCACTGGCTGCAGCGCCGGCTGTGCGGCCACGCGCGCGCCAAGCGCGAGCACATGCGGACCATCCGGGTGAGCACGACACGCGGTCGCGGAGCCCTACTCCTAGCGCTGCTGTACGCGTGGCACTGGCTGCAGCGCCGGCTGTGCGGCCACGCGCGCGCCAAGCGCGAGCACATGCGGACCATCCGGGTGAGCACGACACGCGGTCGCGGAGCCCTACTCCTAGCGCTGCTGTACGCGTGGCACTGGCTGCAGCGCCGGCTGTGCGGCCACGCGCGCGCCAAGCGCGAGCACATGCGGACCATCCGGGTGAGCACGACACGCGGTCGCGGAGCCCTACTCCTAGCGCTGCTGTACGCGTGGCACTGGCTGCAGCGCCGGCTGTGCGGCCACGCGCGCGCCAAGCGCGAGCACATGCGGACCATCCGGGTGAGCACCGAGACGCGGCGCCCTACTCCTAGTGCTACTCGTACCTATTAAGCTTCTGACCACCTAGCTCGGCGACGGAAACTTGTGTCGCAGACTCCAGGTAGCAGCCAGACGCTATAGCTTTCCGTCGACGTGGTTTGCCGTCTTTGGCGCTCAAATGGAAGCTTCTTTTTTTTTCCTTGTATTGTACATTAGCCAAGATATTTTTCTAATCAGCTATTTATCAATTCCAGAGAAAAGCAAAGCAAGCCAACGAACGGGATTTCCGATATCAGGTAAGCTTTTAATAATGTTATTATCACTTTGAGCTTTGTGTTGATATGAATATTTTAGAGATCTCGAGGCAATTATTGTAACATTGTAGGCGATAATGCGCAACCTGGTGCGGCGCTACGTGACGGTGCAGCAGCGGCGCGCGGAGTGCGGCGGCGTGACGGAGGACGACGTCAACGAGATCAAGCAGGACGTGTCCGCGTTCCGCTGCGAGCTCGTCGAGATCCTGCGCAACTCCGGCATGAACACCTCCACCGCCAACGCGGGTGCGCCCGGTAAACACTAACCCTCTGGTACCTACTCACTGCAAACGGTTGAAAAAAGTACCTAAACATTGCTCCGCCGTACGCCATACACTCTGTATAGGTAACTAAGATATTAGGTACTCTTCGTTTTACCGGTTGTCTGAGACGGTTGATGCGGTCAGTAGGTACATACTACGCATATTCCTATGAGCGACAAAACTATGACGCGTACTAACCAATTCTAATCCCGAGTAGAACAGAAAGTATAACGAATAAACATCAGAGTATTTTGATTGCTCTAAAAATTGATCACGATCACCATTAGAATATACTAGTGTACAGTCAAAAACCTGACCGAGCCATAGTAATTACTCTGCAGCTTACAGTACATGTATATTATGTATAGTGTACATGACTATATACATATGTTGTATATAGTGTTATGTCACTACGTATTACGTAGTGCTTTATTATTGAGATTAATAATTTATTCGAAAGCTTCCAAAGCGCAAATTCCTTCTCATCGGCTAATAAAGGTTCGACTCTGTCTCAGGCGGCGGCGGCGGCAAGAAGAACCGGCAAAAGGAGCGGCGGCTGATGAAGGGGTTCAACATCACGGCGCCGGGCGGGTCGCTGGCGCCCGTGGACGAGTTCCTGGCGTCGCTGCACCACGAGCACGGGCACGGGCCGCACGGGTCGCTGTCGGCGCTGCTGGGCGGGCGCCTGCGCGCCTCGCAGTCCAGCCTGTCGGACGCCGCGCCGCCGCCGCCCGGCGCCGCGCGCCGCAAGCCGCCGCCGCACAAGCGCCGCTGGGGCACCATCATCGAGGCGGCGCGCGCGGCGCGCGTGTCGCGCCTCATCGGCCGCTCGCGCTCCGAGGACTCCGTCTGCGACCACAACCGACAGTCCCCCAGGTGCGTCACTCCTTTCTACTTGTGCTTTCAAACTCAAACTAAATCTAAACGTCGATCTAAATGTATCTAATACAATGATGGAAGAAATTGATTGGAACGTTGAGTTCTTAATGGTGACTACAAACGAGCGCCGTAAACCAGTGAAGGCAAATTTTGAATTAACTCACTAAATGGATAACAGGATGAAACTATGTAATAAATCTTATATTGATCACAAGCCTCTCAATGTAGCACATGGTCTTCGACCGGAGAGATTCGCTGATGATTTCTTAACACAATGTAAAAATTGTCGAGTAAGTTGCGTAGGATGTGAGAGGGATGCACGCGTTGTAGTAAGTGTATATACCTAGCTGCATCTGATCTGTATATTTGTATAATGTAGGTACGAGTATAATAAGTATTATTAGCACAAAAACTAATGGTTCTATTAGCTATGGTTTTTTCTTAGAGAATAGCATTTTATAGATGATTATTGATTTAATACTTTATTCTGCACCCTTGTTTTCCTAATTTTAGAAGCTCGTAGAACGTAACCGAACTAGTATATATTAGTACACCACTTGGTAATTATTAAAATTAGAGTCATTGATACGATCGTTGATTAACGATCTGTCTAGTTTCTCTATAAATCTTTACCTACTTTCTTTTAATAAACTTGTTTTTAGCCTCAAAAACCAAATTGCATGTTCATTTCTTTAGTGACACCACCGCTTTGGTTTTGAAATCTACTAAGTTACCTATTAAATCATTTCCAATCTTCAATTTAAATATATTCAGGGTTAACTCTATTTTATGGACAAAATATATACAAGTAGAGGTACATATGACAGCTCACGCACTGTAATTATTTCTGAAATTTCACTTCAGGCAAATTTATTTCGAACCCTTAACTTATTCAGATTTTTATTAAACAGGTACATGTTCGTAAACGTACGTAATGAGCTGCAGAATTGTATGGCCCATTTTATGAATGAATTCATTCAAAAATCGTGAAATGGCTCCCACAAAATGAAACATTGTATGAAATTTTGTTCATGAAATAGGATCCCTAATATGTCGGAGCACTCCTGTATGCATGCTAACTGATCCGGTGGTCTTTCCAGCGTGGGTTGGTAAGTTGTGGTTGTGGTTGCAGTGGCAGCGAGCGGTCGGAGTCGGGCAGCGAGTCGCAGCGCAGCCCCGAGCGCGAGCGGCGCGCGCCGCCCGGCCCGCGGCACCCGCCGCGCGGCCCGCGGCACCCGCTCGCCGCGCTCGCCGCGCTCAAGCGCAAGCGCGAGAAGTTCTCCGACTCCAGGAGACAGGCCGACGAGCGGGTAAGGCCGCTTTATTACTTAACAACACACACATATTGACAACATTTCATTTTTTCAACCAGGCCTTCTCCGATATAATAAGATGAAGGATAAAAAAATAAATGGCAATTTATGAGTGAAACATCCATTTGAAAATTTCTTCATTCTCAAAGAGCTTAGACAACAAGTAAATAATTTGGTCACAGCGCAGTAAAGACGGATTTAGTATGGAAATTGTGCTACTGTTCTTTTTGTAGTTTGCGACTGTAAATTTTTCCACAAGGTGACGTACCTAATTTGGGTGCTGATTCTTAGACGACGTTGCTTTATGAATATTTTCAGAACAAAACTAATCTAGAATCACTTGAATGAACAATTTAGCCTCTCATTTTAGTCGTTCACTGCGTGTGAGGCTCAAGTGCAAGAAGATTTCCGACTCAGTTATGTACGCAGCTCGAGGAGTGGGAGGGAATCACTGAATTCTAGAGGTACAACTCTCGTGAGACTTAAATATGCATAGTGGGAGCAGCAATCCTGCGTGCAAGCAATCCTGACTAGGACTAGGTCACGAGTTCGTTTTATGACCAACGCTTCGGTTAACCGACAACCGTGGTCTCGGAGTTCGTGACGTAGAGAAGCTCCATGCCGCCTACGATGGTTCGGTCACGTTTCTCGGTCGTCGTAGGGTTTCACGATGGTATGCGAATTCCATTCCCTTTCTTCACCGGTTCAAAGTGTTCGTGTTTGTGCAGGAGCGTCCGGCCAGCGAGGCGCTGCAGCGCGCGAGCTCGGTGCCGGCGCGCGCGCCGCCCACGCCGCCGCCGGTGCGCGCGCCGCCCACGCCGCCGCCGGCGCGCGCGCCGCCCGCGCCCGCCGCCGCCGCCGCCCGCGCCGCGCCCGGCAGCGGCGGCAGCCGCGAGCCGCTGCTGGCCAGTCTGGACGACGACGCGCAGAAGGTAATTTGCGACTGCCCCCTTATAGAATACTAGCTTTTGCCCGCGACTACGTCCGCGTGGAACTTGGAAGTATGGAAGCAACCTCGTACAACACGATAGATATCCACCTAATCACCTTAATTAATAAAAGGGGGCGCCTAAGCAAATGTAAGAGCAATTGTGCTTTTGGTCTAATCATTATATTTTCTACAAGGTCATCAATGTCGTCATGAATTACTTACTCACTTTTCAATATTTTTAGGGATAATTTACAAGATGAAAACTATCCTATTGTCCTTCCTCGGATCTTAAACTATCTCCATGCTAAATTTCATCAAAATCGATTCAGCGGTTTAAGCGTGAAGAGGTAACAGACAGACAGACAGACAGACACACTTTCGCATTTATAATATTAGTATGGATATAACACACAAGAAACCGTGCAGTGTAGTGATTTACGAGCGGTTTCCTACGGCGGGAAAGCTATCCGTGTAGTATTTGAACCTAACGGTTATCTTTTTCAGCAGCAGGAACCGTGCGCGTGTGACGATGGTCCCACCGGCGCGGACGCGATGCGCGGCGGCGGCGCCGGGTCGTGCGGGCGCTGCGCCGCGCTGGCCAAGCTAGCCGGCGTGACGCCGCTGCACGGCCACGCGCCGCACCACTCCGCGGGGTGGCTCTAGTGGGCGCCGGAGCTGATCCGAGGGAAAACTACCATGAATATGTCGTCACGTATCTAGGAGGTGCGTCAACGAAGTACTGGTCATACAGCAGTGCCAGCCCCAGCCTGCACGGGCTATGAATTACGACCGATGGTGCGAGGGCTAAAGGGAAAAGGGGAGTTTACATCACAATGCAGCCAGGTACTTCAGGCCCCCAGTCCGACTCTGTCGCGATGGACGCACCAAGTGCAAGAATACAGCGCATTGTCGCCTCTGAGAACGAAAATAAAGCGATAGACATCGCCGACTTGAAACTGCTAATGTGCACGAGGAGTTTTCTATTACGCAGAAAGTCCCAGCAAATCTCTAACGGATCAGTGAGGCAGCTTAGTATAACTATCTGCTGTTAGCCTCATGGCTTCACACACAGGTACAGCGCCATGTAATTAGCAACAATCGAAGGGCCTAGCTACAAAAACAATGAAATAATGCCTACTGACATTTGCGGAGTACCGTAGTCAATTTTCTGATACAAAATACGTCATTTGTGCCGTTTAGGATTAAACGCGCACTCATGTTGTTGGTTGGTGTCTATCAGACTGGAGAGGCGAGAAGAAAATAATAAAAGTCACTACGGAGTTCCTGCACCAAAGCTATTTAATAAGGCTAACAGAAACTGTATGAAATATTATTCGTAACAACCGTAACTAAAAGTCCAATATTCCGCTCTGGATCAAATATGTCTAGGTACCTAGACTCAAACTTTAGCATTTACATTTTAATTCGTAAATATTTATATACATACATTCAACGACTCATTTGCAAACCACAACGACGAAATTCGCTACTTGATAGCGAAAATGACCAATAATTAATTTGTGACCGATTTTCTCCAGACCTCAAATCGAATACAGCAATAATTCAAATAGGAGGCCTAAACAGAACGAAGTAGAGATATCATATCGTGTAGCCCCGCGGTCGGCCGTGGGCGGCCTCGCACCGGAGCGAGTGAACACTCGATTCGGGCCGCAAGCGCACATTCCGACTGTGGGGTTGAAGTAGTTTTAATTAAATGTAACTAGTTAATAATTAGCGAAGTGAATCGAGCTATGCACAGCGGGAATTCAGAAGCAAACTATTGAATGGAGCCGGCGGAAAACGATCAAGGAGACCAGGACAGCCTGGAAGTTAGAAGTCGTCAGTTGGTTCACATGTTTGCTGGGTCCCGTGAATTGAGACGACCGTCCATAATGCAGCACTCGCCGAGCTCCGCCATCGTGTGGACGGTTCGCGAGCAGGCACAAACATTGTCATAAGCGTTTACATACTTAAATATACAATACAGCATAGGCATAGGAACCCTTCCCTAAATTTATCGTGACATAACGTTACCCTAATATCAAACACCAATTAGGATAAGTAGGTACAAATGAAATTATAATAACATACTTAATGAGATAAATATAGGCAACTATTTATTTATACAAGTACTGGTTGCGGTTTACATTATAATTAAGCATAGTCGATATTAAGTCATCAAATACAATGATGTGTTCCAGAAAGTTTTCCAGTAATAATTTATGCTGTATGTCGGCGCACACTCACTAATATAAGTATAATCGAACAAGAGGAAGCAGGGATTTTTATGTGAAATGTTTTACCCAGTTTTATGTACTCGTTTACACGCAGGCGCGGGCATGAGTTTACAGGGCGCTGACTGCGTTAGGCTTGGCTAGGCTGAGCTAGGCTTGGCTAGGCTGAGCTAGGCTTGGCTAGGCTGAGCTAGGCTTGGCTAGGCTAGGCTACCGCGGGAGTGCCGCACACAACGCTGTTGATTGAACATAACTGGTCGCTGTAAAGTCTTGATGTGATTAGATGAATGTTTCTGCTGCTATCGTAGGGGTGTGTCAGTGTGGCGGGGCTTACCTACTTATGGGTATACCAGGCCTATGCCAGATGTAAAATGACAATACAATTTCATAAATGTATTTCATGTTTTGTGTACTACCTACCATAAAATGTTTACATACATAGATATCGAGACACTTCTGAACACAGATATTATTACACGAAAGGGGGTGTAGAAAGTGCGAGAATAACCTTATTTTTCAATCGATGTACCTACATCCCACTCTCTCAGACAGTAGGTAGTGAGCCCGCCCGCCGCCCGGGCTGTCCGCACGCACTGTTACGGAGGCTGTCACCCCGGCACCGGCACGCTTGCTGTGTACCGAAGCACCCAATTTTAGTAGGCTCCATGTAAGGGGCATTTTAAACAAGTAGGCGATTTAAATGAACTATTGGTATGTTTAAGTGTTTAGATACGTCAGGATGGCAGTCAACACAATACACTGTGAGGCCTACACACGCTGACCGACTAATTCAAAATCTATTTTCTTTCTTGAAGTCAGACTATTTTACTATTATATTTTTGGAGGATCCAAGTTCAATACAAGAAGATACACTTTGATTTGATTTAATCGAAGGGCAAAATGTATGCTGTGTTGTTGTGTTCTAGCAAAATAAGTGAGCATGCACAATATTTAAAGTTTGTATAATAGGAAGTGACGCACGTGCGCGATACCGTCGGTCAGCGTGGCGCTCGGTTCCCGGTGTGTTGTGTGGCGGTGCCTGTCTCTTGTCTGTGTCGCGGCGGTCGCCGGCGCACGCGCCGCGACTGCCGGATAGGTACGTCTATCTAGTGAACCAGAGGCCTTCACGTGTTTAGTTGTTCGCCGCGCAACGCGCCGATACATAATCGATTATATTTTATAAAGAGTTGTTATTTATTTATACATTATATTTGTATATAACGGTGCGAAGTCTAATAAAATAAGCACTATGCATATTGTAGTTTTCTTTATGTCCTTTCCATTATCTTTATCATACAAGAGCGAATCAAAGGTGACGATATCCCAAGTAAAGCGTTGCGGCACACCGGCACCTTTTAAATCATCATCATCAGCCAAAAGACGTCCACTGCTGGACATAGGCCTCCCCCAGAGAACGCCACCATGACCGGTGACCTTTTAAATCATATTCTTTAGTAAATCATATACTTCCGTATATGATTTACTAATTTCCTAACAATATAGGTTTAGGAATGTCTATAATAAACACACTTCTTAATAACAAAATTTATTTATTGTCATAATGTGATAACAAGTTTTAATTTATTTAATAATATTGAATATGTCATTTAGCACTAGTGAGCCCCGGGTCGTGCCGAGCGGCAGGCGCGGGGCGGAAACTACACCATGATGAAACCCTTCAGGCGAGGCAGGTCGTTTTCGTGTAAAGTCAATGTAGTAAAACGTTATGTTTGTTTTACGTCTATTTCTAAGATGTCTTTTATTGGGTTAGTCATCTTCTAAATGGGTCTATTTCTCAGGACGTCATTTTCGGGATTAGTCATCTTCTAAGTAGGTCTATTTCGCAGAACGACATTTTCTAGATGAGTCATCTTCTAAGTAGGTCTATTTCGCAGAACGACATTTTCTAGATTACTCATCTTCTAAGTAGGTCTATTTCACAGGACGTCATATTCTAGTTTAGTCATCTTGTAAGAGTGTCTATTTCGCAGGACGACATTTTCTGGGTTAGTCATCTTCTAAGTAGGTATATTTCGCAGCACGTCATTTTCTGAGTTAGTCGTCGTCTAAGTAAATCCATTTAAACAAAATTTTCTGGGCTTGTAATTAATCCTATACTATTCACTTTAGTAACACCTTGTCTTTTATCCATGAAAGTTGCAATTTCTTAGATAGATATTATCAGGGACCGAGAATTATATCGAAAAAGACAGGCTTATAAAGATTACCTCTATAAAGTTTTCACTAATATCTTTAATACGAAATAAAGTTGAAGTTGTTAAACGAAGATGACCTTCCAAGAAATTGACTAGCTAAGAACATAACATCCTTCGAAATTGACAGGAAGCGAAGATGACCTGCTAAGAAAGTGACCAGCGGAGAAAATGACGTCCCTTGAAATTGACACGAAACGAAGATGACCTGCTAAGAACATGACGTTCCTCGAAATTGACACGAAACAAAGTTGACTTAGTTGACCTACTTAGAAACAGACTAGCTGAGAACATGAAGTCCTTAGAAATTGTCAGGAAGCGAAGATGATCTGCCGAGAAGGTGACGAACCGCGAACATGACTGGTCGAAATTTACTCAAAACAAGGATGACCTGCCTCGCCAAAGGGATGAAACGATGAGATGAAATATCTGTAACTATACTTATTGTGCTATATGGTTCGGTAACTTAATGGTACCCACATTCTACTATCTATGGAGACTAAATCAGCTATACAAATACTGTGGTATGTATTTAATAGTTTTGATATGGCATAATTGCAAGAATAAGTAACATACAGTGGGGGTAGCGCGATGCGGGAAAGGTTTTTTTTTTTGGTAGAACTAATTATAATAAGGCTCAATGTTTCAATAAAACTATGAAGGAAAGCTGTTGAAAGCCCACGGATAAGATACGCCATATTTTTAGGAATTTACTGCGAATATTTTAAGGGTGGATCAACTTTACTTGTTGTTATTCTGTCCCGTCACCCAGGAGACAATGGTGACTAAACTTCTTAGATAAATGTTGATAATTTGTAATATTGGTATTTTCAAAGGACAACATTTTTGTTGAATATTGCCGCTGAAAATCGTAGTTTTAAAGAGTACCTAACCCAGGGGACATCACCATGGCAACAAACAACAGAAAAAAGTTGATTGACCCTTAATTCAATTCAATAGTAAAATAAGTTAACGTTGAGCGAATGGCAAACGTCAACATAGTTAGATGACAATACTTTACCAATTTGTGACAGTTGTGAGTAGGATATCTAGATTTTTTTAAAGGTTCAGATCACATCTAATCGAGGCGACTTAAAGTTTGAATAACTAATGTTTTAATGGACCCGATCTCTTTAGCCCAAAATCATTAATGGACCCGATCTCTTTAGCCCAAAGACTTTAATAAGGCCGAAGTGCAGTCTTAGTTAAAAATACTGTAGCTTTTTAAAGAAGGTAGCAGGTTTTTAAAGCCTTAGTCTTATTTAAACTCGACTTTGTTTAGTTTATGATGTATCGGGTTCTATTTTAGCCTTTCAAACTCAGTTTAAAGCATTTAAAAACGAAGCGTTTTGAATTATTAATAATAATTATTATTTGTACCTTCGTTTCTCACAATGCATGACATATTTTACAGCGTCGCTTTTCGGTAACGATATTAAACCTAAAATAATCTCATGATGAGGTCCACAATTCAGAGCTTCGAACAGGACTATAGTCTTCGAGCCGAACGCTTTATGGGTTTTAGCCGTCGCCGCTCGTCAAACGTCAATGCCCTGTTCTTCAGAACACCGTAAAGGACTGTCGTCTAGCACGAGCGGGCACGGCTCGTCGCAGGGCGCAAGAGTACGCTTATAACGGGGTCACTTCAGTATTTGGCATTCGAGCTCTGTTGCGTGCCGTGACGCTCTTACAAATATCGTGTGACAGGGCAGCGAGAGGGCCGGCATTGGATCGCATATTTATTCAGAGTATTCTTTTAGTCTGTCTTAAAATGTAGCGTGGGTTGTGTCGGGCAGGTGTCAGACGGCGAGGTCGAGCGGCGTGTAGTCGGGCTGCGTGGGGCGGCGCACGGCCAGCGCCAGGCGGCCGGCGCTGGCCGTGACCAGCACGGCGCAGCCCGCGCCCAGCGCGCCGCGCTCCGCCGCCAGCGCCAGCTGGTTCACCAGCCGCCGCTCCACCTCGTGCTTGATGGAGCGCGCGCCGTAGTGCACGTCGTACCTGCGCCCCAGACATCCGCCGGTTAAACACTCATCTCAAGGAATACGCTACTTTCTCCACAGATCAAGTATTCAAATAGACGAACATTACTGTAACTTAATTCTTTTGTATACATATATGAAAATGCGTGAGCGACGTACCCGTCGGCCAGCGCGCCCAGCACGCCGCCCTCCCAGCGCAGCTCGACGTTGTGCCGCGCGCGCGCCTGCTCCGCCCAGCGGGCCAGCTCGCGCTGCACTAACTACATGTGCCACGTGTCACGTACCCGTCGGCCAGCGCGCCCAGCACGCCGCCCTCCCAGCGCAGCTCGACGTTGTGCCGCGCGCGCGCCTGCTCCGCCCAGCGGGCCAGCTCGCGCTGCACTAACTACATGTGCCACGTGTCACGTACCCGTCGGCCAGCGCGCCCAGCACGCCGCCCTCCCAGCGCAGCTCGACGTTGTGCCGCGCGCGCGCCTGCTCCGCCCAGCGGGCCAGCTCGCGCTGCACTAACTACATGTGCCACGTGTCACGTACCCGTCGGCCAGCGCGCCCAGCACGCCGCCCTCCCAGCGCAGCTCGACGTTGTGCCGCGCGCGCGCCTGCTCCGCCCAGCGGGCCAGCTCGCGCTGCACTAACTACATGTGCCACGTGTCACGTACCCGTCGGCCAGCGCGCCCAGCACGCCGCCCTCCCAGCGCAGCTCGACGTTGTGCCGCGCGCGCGCCTGCTCCGCCCAGCGGGCCAGCTCGCGCTGCACTAACTACATGTGCCACGTGTCACGTACCCGTCGGCCAGCGCGCCCAGCACGCCGCCCTCCCAGCGCAGCTCGACGTTGTGCCGCGCGCGCGCCTGCTCCGCCCAGCGGGCCAGCTCGCGCTGCACTAACTACATGTGCCACGTGTCACGTACCCGTCGGCCAGCGCGCCCAGCACGCCGCCCTCCCAGCGCAGCTCGACGTTGTGCCGCGCGCGCGCCTGCTCCGCCCAGCGGGCCAGCTCGCGCTGCACTAACTACATGTGCCACGTGTCACGTACCCGTCGGCCAGCGCGCCCAGCACGCCGCCCTCCCAGCGCAGCTCGACGTTGTGCCGCGCGCGCGCCTGCTCCGCCCAGCGGGCCAGCTCGCGCTGCACTAACTACATGTGCCACGTGTCACGTACCCGTCGGCCAGCGCGCCCAGCACGCCGCCCTCCCAGCGCAGCTCGACGTTGTGCCGCGCGCGCGCCTGCTCCGCCCAGCGGGCCAGCTCGCGCTGCACTAACTACATGTGCCACGTGTCACGTACCCGTCGGCCAGCGCGCCCAGCACGCCGCCCTCCCAGCGCAGCTCGACGTTGTGCCGCGCGCGCGCCTGCTCCGCCCAGCGGGCCAGCTCGCGCTGCACTAACTACATGTGCCACGTGTCACGTACCCGTCGGCCAGCGCGCCCAGCACGCCGCCCTCCCAGCGCAGCTCGACGTTGTGCCGCGCGCGCGCCTGCTCCGCCCAGCGGGCCAGCTCGCGCTGCACTAACTACATGTGCCACGTGTCACGTACCCGTCGGCCAGCGCGCCCAGCACGCCGCCCTCCCAGCGCAGCTCGACGTTGTGCCGCGCGCGCGCCTGCTCCGCCCAGCGGGCCAGCTCGCGCTGCACTAACTACATGTGCCACGTGTCACGTACCCGTCGGCCAGCGCGCCCAGCACGCCGCCCTCCCAGCGCAGCTCGACGTTGTGCCGCGCGCGCGCCTGCTCCGCCCAGCGGGCCAGCTCGCGCTGCACTAACTACATGTGCCACGTGTCACGTACCCGTCGGCCAGCGCGCCCAGCACGCCGCCCTCCCAGCGCAGCTCGACGTTGTGCCGCGCGCGCGCCTGCTCCGCCCAGCGGGCCAGCTCGCGCTGCACTAACTACATGTGCCACGTGTCACGTACCCGTCGGCCAGCGCGCCCAGCACGCCGCCCTCCCAGCGCAGCTCGACGTTGTGCCGCGCGCGCGCCTGCTCCGCCCAGCGGGCCAGCTCGCGCTGCACTAACTACATGTGCCACGTGTCACGTACCCGTCGGCCAGCGCGCCCAGCACGCCGCCCTCCCAGCGCAGCTCGACGTTGTGCCGCGCGCGCGCCTGCTCCGCCCAGCGGGCCAGCTCGCGCTGCACTAACTACATGTGCCACGTGTCACGTACCCGTCGGCCAGCGCGCCCAGCACGCCGCCCTCCCAGCGCAGCTCGACGTTGTGCCGCGCGCGCGCCTGCTCCGCCCAGCGGGCCAGCTCGCGCTGCACTAACTACATGTGCCACGTGTCACGTACCCGTCGGCCAGCGCGCCCAGCACGCCGCCCTCCCAGCGCAGCTCGACGTTGTGCCGCGCGCGCGCCTGCTCCGCCCAGCGGGCCAGCTCGCGCTGCACTAACTACATGTGCCACGTGTCACGTACCCGTCGGCCAGCGCGCCCAGCACGCCGCCCTCCCAGCGCAGCTCGACGTTGTGCCGCGCGCGCGCCTGCTCCGCCCAGCGGGCCAGCTCGCGCTGCACTAACTACATGTGCCACGTGTCACGTACCCGTCGGCCAGCGCGCCCAGCACGCCGCCCTCCCAGCGCAGCTCGACGTTGTGCCGCGCGCGCGCCTGCTCCGCCCAGCGGGCCAGCTCGCGCTGCACTAACTACATGTGCCACGTGTCACGTACCCGTCGGCCAGCGCGCCCAGCACGCCGCCCTCCCAGCGCAGCTCGACGTTGTGCCGCGCGCGCGCCTGCTCCGCCCAGCGGGCCAGCTCGCGCTGCACTAACTACATGTGCCACGTGTCACGTACCCGTCGGCCAGCGCGCCCAGCACGCCGCCCTCCCAGCGCAGCTCGACGTTGTGCCGCGCGCGCGCCTGCTCCGCCCAGCGGGCCAGCTCGCGCTGCACGAGGGTCAGCAGCTCCTGGCGCGAGAACGGCAGGAAATACCTACAAACATACGCGTCATCAACAGTCACTAGCGGCCCATCCCGGCTTCGCCCGGGCATATGGACGGCGCGCGATATTTAAGTTCCTCAAGCTCTGCCGTTATTAAGGATCTCGTATTAAGAACAAGAAATTGCAAATTTTTTTCAACCTTAGATATAAATTCAGCGTTTTGGTCTATTCCTTTACGAGACGAAGATAGGACAAAACTGGATTTGTAACATAAGAAGGACATTTTAAATGGACTCGTCTAGCGTTCGGTTTAAAGACGTCACCGGCCATTTTTCAGAGACTTTTAAGCAAGATACTAAGAAAACATAAATTGTCTGAATTTACAGTAAACTATTTTGGTCACATCCTTATATTTTCCAAAAGTTTTACTGAGCATGTAAAGCGTTTGACGCTGTCGTTGGAAGCGTGTAAAGCGGAAAGATTCATATTAAAATTTACAAAATATACATTCGCATCTAATTCAGCAAGATGTTCAGGTTAAATAATCGGAAATAATTATGAAATAACGTTAAGTTAATTGAAATAAGCAATGGATTACACGATCTCGTTGATCCGGCCGAGGAACTCGTCTCGGCCGAAGTGTCGCTTGAGGATGGGGCGCACCACGCTGTCCTTGAAGGTGCGCGACACCTCCAGCGACTCGGAGTCGGGCGCCGCCGCCACCGCCGCCGCGTCCCCTGCGACAAACTCTGTGCTCGCTAAACGTAAAGCATATTGATCAGGATCACACTCTGACCACACGCCTTTTTTTAATAAGTTCATGTACTATTTTACTTCGTCAAAAAACGTAGAAGCTCTATGTAACGCTAGTACGCGCTTCCTTTCTTCCGAGATCGGTTTCAGATGCGAATTAGTCTTAAGGTGCGTACGCATTTGAGCGGCTCGGCCTGAGGCACGCTCACTCCGAGCGGCGAGCTGCTCGCGAGCAAAACCTTAGCACATTCTATGCTCGGGTGAGGCAACGCGCTCGCGGTGAGCCGACTTTGTGCGTCGCACAAAATGGCGTCTGCCGCAATAACAGCTGTTGCTGCGTTTATAGTCATTCATAGAATTATTAATAAAAAGAAAAAAAAAATCTCGGTGGTGGATGAAACAGTTATATATAAAAATCGTGATTCGTGTGGTGTGATTTACTTAAACAATTACATTTGAAAATCAAGCTCAAGACAGAATCAACTTTCATCGCATGTCAAGCACGGATTTTGAACCTTCATCCCTACTGGTATGGGCGAAAAAGTAACAAACATGGTAGAATACTATTTAACAAGCTATAACATTTGGCCTCCTAAGACACCTGCTTTGATCCATTACCGTGCTGAGCTAACATCAACACTTCCGGATCGTATTTTGACATCAAATATTCATAACATAGAAAAAGTTACCACTATTTCGGCACTTTCCTCTAATCATTTACCGATTTTGTTTTTCGTATAGTTGTATTAACAGAATACACTTTTAATATTATTAAAAGAAGACGTATTAATTCTAAATTGTGCCTCAACCCGAGGCTGCCTCAAATGCGTACCCACCTTCAAAGTACTAACCTTGTTGCGCGGTGAGCGCGCCCTGCGCGCGCAGCGCGGCGCGCTGCTCGGCCTCGCGGCGCAGGCGCAGGCCGTGCTGCGCGATCTCGTCGGCGGCCAGGTTGGACGTCATCACGAACACCGCGTTCTTGCACTCGATCAGCTTGCCCTTGCCGTCCGTTAGTCGACCCTGCAATATGAAGTTATTGAAATCTAAAAAAATGCTAAATAAGGCTCTTTTTGTGGCGTCCGGTGTATGCGGTAAGTGAAATTTTAGAATTCTTTTCCACTAGATCAGAGACCATGAGAAACGAATTACTTATAAACAATTACAAAGCCGATCGACTTATATGGTGTACCTAGCGTGTAGCGCGCGCGTCAGCTGCCCGCCCCCTCGTGCCGCACGTGCCGCAGCACTCACACGTACCTCGTCGAAGAGCTGCAGCAGCACGGTGAGCACGTCAGGGTGCGCCTTGTCCACCTCGTCGAACAGCACGACGGCGTCGGCGCGCCGAGCTAGCGCGCGCGTCAGCTGCCCGCCCCCTCGTGCCGCACGTGCCGCAGCACTCACACGTACCTCGTCGAAGAGCTGCAGCAGCACGGTGAGCACGTCAGGGTGCGCCTTGTCCACCTCGTCGAACAGCACGACGGCGTCGGCGCGCCGAGCTAGCGCGCGCGTCAGCTGCCCGCCCCCTCGTGCCGCACGTGCCGCAGCACACACACGTACCTCGTCGAAGAGCTGCAGCAGCACGGTGAGCACGTCAGGGTGCGCCTTGTCCACCTCGTCGAACAGCACGACGGCGTCGGCGCGCCGAGCTAGCGCGCGCGTCAGCTGCCCGCCCCCTCGTGCCGCACGTGCCGCAGCACACACACGTACCTCGTCGAAGAGCTGCAGCAGCACGGTGAGCACGTCAGGGTGCGCCTTGTCCACCTCGTCGAACAGCACGACGGCGTCGGCGCGCCGAGCTAGCGCGCGCGTCAGCTGCCCGCCCCCTCGTGCCGCACGTGCCGCAGCACACACACGTACCTCGTCGAAGAGCTGCAGCAGCACGGTGAGCACGTCAGGGTGCGCCTTGTCCACCTCGTCGAACAGCACGACGGCGTCGGCGCGCCGAGCTAGCGCGCGCGTCAGCTGCCCGCCCTCCTCGTGCCCTACGTACCTGCGCCATAACACTAGTTTACTTTAATACATTTTCCTTAGGTGGTCAGTTTTTCAATCATATTTTAGAGCAACTACCTTTCGCAAACATCTTAATAAGCTTTAATTAATAATGGTAAGTACAATGTGGTATCCTATCGCGACTCCGAAACATTGCTTCCCATCTGTAATGTTTCGCCAGATTGTCATTAGTCATGGGAGACAAAGCTCCGGGCTCGCTCACCCCGGCGGCGCGCCGATGAGCTTGGCCACCTCGTGCTTCTCCTGGTACTCCGACATGTCCAGCCGGATGAAGGCCGCCGGGTCGTCGCGGTGCATGTACCTGCGACACAACCATATAACAGGTTCATCTTCCAGGCGTTCAAACGAGTTCCTATAATACAGTATTCTTACCACATTCCTACTAAAATATGATGTGGCTCTTCCACGGTCCTTCACTAGGTCGGTCTTCTCGATCTCAGCGATACTAATGAACTACGGATACATCTCGTTTAAAATCGAGAATCATCAGCGAAAGAGGTTTCCAAGCGTCAAATGACCGAAGTGAAGGTGTCTACGACTGACCTGGCGAGCTGCTTGGCGAGCTCGGTCTTGCCGATGCCGGAGCTGCCGAGGAACAGGAAGACGAGCGGATGCTCCTCGTCGGCCCAGCCGTTCTCCTTGCGGCGCACGGCGGCGGCCACGGCGTCGATGGCGGCGGTCTGCCCCACGATGTACTGCTTGAGGCGCTGCTCGAGCGGGAAGCGGCGCCGCTCCTCGGCCGCCGCCTCCGCCTGCCGCTGCTCCCAGCGCCGCGCCGACTCCACGATCAGCTCGCGCGTGGCCGACGGCTCCTTGGGTGATAGCACTTGTTACACTGACTTACACATCAAATCTCTGTCGAATCCCATCTATTCTAGCTCTCTTCAATTTTTGCTAATAATAAGTTCCGTTTCAGAACAGCCAAGATGAATAACTCTGAATGAGCAAATTCAGTGGAAAATGTGACGCTCATCATTAGATTAAGGTGAATTGGATGGATCGTGGATTTCCTAATCCCTATCCTTATGTTAAAGTGTACCACCAATTTTTCATTAGGATGGCTAAAGAGTAGAATTTTCTCATCTTGAAGAATAGGTATAACTTGGATCTGTTCAGAACTAAAGTGATCATCCAATCAGGTAAGCACTACTGGACAAGCACGGTCTGTTTTCGGCTTTGTCACCATTTGCCAACAGGTGACATTGAATTGATCGTGTTCACGAGACGCAAGCACGGATTGCAACTAGGCAGACAACTGGGGAGAGGCTGCAGCGTAAGAAATGTTAGGTACGTCTCACGTAGTGATGAATTGTAAAAATGCACAAACAACGCACTTTAAAGATATACCAACATATGTAAATATTTGTGAGAAAGTGTAAATAAACAGTCTTCCTATTCTCCTGATAGACGCTATTTCATTCCACGTTTCCTCCCGCTCTAGTCAAGTCACCCATAACTATGACATACGATCGGCCACATTAGTCTGTGTTGTTGGCAGTGGGAAAAATCCTTCTTCAAACCCTTTCCTTCTGTTACGTTAGGTCGTTAGGTATTTATTACACTCTATGGTAGGGCTAGGGTTGTAGCGTATTAGGGCGCTAGGGTTGTTTTTTAGGGTGTTAGTACCTAGTCCTTCGAACCGGATATGAACCAGTGACCTATGGATACCCAATACCTATGGATAGCATACAGACTGCATAAGCACTGCTACAGCCGTTGTACACCTAACAAGGGCTGTACGAGCGAGAATATGTCGAGTGTATTCTCAATGATACCTTTGTCACGTAGAGAAGGCAATATTAGCTCTAGCGGAACCTACTTTGGTGTAGTGCAGCGCGCGGCGGCCGGCGTGGTCGCGCGCGGTGGGGTCGGCGCCGGCGGCGAGCAGCGCGCGCGCCGCGTCCGGCGCGTCGGCCAGCGCGGCGTAGTGCAGCGCCGTCCAGCCCAGGAACGACGCGCGCGCGTTCATCGACGCGCAGAACTCGTCCTCGCGCCGCTGCAGCGCCTCCAGCGGGTGCAGGCCCTGCACGACTGGTATTCTGATATCGGAATGGGGCATTCGAGTTCGCGAGTTGAGTGAGTGCCTTATACCCGCAACCACAGATTATATAATACTATACTCCGCAACTATACTTAAACTTCACATTACCTATTGGCTATCAGTATTATTGTCCTTATTGTCGCCTTTTAGCTGATACACTGGTTTCTTGACGTAGCAAAAATAAGAGTCTGTTGATATGGAACATGCTCTGATAATTATCCTACTCAAAAACTGTGGCAGTTTGCGAGAGTATTTGTTTGTTTAGATTAGAGGTCCGTCATTGAATAACGCGTTAACATTACGCGAATTTAGATGACACACCTAATTTACGTTAATAAGACAAAACGGGATTTAATGCGCTCAAAAAGTGTTTATTTAAATACGTCGACGTTTTGAACGTGATTTTACGCCCATGGTCTCGAACAAAGAACCGTCAGGTTAATAAGTCTGCCATAGCCGAACATTGCTATAATCAGGACCAAATCCCTGGATTGAACTTCATAATTATACGATCTTTCGCATGTATGCCTATGGCTTTAGCGATATTAGCCGCGGGTAAATATTTGCTGTTCATAATAATCAGCAAAATTGATAGCTAGCCTCAGCGTGTACACCTACATGTTCCTGTGCGGCGGCGGAGGCGCCGGCGTACTTCTCCCGCAGGTCGGGGCGCGCGCCGAGCCGCAGCAGCTCGGCGACGGCGGCGGGCTGGTCGTTGGCGGCGGCGGCCATGAGCGCCGTCCAGCCGAGCGCGTGCCGCCGGTCGGCGCCGCCGCCCGAGCTCCCGTCCCTGACGCCCTCCTTTGCTGCTTCCACTTGCCTGTATAAATGTGATGACGCGGTTATGTAGTCGTGAATCTGTCTATCAGACTAGGCCAATTTTTTGCGAAGAGCTTGTTTACTTGTTCACCAAGAAGTAGAATGATTTATGTTTTATTTTGGATATTGTCACTACAAGCATTCCATAATTTACAGCTAAATCGATTTAAATATATATATATATTCATCGGACTATTGGTGCCTATGTAGCATTTTATATATGTAGATTAATGGAAGTCTTACTTCATACCCTTTTTTGCGAGGTTTGTTTTGTGCACAAATAAAGTAATGTTTCTGCAACAATATTAATTTTTTTGTACAATACTATATTGTACATAATTCGCAAAATACAATGTCAATTCCTCTTTGTAATAAATGTAAACAAAGTAGGTCCTGGGTACATGCAATACCGACAGGTAGTACTTCTTTTTGCTTGAGTAAATATGTCTTCCTACATAAGTAATCCCATATTATTACCTGCGTAATTCTTGCAAGTTGCCAAGGCGGGCAGCTTTGAAAAATCGCTTCTCTGTAATTAGACCACAAAAAAGTACAATAAAATTATTATCAGTAGAGGGTGCTATAAGTACATTTGAGAATTTCCTATTAAAATTGCAATCATTGCCAAATTCAAGATTATAATGCAGATATTTATTAAAAGAATTGGGTGATGTATATGTAACATATAAATGAAGCTGTTTGCATTCTTATAAATAAGAATTCTTTTGATAAGAAGGCAGGGGGAACAACTTTACCTAATGGTGTCCGACTGAATTTAAGTAATTGACATATTCAGACATCACTTTATGAAATTACAAACAAAATTACTGTATTCGATAGCTATCAATGGTATGGTGTTCAGAGAACTCGATTCCCACCAGCTTGCCTACTTCCGGGCTTATGAGCATCATCCTCTATTGATACTGAAGAAAAAGTATGTGAAACATACCGCAGTACCCCAGCTTGCCCTGAGCTTTTTTATGCCATGCCACTGCTAGTCTTGTAAGAATTAATTATAAATAATAAATCAATTATCAATAACTAATCTTCCAGACTTTTTTATCAATATCAATTTGCCATTGATAAAAAAAATAAGTATGCTATCTATTATACCTACAGGTCAAAACGAGAATTAATGGTTTAGGTAAAAAGTTAGAAGAAATTAGTCTATTGAGTAACTAAGCAGATAAATGCATTGTAGCACAGACAAATTATGCTTGATTGAACTTTTAATTTCAAGTAGGAGGATACCAGAGCCGATATATTATACATACCATTATACTCATGATCAGCTGCCACCAGCGCCAGGCCAAGGGTGGCTACTCCAACGACGGTGCGAGCCGCGCGGGCGAAGCGCTGGTCGGCGTGTTCGTCACCGTCGCCGGCAGTCGCGCCGCCGCCGCCTGCCGCGGCTCCGTGCCCGCCGCCGCCGGCATCCAGCGGCCGCCGAGCCAACACCACCGCTAGCCGAACGGCGCGCCGTATAGTTCGCAAATTACTCGTCGCACATCGTACCCCTGACATTCTTAACACCGAGGTAAACACTTAGTCACTTACTTCTATTATAAACTCGATGTTTGAATTTTTTTTGTAATATGAAGACTAATTGGATTTTACGTAGACATTGTGAATATATTTATAGATTTTGTTTTGAGGATTGTTTAATTTGTTTATGATGGTTTCTCATTGTATTGATTGTTTTTATGTTGTTTGGAATTTTATGACTTGGTTTGGTTACTAGACAAGACTAGTATATTGATTTTATTACATCAGATCAGTGTAGCTCTACCAATTTTCCTGTAAAATGCTACTGTACGTGTAGTTGTCAAAGTCAAATGAATTTTCCTTCAAGTCTGCTCAGAAGCAATAATAAATTATTCATGTTTGAAACATTACAAATGTGTTTTTCTGACTACCTTCAAGGATAAACGATAATGTTTGCGGGAAGTTAAATAATTTGATGGAAGTTTTATTTTTGGATTTAGTTAAAAATACTGGCATGAAAGTTAAATGCAAGTTTTTGTGTATTGTGGTAAATACTTCTGAATTTCTAAACAGTCCTTGTCTTTGCGAGTTGACCTTCAGTTGACAGCTTGGACATTGTGTTCAACAGCTGATCAAAACAACGGAAATGTTTAATGTGTGTTTAATACCACTTGCAATGTTGTTAATTGCCTTGAAAGGCTTTTTTATTTAAGGATATTCATATCTGAATCATGTATTCTAGCTTGTATGTTAATTAGTATTAATCATATTTCCGGAAAATAAAAAAAATAACGTCAAATTTCCTTAGTCTATGGATGTTGTGTTGGTTGTTTTGTGATCGATTTCCCCGCATTTTTCAGTTTGCATGCATGTAGAGGGTTTATGCGTTTTTTACCCTCAACAAGCGAGGGGCACTCTTTATCCCCGACCAGTCTCGAGTGGCGGTTCATTAAGACGCGTGGGCTAGTGTCTCATTTTCGTATATCGAAGTTAACTTCCATTCCGCGAAAATAATTTGAAAAAGATGAGTTTTTTCAAAGAAACCGAACATCGAGGGCGCTTCTGACAAATTAATCGAGTTTCAGTAATAAACGGACATGGTTTTAGTGGAAGCAAGCGTTCGCGCGTTAGCTGCCGCGGCATCGGCGGACGAGTGTTGACACATGTAGTGTTTGTTTGTTTGTTTGCGGCGACATGGCGCTGGGCGGCGCGTTCCCGCAGAGCGCCACCATGCTGGAGCAGCTGCTGGAGGAGATCAACTTCCAGCGCACGAAGGAGATGCGCCAGCTCATGAAGGATGGTGAGTCACCCGTCACTCATATCATATCATATCGTACTACACCCCTGCTGGGGCGAACCTGCTACTGTTGCGAGGGCGTATTTATGGCACTTGCAACGAGGGAAGACCTTTCCTCTCCTAGAATCACCACTGACTCAGTTTGATGACTGTCAAATTTAATAAGATTTGGAATCAAATAATGTTTATTGATGCTATAAGTTAAAAAAGTAGTCTGTACCTATTATTACTTTATACAAGGTATAATTAATATAGTATCAAGTTCTCAAGATTGAGAATAAAAGAGAAATAGGTAATACGAGGGGCAAACCGAAATGATCGGGAATTTAAAAAACTATGTGCACTATATACATAAATTATATTTTATTGTTTTTCGAAGTATTCTCCGTTACATTCAATGCACTTTTGCATTCTTTTAAACCAGTCATTAAAACAATAATTCCAGTTTGAAGTAGGCATTGCCAAAATGGCCGATTTATAGGCTTCCACAGCGGCTTCTGGGTTCTCAAACCGCTGACCACGCAATAAATCTTTAATTCTAGGGAACGTAAAAAAATCATTTGGACTCAGGTCAGGGCTGTATGGAGGATGGGACATCAACTCAACGTTTTCGTCGTTCAAAAATTTAGTTGTTTTGTGGGCGGTGTGGGAGCTCGCATTGTCGTGGTGTAAGATGACGCGGCGTCTCGGGTTCCCTTGGCGAAGTTCGGCCAGCACCAGATACAGATACAGATACAGATACTTTATTGGTAAAATGGTATTTTACAAGTCAGTCATGTTACATTACATTATTATTATTATAAATTACAATTATCTACATATTATCATTACAATTCCCAATTATTATTACGATACATTTTCAATTGTTATTATAAACTATAATTTAATTATTACTATGAATTGGTAAATATACAAGGTCAATGATCACCTTCAAAAAACTCATCTAAACTATAGTAAGCATGGTCTAATAGCAAGGATTTGAGTTTGCTAGCGAATATTATGTCACTAGTGGCTTCTTTTATGCTATTTGGTACTTTGTTATAAATTTTGGGCCCAACGACGCTGAGTGACTTTCTAACCTTGGCAAGTCGGTGTTTAGGAACTTGAAGCAAGGGTTCCCTACGGCTATTGCTTTTTTGTATTGCGATGGTCTGGTAATTTGGGAGATTCGTCCTTACATAATTGCAAACTGTCATTATGTAGACCGATGGTAGGGTTAAAATTTTGTAGTTTTTAAACAGGTCCCTTGCTGGGTGGTCGAGTGGTTTTCTTGCAATTATTCTCAGCGCTCGCTTTTGCAGCTTGAATGCTCTGTCGCGTTGTGCAGACAAACCCCACAAGTCCACACCCTGTATAAGGATAGAGTGGAAGTATCCATAATAAGCCTTCTTCATGTTGTCAGTGGAGAGACTTGGTGCGAGTCGTGATAGTGCAAAGCACGCAGAAGAGAGAGAATTGCATAAAGACTCAACATGTGAGGACCAGGTCAGCCCAGAGTCGATTATGAAACCCAGGTATTTACTCTCTTCCACTTGCGGGACAAGTTTATCGTTTATTCTAATGTCAAGTGAATCCTTATTTGAATGTCTCAATTGAAAATGCATTATATTTGTTTTTTCCACATTTAAAAGCATACCGTTTGCCGTAAACCACTTGTCGATGTGTAACATTGCGCGGTTTAATTTCGATTTCAGAACTGTGAAATTTTCGGCATGTACTATGATACAGGTATCGTCGGCGTATATGACATATTCTGGTTCAAGGCAAGCGGCTGTAATATCATTTACAAACATAAGAAATAGGTTGTTTCCCATACAGGATCCCTGTGGCACAGAGCAACCCTCCATCGGTTCCAGGTCTGACCTTACATTGAGAACACAAGTACTTTGTTTGCGGCCTCTTAAAAAGGAAGCAACCGTGTTATGAAGTTCACCCGTCACACCGTAACGTGCCAGTTTTTCGAGAAGAAGGGAGTGATCGATCGTCTCGAAAGCGCGCGACAAATCGCAAAAGACGGCAGCGACCTGTCGCCCGCCTTCGAGGTGCACCAGCACCCGCGCCACCACATCCCGCGCCGCGTCCGTCGTACTGCGACCGGGTTGGTACGCATACTGACATCGGTTTAGCAGATTATTCGAGGTGAGGTGTTCCATCAATTTGGTACTCAACAAACATTCAAAAATCTTTGAAATTATTGGAATCAATGAAATGGGCCGGTAGTGTCTGGGCTCGTTCATATCTCCTTTACCCTTATAAATAGGCTGTATCTTGACTAATTTTAATGTATCAGGGTATACCCCAGCGGTGACACATTTATTAAATAACATTAGCAACAATGAAATAGTACACGGTGGTAGGTAGTCTATTATACGGGTCGACATATCATTTATGTCTTTCGAGTCCTTACGTTTTATACTTTTGCACGCTTTAACCATATCACCAAGGGTATAAGGTGCAAAGTTATAAATTGGAGGCGATAGCGGCAAAAGCATATTATCAAGATATTGCAACGCCGTGTGAGCATATGGTTTTGTATTATTTACATTTGCATCTATGTAGAACCGGTTTAGTAGTGCAGCGGCGGACGCCGCGCGCGATTCATCGCAGTTGCCCTGGGACTTGCTGACGAGTATGTCCAGCGCTCCGCTCTTGTTTTTATTATTTCTGCAAGTCTCAGAAGATATGACGCGCCAGACACTACGGCACATGTTATCATTACTGTTCGCAATGATGCCGTTTACATAGCTGCTGCGTACTTCAGCCAGCATCTCCCAATATGAACATTCGAGACTCGACAGCTCCGAACGTAACTCAGCGTTGTTAGCGTCTTGTGATAGTTTATTTTTAATATTACTGATGTGATTACGTAGGTTTTTCAAAGGCTCATTGACCCACACGCCGGAATAATTTTTAAGAAGTTGTTTTTTTACAGGGAAGTGTGTATCAAAGTAGTGCTTAATTACTTGGAGTACAGAGTTAAATGTAATGCCAGGACACTTATTTTTACTCAGCAAATGATCCCAATCGTAATAGTCGAGACTTATATAAAAATTACATTTATTTTGGTCAGTAAATACTCGCTTTAATACGTGCTGGCTACCACAATGATTGTTTTTTTCTATGTGAATGGTGACATTTATACATTTATGGTCTGACATATGCAGATCGAGACATGATACATTTTTTATGTTTTGTTTTGACATGTTAGTGTAGGCATGATCAATACAAGTTTTTGATAACTCTGTTATTCTAGTAGGGGAGTTTATTAAGGTTTTAAAACCCGATTGTTTCAACTTATTCAATAAATATTGAGTGTTGTTACATTTTGTAAGTAAATCTATATTTATGTCACCAACCAGTATGACATTGTGGTTTTTTATAGTTTGCAAGTTAAGTAGTTCATCTAATTTTGACAAATACAACGAGAGATCACCACCTGGGGGTCTGTACAAGCACACTATTATGAGGTCCAACTTGATACATTCAATGGCACACACTTCGAAATGCATTTCCATTGACAGATTTTTGACTTCAGTGCGTTCAATGGTAACAATACCAGATTTCACATATATGCACGTTCCACCTCCATGGCGCGTTGGTCTTGAGTAATGGGCGCAAAGACAATAGTTTAAGATATTTACTGAGGTTACCTGGTTGGGCTGGAGCCAGTGTTCTGTCAGGCAGAGTACATCGACCTGGCCATGCAACTGGAGTTCGCATTCTAGTTTGCTGGTTTTGTTTGCTAATCTGTTTATATTTTGATGCCATATATTTACTTCTGTGTTGCTATTGTGCGTTATGAGATCTTGCTGATTTGATTCCGGGAGATCAGGTCCCCCTGGGTCATAGAAAGGGCTGCCCTACTGAGATACAGGTATTCTCATTCGTAGGCCGTACAGGAGTGGACAGAACATCCTCATTAACAGCAGTGGGACGAGAAACATGCTCCAGATTATTTGATTTCATGTTACCATGAGATACAGGTGTCCATGCGTTATTTATTGTACTAATTAGATTAGTCAAAGCTTTACTCACGGAATGGAGTCCTCTCTTGTTGATTTTACCAGAACTACGTGAATACATAGTGCTGTCATTGGCACGCAACAGGCTCAAATTGGAATCTAGTATGTATGCATATTTGTTTGATTGGTTGTCAACATACAGCAATTTGTTAAAAAGATCTATCCGTTTATTATAAAGATTCGCATTATCAGTTAATTTAAACGTGGGCAAACAAACAATCACATTTGTGTGTTGTACAGACTTCAATTGGTCACCTATAAAATAAACCAAAGCATTGTAGTCAGATGTAACAGTGAAATCGGTATCACCAATGTACATGATGCAAAGGTCTCTGTATGTGAAGTCCTTTAGCTTTCCGTGAAGACCCTGGAACATTTGACGTATGCCTCCTCCTGGTTTTAGGTAATGACATATGTTGGTCGTGTTTAGGTGCTTTCGCGTAATGCCTAGTATGCCCGAGGTACTTTCACTGATGAGACAGACATTACTCTGTGCTGGTGTGTTATCTTGCATCACTTGCTTGGGCACAGTAGATTCGACCTTCATAGGGCAGGAATTACAGTCCGTAGTCCGAGTTTGACGTGTATGTAGTAGCGGTCCAAGGTTATCGGGTGAATCCAAACACTCCCCTTTCCTCCGGTTCGAAGATGACCATTCGGCTAGACGCTTTTTAATGATATTGTTGTTAACTATTGGGGTCGAAAGATTATATTGTTGGCCGTGATCATTTTTAGATTCTGAGCAGTTTAGGATTAGATTCCTTCCTCTCTTTTTGATCGATGATTTCTTGGCACTCACGCATTTTGATGCCGGAGTACTGTGTGAAAAAGATATATTTGTCAGTGTTTTGACTTTTAGTTCATATTCTACAATTTTATTTTGTAGGGAGACGTTTTCTGCAAGTAAATTTTCAATTTCAGTTTCCGCGGATGAATACTTTTTTTGCAGAGCAGATAGCTGGCTCTGTAGGCATTCCAGATCGAAAAGACTTGCCTTATTCAATTCTGGGCAACTCCGATTAAGACTGAGATGTTGTGATATCATCATATGAGTATTATTGAGAGATTCCTCGTCTTCACTGCGTTCCATGGCTGATTCTTCTGTATCCGTTAATAAAGTTTCAAAGGAGTTGCTAGTCGGGACATTTACTACGGTGTTTGTGATAGGGATTTCATGTTGCGAACAGGCTGTTGTTTGTGGCGATACTACTGGAGTAGTGTTACACTCTGTCACCTGTCGATCAGAAGTAACATTTGATACCGTTTTTGGCTTTCTCTGTTGGGAAACTACATTTGACCGGTTGTTTATTGTTGAAGTACCACTTGAGGGGCATGAAGATGGCGTTATTTTACAACATTTCATACATTTCCAGTTCTTTTTATTGGTCATGCCCATTAAATTAAATCTTCTTTGAGTTACAGTTGTTGTACATTTTAAATGAAATGTTTTCATGCAAATACTGCATTTTAAGCATTCAATGCTTGTAATGGAAGATAAGCATTTACTGCACTTAATCTCTTTTGACATGTTTGGTATGAAAAAGGTGATTTGGATTTATTCTCTTAAAACAACGACTAGAAGACAAAATCGCCGCAGCATTTACTTCGATTTGTAGGCCTAAAGTTACGGTGCCTTTTTTATGTTATTGTGGGAGGAGCCACTCTGATAGCTGTTCTAATTCGTACGGGGTTCTGCAAGTTGTTGTTGTCAGTGTATTGCTATCCTGTTCCGTCCCATGGACGATGCTGCGCTTACGTTGGATTTGACAGTTCGTTTGCTTACCACTAGATGGCAGTATTATGAACTGTTACTATTTTATTATTTATTTTGTAGTTTTTTATCGTTTGTATTTTATCGTTAAGAAGTATCTAATATATTCGGCTTATCAATCCATCTGAGTTTCACTTTGCGTTGTGTAGTCTAATTTCACTTGAAACTGATCCCTTTTTCCACTAAGAAATCTCACGAACTTAAACCGTTGATTTTTAGTCAGTTATTAATTATCTTCCCACAACACTGATTAAACACTCACTTCAGGTGTATATTTCACTTAGTTACGTGTAGAATTGTTTGTTTGTACAGTGGATTATAGCCGAAGTCAAGGTTTGTTCAAAAAATACTGGTCACTGGCACGGCGAGTTTTTAATCTACTTTTTCACTATTTTAGCACCCTTGAATATTCTGATAACACTTTTACGCATGTTTCAAGTTCTTAACTTTCATTTTTTTTAACATTTTCACTTAAATATGTACTTTATTCTTTTTTTAATTACATTAAATACACAAGAGCGTTTAACACGCCTGGCAGCGCCCTCTGCCGCCGATACATGACCTCCGGCAAACAAACTGTGATATACCAATCAGCGGTAACGGTTCTTTGTTCTTCTAGAGGAATTGTGGCAACATGCCCCTTTTTTGAGACGAACGAAGCCACCATCTTCTTCGACACGCTTCGAGAACGCACAACTTTCGTTGGTTTGACCTCGTCATCGAAGACCCATACTGCCGACTGGTGCTTTCTTTCAGGCTCATAAGAATAAATCCAGGATTCGTCACCCGAGACCATATTATAAACGGCTTTTGACTTTCCTCCATTGTAGCATTTCAGAATAGATCGGCACCAATCAACACGAGCCGCCTTTTGCTCTTCAGACAAATTATGGGGTACCCATCGGGAAATCAATTTTCTGACACCCAATTCACCATGCAAAATAGTGTGAATTGCAGTCATTCCAATGCCTATGGTTGCCCGAATCTGCTCGTATGTCACATGTCTATCTTCTTTTAGTAGTTTTTCCACAGCCGCGATGTTTTCAGGCGAAACCGCCGTTTTCGGCCGACCTGATGAAGGTACGGTGCCAAGAGAGGCACGACCCCGTCGAAACTCAGCATACCACCGATATATTGTCGTCTGACTAGGTGCTTCAATGTCGTATATAGTAACAAGCTCATTGCGACATTCATCTGGAGATAAGCCACGACGAAAGTTATGGTAAATAATTGCACGAAAATTTTCACGCGTCAGCTCCATTTTGTTCATCGAGTTGTCAATTTAAAAATGGAATTAAAAAAATTTATCGTTCTTTTTTTAAATTGTAAAAACGGCATCGTGATTGTAAGTCGCCAGTATGCATGTGACAAAAAAGGATTTAATGTAACTCAGTTTAAAGTACTCTATTCCCGATCATTTCGGTGTGCCCCTCGTATCTTCACCGCATGATTAATCTGCGCTAACTTGGGAGGTCTAGGGTTTGTACTGGTATTTCTTAATCTGTTGGTTGTAAGAATCGCATAGAAGGTAGTTTTCAGACTTTACGATATTGTAAAAATTAAACATATGGATACATTAAAAATACTTTACCCAAAATAAGGAAAAAAAGGCTTATTTCGAGATCTTTGTGACACAAATCAGTGCATGGCACCACTTTTCACCCTGTGTTAGCTACATGTGCCACTACAGTTTTGTAATAATAGATTTTTATTCATTATTTGTTTTATTAAAATGGCAAGGAAAACCATACCAAATATCAAAGTCCAGCTTAGTGCATATACGTACATGGGCTTACACTGGTTTTCTATTCTTAAGCTTTGTTCTTGAAAGTGCTTAGATAATGTTATTGTTTAAATACATATAAAAAGCTCTGTATTGTATAGGCATAGGCAGTCGGTAATTAAGTTGATTGCCCTTCTGTGAAATGAGGCGTGCCGGGTTTGGGCACAGGGAGGGAGGAGTGACCTAGACAACCCTGGTGTGCTACTTTGGCATGTATTTACTGTTAGTACTGGTATATAGGCCCGTCTCAATATTTACAATGGGTTAGCTATGTGTATTTGTGATTTTTTTATTTATGTGAACCCAAATTAGATTGAAGTCCTGATATTTAAAAATTTGCAATCATCATCATCATAATCATCTCAGCCACAGGACGTCCACTGCTGAACATAGGCCTCCCCTTTGGACTTCCATATATTAATACAAAAAAATTAAATGTTCTTTTAAGTTTCAATACATAGTATTTATATTTATAGATGTGTAATGTTGCTGCCAATTATACCAAAAGTGAATATTAATGGGTTAATTGTAATTTATATTATCAACCAACAAAAGTAGGACTTAAAAGGGTAAGGCACAGACTTTTAACTATGAAAGCTTACTAGTAACCATGATATGTTGCAATAATAAGATACATATTAGATGAGGCCTGTACTTTTCGCCCCATCGAAGTTATTAAAATCAGCGCCATCTATGTTTTGACTGATAAGTCACTTGCTCCCAGTAGCATGTCTAGTAGTGCTATTTGTGTTCCATACGTATACGTACGTTTGTTATCATGCCAAAAGAGATGGCGCTATAGTTCCAGGTGGGGTTATAGCTTGACCAAATCCTAATCCAGCAGGATGCCATGTTTTGTACTATACCTACATATACATACCTACTCGTATGGGTAACCCCATTTATGATTTTGAATAAGTATTGAATTGTTTTATTTAACAATCTCCATAAATATACTCAATGGCGCGGTTACTAAACGCAAGAGCGACCAACTAGGTATAATTAAGGCCACGACTTCGCGCGACCAGCGGAGTGGCGAGCAGCGTTTATAGGTGAGAGTGAAACGTGCGAGCGCTGCGTCTCGCTCACTCTTATGGCCGCCGCTCGCCGCTCCGCTGGTCGGGCGAATTCAAAGGTGTAGGTATGCTATTGTGGTCATGTTTTAAGTAGGTAGTCCTCTACAATTGCCATTTAATTATCACAAGGAACTCAATCTCTATTTGTATATAAGTTTAATGCTATATTTCTTTGTTATGATGGTGATAAGATGTTGCATATATCTAAGAGTTACCTACCTAGTTTATGAAAATATTTATATCATGGATTTATTTACGCCCTGCAAACTGTAACGACTTAACTTTATGAGTCATAAATTATGACTCTTTTTACTGACTGCTTTATTCCATGACATGAACATGACGTTCCAACAGGATGTGAACCTACGTCTGTATCTCTGCATAGGTACTTACCTACAAATTTCTCATCTCCTTTTCTACCATTTCTTTTAACCAGGTATTTATTATTTCTCAACAGATCAGTTAATTATTTTGGTATTCTTGAGTTCATAATATGGCATCATAAATTACGCGGGGAGTCAAATAATAAGCAACAAGTTAAGAAAAACATTTAATGAACTTCAATTTACAACAGCGTTGGTTTAAATAGTTACAATGTCCGCGGCGGGCTGCGCCGCGCAACTAACTAGCTCGTACAAAGTTCCGCGCGCTCCGAGGCTAACTTCAGGTTCACTGCTGGTCGCTCCAAGTTCACTAAAAGTTAAAACAGCGCTATGGATTGTAGCAGCTCTTCGGGCAAAATGCGACTGCGCCCCTTGTACTAGGAATATAATGCCTTATCTGTCTGCAGTGTAGTGGGTTCGAAAGTGCGCTTCCCTAGGCTTCCTTCCCAGGAAGCAACATAGCTCTCTACATCGCTGCTAGGGAAGGAAGTAGTAGTACGCGCTGGCAGTGTCTGACGCTGGCCTCGGGCACGGCTGGTGGACTCGGAATGTGGCGCCAACTCCGTCTGCCTCTCGGGGTCGGGCTCCGTCTTGTTGGGAGCCGCTATGATAAACTATCCTGATAGTTACACTACACCCCGCCCTTCCGTGATGTAGGTACCTACATTTTGAGCATTTGTATATCTACAAGCTTCTGTATTTCAGCCACCGGGTAACTACCGGGAGGTGAGGTATGGTCTATCCGGAAGTTTATCATTTCGGTTTCTATTAACAATAAGTTAATATAATACAATCGTTTTTATTTACAAGTATGAACACAACTATTTTCATATCAGTATTTCTAATCATACAACAAATATACTTTGATTCGTTTGCGTAAAGGAATAGAGCTTTCTTAAAGGTACTATGCAAGGCAATATGTGCATCCAAGCGGAAATACGCAAATAGGTACGCAGTTGAGATTCAGTCCCTTGCCTTGCGTGCGGCGGCCGCGACCACCGCCGCCGGCCGCGACCGTCGGCCCCGACCACCGCCGCCGGCCAACCTCTCCCAAGCGCTTACAGGCACAGGCACACATACATGTGACTTTAATCAAACAACATTTTCACACACAAAACTATTACATTAAAAAGTAAAGATATAAGTAAACTTAGTAAATTTATTGTTTTGTACAAATTAACATCAGACTTTGGGTTTGTTTCACGTGATTAAATGTCACAGGTTAAAAAAACATACTTTTCGTTCAAAACAAATCAATCAGTAAATAGGTTAATTGAAAGTATTTCCAACAGTAATTCGGTTAACAAACGAAACGATTATCAAATAGCTAACACTAGTCGTGACGATGAGACTCTAACAGACATCTGAGATTGAAGGCACTTCGGATACTCGCTACGGGTAGAGGACTTGAACAGTTGCCTCGACAAGCGAATATTACTTAATTTACAAATCGATTTAGACAACACAACAGTTACAATGAACGTTCTAAGGCAACTGAACATTAATTAAATTTACATTTCATTTAATTCTTATTTTATAGATAAAGATAAGGGTTGTGACGTTGTATACGACTACAGCGCGGCATGATGGAAATTAACCACAAGACGAGTTAAGGAATGTAAATAAACTTTTAGAACTCATCATGACATTTTTACATCATTCTGATTATGCGCTGATCTCTCTTACATTGCAGACTTGTAACGACAGCTAAAAATTCAATTGTCGAGATAATTTGGTAAATTTTTTAAAAGCCAAAATTAGCAACTTGGTCGGCCTCTTGGTACAGGTGAAGGGCCATGTCTAGTTTACATTCCTTATCTCGCGAGGGTTTAGTGGAGCATTTGTCCGCAGAGTCGGGGTTCGTGGTGCTGCAGGGCACGACGTACTGGACGGACCTGTTCGTGCGCCACTTCCTGTTCCAGGAGGAGCAGGCCATCGACTGCGACGACCTGCTGTTCTTCGTGCGCAAGCGCCACGTCAAGGGCTCGTCGCGGTACCTGCCCAAGTACGAGGTACATGTCCTGCCCAAAATTATTCTCTGACTTCTTGGCCTCCCAAACTCTTCTTTCTAAACTCGTATCATGACGTCCTTCTCAGGAAGTGAACATGATGAGAAGGTGCCATGATACGAACTTTAGAGTGAAGCTCGTGAAATTTAGTGTTGTTTAGGTAAACCATGCTGTTTTTCAGTTTTAGCTGCATATCTTACATTCAGCTATTACAAATGATGGGTAGCAGTCTATTAGGCAAGCTTTTATATTCAGAAACCTGGTCGCGACATCTGACGAGCTCAGGGTGGACAGAACATAATATATGGTGCACGACAGCGGCCTGCGTGAGGCTGGTTATCTACCGGCCGCGTGGCGCGGTTATCGCTGGCACTGCGCACGCGCAGATACCGACTCACTCTGGATGTAGATATCATGATTTATTTGCTACCGCGCAGTGGGAATTTGATTATACAACAACGAATGTTTCATATAGGTAAAATGCTTATTTCTGCCCATTACATTTACGTAAGATTACGCTACACAAGTCTTTGCATTTCTATTAGGTTCGAGTTGTTTACACAATGTTCAAACCATTATTAAATCAATTAGATAGCAATATGTGAATTGTCTCGATTATAGTGCCGGATCCGAGCAGCCATTTGGACAATATTGTGCTCGCCATCGCATTGTTATTGTAATTTAATTCAATGCACTACTTTTTATAAAAATATCATCAGGCCATCGAACAAATTTGTGCACTTTTTGTTTAAAAAAATGCGTCATCTACAATGATAATGGTTGCGGTTTGTGACTCGAGGAGCGAGTGCTCTTGTTAATTACTAGTTTAGCACCATTTGGATGAAGTTTCAAAATTCTATCAGAATCTTTGGAAATACAAAAAGTATGCATTAAACAACAGTAGGTATGTACTTTATTTTAAACAATATAAAAATATTATTTCTTATAGTAGGCTTTATATTATGCTATGTATGTACTAGAGCGCGGCACGGCGCCGCGCGCATTTGCGCTCAGAAACAATCGTAATCAATCACAGTACATTTGGTTAATAAATATCGCGCCCTCTCTAGACTTCTCACAGTTCCATAACCACTTATAAAAGTTACAATTTATAAAAACGAATTTCATATGTATCAACAGTTGACAAGTTCATAATTGATCGTCCGAACGACCGTAGTCCTCGTTAAATAAAAATCTTACATCGCTATTCAACAATAAAAGCATACGATACCGTTAATAGAACAGTTTGCACTAGACAGTTACGAAATATGCTCACTTATCGGTTATCACATATCACTCGTCCTCGTCGCGGCCAGGACGCGAGACCCACGCGTCACCACCGTGCACGTCTGTTGCAGACGGACGTCGAGGTGTTCCGCAAGGACTCCAAGAAGCTGCCCATCGGAGACCCGGAGATCGACTGGGAGGAGACGGTGTACCTGAACCTCATCGTGCACCAGTTCGACTACACGCTGACGCTGGCCGTGTGCACGCGCACCAGCCCCAAGGAGCTGCAGGTGCTGCGGCGGCACTCGCAGAAGGTGAGCGTCAGACACGCTCGGGAGGCGGCGGCGGCGCGCGCGCGGCGCGTCACTAGCTGAGCCGGCTGAACAGCTTGGTGCGCGGCCACGGCAGCGGCCAGTCGTAGCGCCGCGGCACCGGCCCGCGCACGTTGCTTTCCAGGTATGCGAACAGCCAGTACCACCACTCGCGCTGGATCATGTACTGGCCCGGCCCGTGGCGGTGCGGCGTCAACAGCAGCGAGTGGAACGTCCAGAACAGCCGCGTCGTGATATAGTACGCGATGATCACGTCCACCGTGTAGTGGGCGTGCGCCAGCAGCACGAACACCACGCCCAGCACGGCGGCGCTCCACAGGCCCCAGTGCACGGGCCATAGCTTTCGTGGCGAGTACTCCGCCACGATCAGGTATGACAGTACCAGCACCATCGTGTGCCCCGAGTAGATGTAGTCCCCGCAGTACGTGTGCTTGCCGTTGATCGACAGCCCGAACCCGGAGATGAGGTAGAACATGCGCTTCACCACGAGCAAGGGCGTCGTGTTGTTGCTCTTGGGGCTGCAGTAGTAGGTCGTGCTCGACACCGGCAGCACGGTCACGTACATCGTCACCGAGCGGTATAGGTACAGCAGCCCGATAATGACGAACAGCCGCCGCGCGACAATGAAGCGGTGCTTGTGAAACACGACCACAAGCATCGCCACCGTCGTCGACAGCATGATGAGGTACTCGGAGACGGCGAGGCCCCAGTCGCGCGCGGCCACGTTGTCTAGCACGGTATCTATTAACGGCGGCGTCGTATTGCGGTCCGGCAGCCGCTCGTGCACGAGCGACAGCGACATCATGTTGATGCACACACATATGAATAGGAAGAAGAAGGAGACTATCGTCTTCCATATCTCCTTGGGGTAGCGCTCCTCGCGCGCGGTGCCGGACGGGATCTCGACGACGAAGTCGCCGCGCGCCGGCGAGTGCTCCTGGTCGGGATCGGACTCGTCGGTGCCGGGCGCGGGCGCGTCGCTCTTGGCGGCGCGCGCCAGCAGCGGCTGCCGCTGCATCAGCTCCGCCTGGTTGGGCATTTCGGGGTTGGCGCGCTCGTGCGAGCGTTCGGCATGCGGTCGGTTGTTGTTATTGTTTAGGTCATTCCGCTTCAGGCGCGCTTCGAAGTTGATGCCTTTGATTTCGTCTCGGGCGGTGTGCGTGGCTATGTCGACATCGCTGGCCTGCGGCGGCGGCGACTCTGGCGGCGGCGGGGGTGCGGCTAGAGCAGGAAATGCTGTTGCGGCCGGCGGCGGGTCGGGTGAGCGCGGCAGGAGCGCTAGCTGCTTGGCCGGCAGCTCATTGGCCAGGTACACGCGCACCGACTCGACCAGGGGCTCTGCGAAGTTGATCTGCTTGGGCGGCGACGGCTCCTTCTCCGGGGAGCGTGCTGAGATCGTCATCCACTCGCCATTGGGCTGTTGGATCGTGCCTGAAATTGAAAAAATAACATCGGTCAGTCGCTGGGCCGGCGGAAATGTCTATTTCAGTTGCGAGCGCAACGCACTGAATCAATTACGTCTCTTGCATTATTCCGAGTCGAGCGCCTTTCGAAATTGTTTCAACGAGTCTCCAACCGACTAGAACCCTCCGTCGTTGTCCGTTCTATCGCTACGTGGGATCCAGTTCTACAAGCGTAAGAGATATAGATGTACTCGATGAGTAGGCACCGATACCTTCGTAAGCCGATTAACCGGTTCCGTAGGTAGGTAATTAATTATAATTTTGTATAGATTCCGCGTCGCGTTAGCCGAGGTATTTAATACGGAAAACATTTGGAATGTCACGACGCGAGTAGTTAAGCGTCTTAACAACAATCAAAATATACGTTTGTAGCGGCGTATCTCTAGAATATTCAGCGTGTAAACAAATTGTGAGTGCTCGCAACGGTTCAAAGACCGAGGCTACGATTGCGCGAGGGGCGGAGCGGGCCGCGCTCCTTTGTCACTCTCGAGTCGGGTGATAATTGGCGGCGTGTTGTGGTGCATCCCGACCCGACACACGGACACGCGCGCCCGCCGAGACAACAGGTTTCTCTCGACGACGCCGGTACATACGCGGTACTCTCGCTAGAAAGCGCACGGAGCCCGAGACTCACCCGATCAATGTGCTCCTCGCCGGTGGCCCGCGGGAGCTCGCATCGATTCCGTCGGGCTGGCTCCGGAGCGCCCGTGGAATGCTCACTCCGCGTTCACTAGATCACACACATAAACGAGGGCGAAGCGAAAACGATTCGCGTGCACTGCACTGTTAGGGTAACGGCACTCGCGTCGCTCGACGGTGGACCGGCGCGGGCTGCGCTGTCCGTCTGCACCGGACGGCGGCGGTTATGTCGCGATTACAATAATATAAATCGAGCGGGAGCTCCAGGCTGCGAGCGAGCGTTTAAAGTGGCGGCCGCGTACTAGAAAACATGTAGCACTGGTTGGCTTCGGTCGGGCGCGCTCGGGGGGCATCGGGCGCCTTCGGCCGCGCTCGGCTCAATGAGAGTAATTACGTGCGCGTGACGTCACGCGGCGGCGCAGGCTCCCTCGCCGCGGCCCCTACTACGGGTATGCCGGAGAACCGTTCGATAGTTTGAACAACAGCTGACCGACCGTTTTCATTCAACCCTACTCGTGCGACACCAAATAATTGTGTTCGTTCGCGACCTCAGTTCACCTGAATTCCGAAATTACGACCAGTTTTATACCGGTTATTGCTAAGTACTTATTTACTAATTATACCTCTAATTAGTGATGCTTAAGAGCGCATTAGAAATTGGTAATGTGATCGTAAGAATGCAGTGTAGTTACAGCCGACCAGTCGGAGTAGTCGCGGGTCGGGTCTGGTTTCCTGTCACCGCAGGGCCACGGCCGCGGCCCGTAGTACTACACGCACCGCTGACCGGCGACACCTACGCACTATACCAACTATATATTTGTTTAGTCTCTTTATTAATGAAATAAATAAACAAACAAGATTGCCATTTACATCAAGTCAAATAGAAACTGAACAGCTGAACAAAACCTTTGTGTCCGCGAGTCTATGATAAGTTACTCTTATCACTTAGATATCTGTCAACGTAAATTATATCTCGGCAGCAGCGGGCAGACACATGTAATCAAAACATTTACAATTCGAAATAACGCGTGTAAGTCATCTAGCTAATATAGGTATGACCAAGATCAGCGAAGTATTCAGTATCGCAGATTATATTCAACGTAAGTAAATCCAATTTGAAATGATTGTTCGTATCCGTAGAATATGAGGGCCTACCTAAATCAGTGATTAGAAGAAATAAGACAATTTGAGCGAGCGTGGGCTTATGTACCTACTCTTCCAATGAATCTGCCGCGAAAGTCGCGGTTAGACACAGTTTGTCTCATTCCTAGTAAACCGCGTTCTCGTGAACAACAATACAGTATTCGATATTATAGGCAAATCAATCATTAGCAAATTCACTTTAAACGTGTGATAGTTTGTAGGTGAAATGCGGAGAAAGTAGCAGAGTCACCAAGTCATTAACAGTGTCGTTATCTAGTAATTAACATACACGAGTTTCAAATATCACGCCCGTCCTAACTGCCGTCTCCTTGCCCCGAGCATAGAGACGGTGGACAGTGGAGGACTTATTCAGAGTCCTCTGTGGTGATTCTCGGAAGCCATTACTGGGAGTTCAGTGGTTTATCTCTCGGCTCCACTTCTATATATAACTTTAATATCCTTATCGAATTCATTTTACTTATAAATCGCTAGATAACTAATTTATATGCTAATCTAGTCATCATAATTATTTTCTTCATTGCCTGTCACATTATATTGCGTTTATTTCATATCATTGTCATGCAGTTGACGACAGCTATTCGCACCCTCTATTTCACACTAAGAAATCCGCCTGCAATTACAGCAGAAAGCGAATGTATTATCTACATAGGTATATTACACTCATGAAAAGTGGGCTTCCATGAAATTGTCGCTTCCATGACAATAGACTCAACTAGCCTTCAAGTTAATTTAGCAGAGTTAGCGACAGGGCGACAGTCGACACTGAACCCCGGACGACTGCGGCGACGGCGAGCCGCCATTGATTGCCTAATTACTGCGTTTTACGGCTTCCGCTATGCAGACCGACCCTTCCCAATCCCGACCGATGACAAGACATGTGCGCCGCAGTTCCGCAGCGCATACGCGGCGTTGTTACGCGTATGGTGCGCGTTATCGCACTCTAACGGCCTGTTCCGGTTTAGTTATCGGCGACACTTTCTGTCCGGTATAGATAACTTATTAGTAGTAATAGTAACGGAGAGAACAGTAGCTAGGACTTTGCGGGGTAATCTTTGATGAAATGTCTTTGTTGAAATTTAATATTTGGCATTTATGTTTAGCTTCTTTGTTAGTCTGAAACATAGATATTGTACTGTCTGATAAAATAAATAAAACTAAATAATACAATACATCTTCGGTCTCTTTTAAATAAGTTGATATCATCTGCTATTGGTAAACGTTAGATGATTTGATTATTTACTTGAAGGACACAGATTTGATTTGCATCCGAATAAGTATATCGCGTTATTCGTTACCACAGGTTATATAAGTAGATAGGTACATAAGGTAACATCGCGCAAAACATCATACTAGGTCAAACAAGGTTAAAGTCTGGTATATTAAACATGCACCGCTATTGCTAACAGCGAATCGGCTTTGATTGTAAGAAACGTAAGGCATATACCTACCTACCTACTTTCTATATCAAGTATTCGATCATTTTGTGATAACGAATGCGTGAGATGGTGGCAGTTGCTCTGATATTGATAATCCATTTGGAAATATGTACTTGATCAATGTTGGGAAAATAAAAAGGCGAGATTTATACCTAGGTATATAATTAATTAGTTAATAAAACTCAATTCATGCCCATATTTCAACGCGTCTGTTTTTTGGAGTAGGTAAACACGGAAATTCCTTGAAGCTTTGATGTGGTTTTCACTAATGACATCCAAGTCGATTAGTTGCTATGATTTCAATATACGAGTATAAATATGATACGAGTATTTCGTAATATCGAAATATTCTGAGTATAAAGGAGAGTGCATTAAATCAGCACATTCGTCGTCCGCGACGACGACTTCACGAGTCTCTGTTCGCAGTAAGTTACCGGTAAATTCATGGTTAATTATAATTACTCATGAGGCCATTACTATGCCATCAATCTTAATCATGATTCTCTTAGAACCTTGTGGCTTTAACACTACTACGGTAAATGTAATGGCCAGTCGTAAAGTGTCGCAGCGACAGTACTAAAATGAACAAGCACTATCGATGACCACTTGATTTTGAAGAAAAACATCTGTTACGTTGTATCCAGAACATATTATACGACAATCATGCCCGAGTTGTCTGCTAATTGCCAACCTTTGAACTGAACGTTCCAGTGGAAACTATGAATCATCCGATGTGAATCAAGCCCGATACTGCGTTACACATAATCTACTTATAACCAACATCTCATTTAAAGTTTACGTAGTCACCTCGCTGGAATATGGACGTACTCGGGAAAAATCCCGTAACTTTCCATTTCAAGACGATTTCAGATTGGACTCCTCCGCTCGAAGATCGTATGAATTTAAATCGCAGCTTGCGCAATGTGCTGAGGATATTGCATTTATTTATATACTTATGTATGAATTGCATATTGTATGAATTCCATGAATCAGTCATCGATTGTGAGACTACATAGTCGAAAGTAACGGGAAGAAAGTATAAATAGAAATTTGCCAGATTCAGTGAAACAAGATGAAAGAAAAATAAAAGACGAACTAGCCGGTCGGAAACCATTTTAATTAGAAGAATCAGGTCACTCAATCGTCCCAACTCACTCTAAAAGACATCATTTTTAGGGTTCCGTAGTCAAGTAGGAACCCTTTTATAGTTTCGCCATGTCCGTCTGTCTGTCCGTCCGCGGCTTAGCTCCGTGATCATTAGTACTAGAAAGCTGAAATTTGGTATGAGTATGTGTATGTATCACGCCGACAAAACGGTAGAATGAAAACTAAAAATTTTTTTTTTTTCGGGTACCTCCCGTACACCTGAAGTGGGGGTGTTTTTTTTTTTCGTTCCAACACTAGTGTGTGGGTGTCGTTAAATAGGTCTTTTAAAAATAATAGGGGTCTCCGAACATTATTTTTTGATAAAGTCAGCAGTTTTGTAAATATTTTTTTCGAAAATAAAAAAAAATAGTGTCCCCCCCCTCTAACTTTTTAACCACGGGTCAAAAATTATGCAAAAATTCATGAAGATGGGGCCCTATAAGTACTTTCAATGAAAACTATATTGAATAAAATCGGTCGAGCCGTTTTTGAGTTCTCGCAAAAAATCTCAATTTTCTTTAAATCGACGTAAGTGCCGCGCGATGTCCTTTCACTTTATATTGGTTAAGTGCCCTACTGTATTAAAACATTTCGCTCAATCTGGTGCGTATAATCGATAACTTCCAGAAGGTAATAAGTAGTTACTGTTACTTTGGCGTTTACGACCTTTTTGTAGAGCTTGAAATCTTTCTCATACTTTAAATGTTTCTCGTAAATTTCGTCTACTGTGAAGGATGGGCAACTACGGAACCCTACACTGAGCGTGGCCCGACATGCTCTTGGCCGGTTTTTATTTTTTTATATTTTAATAATGCTTATGAAGAAAAGAAAGTAATACAGGAAAATACTTTCGCTCATGCTCGAATCTCGATACAAAAGTTAAAAACCTTTACTTTTCTTAGGGTTCCGTAGTCAACCAGGAACCCTTATAGTTTCGCCATATCAGTCTGTCCGTCCGTCCCGCGGCTTAGCTCCGTGATCATTAGTACTAGAAAGCTGAAATTTGGTATGAGTATGTGTATGTATCACGCCGACAAAACGGTAAAATAAAAACTAAAAAAAAAATCCTCTCGTACACCTAAAGTGGGGGTGAATTTTTTTTTCGTCCCAACTAGTGTGTGTGGTGTCGTTGAATAAGGTCTTAAAAATAATAGGGGTCTTCAAACATTATTGTTTGATAAAGTCAGCAGTTTTGTAAATATTCGCTCCGGAAATCTAAAAAATAGCGTCGAGGGTAGGGGTGGGTGTGGGTACCCTCTAACTTTTCAACCACGGGTTAAAAAATATGGAAAAAATCATAAAAATTTGGCCTTATAAGTACTTTCAATTCAAACTATATTGAATAAAATCGGTCGAGCCGTTTTTGAGTTATAGCAAAATTTCATAATTTTCTTTAAAATGATTAAGTGCCGCGCGGTGTCCTTATACTTCGGACGTTACACATATTAGTTAAGTGCCATACTGCATTAAAACATTCCGCTCAATCTGGCGCGTATAATCGATAACTTACAGAAGGTAATAAGATATTACAGTTACTTTGGCGTTAACGACTTTTTTGTAGAGCTTGAAATCTTTCTCGTAATTTATCTTATCGTCTATTGTGAAGGATGGACAACTACGGAACCCTAAACTGAGCGTGGCCCGACATGCTCTTGGCCGGTTTTTGAATTAGCAGCTGTTTGCCGAATTGGAATGGATTCTAAAGATGTTTGCACAAAGGCAGATGTGCTGAACAATCGCCACACCATCTTATGCGGTTCACCCAAGTTTGCACCTGGCGTCAATAGCATATCATTCAAACGAAGTGCAATCTGCAAGTAGCAGTGTACTGCTGTATACTCGCAAATCTTGTCCATGTCCCCGAGCTCCACTCGTAGAGATATCAACTTATTTTCGTGCTGGAACTTAGGAGTTCAACGTTTTCACGTGTTTGTTGACGACGCTCGAGGACACAAGCTATTATTAGATTTGGCTTAGCATCGCAAAAATACTATTGAGAAATATAGTTAGACTCGCTTGTCCGTATCATTGTGTATGTAGTTGTGAATTATAGGGTAATCATTAAAATGGATTTTTTGACAGCACGCGAACGTCGTTAAATAAATGAAAGAGTAATGTTGGTTTTACTAACGACACGAACTACAGGTATACAGACACAACTTCTCTTTTAAATACATCTATAAATATAAGAAGTTTCTTTTTACCTCTACGCCACAATTCCCCGAGGGTGGCCGCGGTTAAAAAGGGCTGTTTGCGTCGGTAGTACAAATAGTTTTTTTAACCTACCGTATAGACAATGGCGGGTTGGATTGCACGGCGTGGGCGAGCGTGGAACGTGGGCGACGCGGGTCAAGGCGCCTTCACCGTTGCTAGGGCTCTGCATTCGCGCACCCAACCAAACATTTGCACCTCGCTTTCGTCCAGCCACATAAACCGCATTTCAAAATAAGTACCTCCTGCATCACACCGGACTTGGTAACGTTCGTCTTGCGGTCACGCGTTGCAAAACGAATTTGTCCGAATAGTTGTAGCATGGAATATTGAATTTGGTGACAAATTCCGGGGCCCCGGAATGAGGTCGGCTCGAACCCTGCCGGCTACCTGGGATCGGCTTGAACGCGCCGGAGCCGGCAGGGCGCGATTATCGCACGGAAGGGTCGCGATAAAAAGATTACCTAGCGGGGAACACTCACGTCGCGCGGCCTCGTTCTATCCCAGCTTTTGTTCAAGTAAATCTGCTGCGAGCAAAGCTTCTACAATACGACATTTTTACGTTTTTTCTACAAACAGGCCTATATCGAAATAAATAATAGATGAGAAAATGTGATGTCTGACGTGAAGAAACAATTCAACCGAAGAAATAAATCACATTCCTGCATTTTATGATAATTATAAAAACCGGCCAAGTGCGAGTCGGACTCGCGCACCGAGGGTTCCGTACAAACACTTTCCATCCCTAAGTAGTTAAGTTAAGTTTGCACCTGGTATGTATAGCGCCCCATATAAATTAGGTGCAAAGTTAGGTATTAAAATATAAAAAAAAAACTACTTATTAGATCTCGTTCAAAACTATTTTCGTTGGTAGTTTTTATAGTAATGTACATCATATGTTTTTTTTAGATTTTTCATTTTCTTATTTTAGAAGTTAGAGGGGGGGGGGACCAACTTTTTTCCACTTTGGAAGCGTCTGTCACGCAAACTATTCGGTTTAGAAAAAAAATATTTTAGAAACCTCGATATCATTTTTGAAGACCTATCCATAGATACCCCACACGTATGTGTTTGATGAAAAAAAAAATTTTGAGTTTCAGTTCTAAGTATGGGGAGCCCCCGATATTTATTATTTTTTTTTTATTTTTGCATCAAAATCTTAATGCGGTTCACAGAATACATCTACCTACCAAGTTTCAACACTATAGCTCTTATAGTTTCGGAAAAAAATGGCTGTGACATACGGACAGACATGACGAATCTATAAGGGTTCCGTTTTTTGCCATTTGGCTACGGAACCCTAAAAAGACAATATCAAGTAGGAGTATAATAGGCTATCGATGGATTGCGTTGTTGATTATCAAATTAAGTTAAGCAATATACAGAGGGCATGCTTCGGTGAGTGTGTCAACTCGGCGAGGGTGGATCGGGCGAATTATCAGGTTAATTACCCACCCTGTTTATTACTCATAACAAGCCAAGCATCATGTTATCGTGGAAATCGTTCGATGAACTTTCGGGAAAAGAGGTTTTCTCTCCAATTATAACTTTGTTTAAAAGGCGATATCATAATATTTTTGTTTGGCAACTTAATATTTCTCCAGCGGTAATAAAGTCAAGAAACCACTGTGTCAAAATTTCTACTGCGGTTCTTGATGATGTCTTCAAGCTTAAATGATTGGAATTACAATAAATAACACAAGCGAATTTTATGTATGACTGTGTACATCTTTTGCTTGACAAGTGCTAGTAAATATTTCAAAAGCAGAGACCTTCGCATCGCATGTGCGATAAACGCTACTAAGCTACTGCAGGGCACACTAAAATTCATGTGATGACGTCAGCGAGTGACGTCATATCGCCGAATACGCGCATTTCGCGACAGATTTCTGAGATAAATTCTACGGCTCCTGATTATTCTCACAATCCAATATAATTATTATAGGTACAGGAATAAAAAAAAATAACTGGTCGAGAATGCCTCATGCCATTAAGTGTGGGTTTTGTGAAGGAGTTCATAAATTTATGAGCAAAAACTAGCTTGTGCCCGCGGCTTCGCTCGCGTTAAGAAGTATTATTATTAATTATGTATAGTTTTTGCGGCTTTACTTTTGTTTAGCGTGTGTAAAAAAATAGGGCCTACAAAACTTCTTTGTACACAATATTCTTGACTAATCTGTCATTAGGCGCTAAAACTATCAAGCTACTGGGTGAACTTACTCGAGAGCAAGCAACATAAAACTGTCCATGAGAGAAGCAATGTTCTCTCAAGTCAATACCCGCAAATTTGAGAGTTTGCCCCTGAGACTTGTTATTCGAGATTGGTTTAATGATTCTAAGCCATGTTATAAGTTACGTCATGTTCTATTGTAAGATATTGAGGTTCTCTTCGTTGATGAATAAAAAATGTATTATTCTGAGCCAGATAAACGTAATTCAGAATTCCGAAATGACTTATTATTGAAAAGCTTGAATGTATTTATTACGGATGCAGGAAGTTTCCCGATCATTACTCATCCCGTCCCAACGCGCCGCCCGCCTATAGGTACCGATTGACGACGATCGAGATGCCACCAAATACTACTTTTTTAATCTATTAGGATAACACGGGTCTCTATCCATACCTCAAAAGCAAAAAAAGAACCCCCTTATAGGATCACGTGTAGCTGTCTTTCAGTCCGTCTGTTACAATCGATTTGCTGCAAAACTACTGGACCTATTAAATTGCAATTTGGCGCAAATGCTTTCAAGAATTTTCATGACCACAAATACAATTTCAAAATCGGTGGCATTTTCGTAATTAACGTCCCAACAAACCATAAAAATTACACCCGTACTCATATTTAGTCATTTCAACCCCATCGCACCCCAAAAGGCGACCCGACCCGATAAACCATTAAAGCATTACCAATGGATTTTCAGACTTTTACTCCCTTTTAGGGGTTGAATTAAAAAAAACCTGAAACCCGTGTTAACTCATTTATTGTTAGAAATACTCCTGTGAAGTTTCGAATAAAATAGTCTAACTAATCTTCTTTCGCCATACAAACTTTGGACCCCCATTTCACCCCTTTAGGGGGTAAATTTTGAAAAATCCTTTCTTAGTGCACCCCTACACCTTATAAGGAACCTACGTGCCAAATTTGAACTCTCTAGAACCAGCGGTTTAGTATTTAGACATTTCAACCCCATTTCACTCCAACAGGGGAGATGGTAACTCACGTCCGCCACGTTGGATTTTAAAATCGTTGCGGTTTTTGTAATCAGCGACCCGATAAACCATAAAAACAATACCCATGCTGATTTTCAGACTTTGTCACCACATTTCTCCCTTTTAGGGGTTGAATTTTCAAAAAACCTGAAACACGTGTTTACTCATTTATCGTTAGGAATACTCCTGTGAAGTTTCGAATAAAATAGTCTAACTAATCTTGTTTCCCCATACAAACTTTGGACCCCCATTTCACCCCTTTAGGGGGTGAATTTTGAAAAATCCTTTCTTAGCGGATGCCTACGTCATAACATCTACCTGCATGCCAAATTTCAGCCCGATCCGTCCAGTGGTTTGGGCTGTGCGTTGATAGATCACTATGTCAGTCAGTCAGTCTGTCAGTCACCTTTGAGTTTTATATATATAGATTTGATCAGAAATATATGTAATCGCCTCTATTGTTAACGGCATAAGGCGTGTTCAGATATTATTGATCACATTTTTGCTTATAAAAATAAATAAAATTGCTGCGAATGCGGATTCTGGAATGTAATTAAATTTAATTCCTAGCTAGATTCTGATTGAATCAGAATCTCCAGTTTATGTTTAATTCTATCTGGAAACTATTTTCATTCGTATCGTACTCGTAAGTATTGCAGCACATTTATTTGCGGCGAGGTGCGGGTGCGCTCCAGGAGACGACTATTTCAGTGAAGTTTCTCGACCTGCGCAATGTTTTCCTCACGTCGCTATAGCCAGGAAGCGTATGCGTATGCGTTCGCAGAATACGCAGCGTGCGTCGCTTTGGGTCTATTGTATTAAATTTATTAGGGCTATTATGGAATAGCCCTAGGTTTTCGAAAGCAATGCCTAATGCTATAGACGAGAGCATGAGTAGGCATAGCTTTTATAAAACGAATTTTCAGTAAACTTTACCTGGTACAAAGATACGCTGCTTAAGAGGCCTTGTTCCTTTTAAATTTTATTTTTTTCATAATTTGACAAATATGTATATAGATAATTTCAACTAACTTTTAAAGGAATGCATCGAATAGGTAAGCAATAATCTTCGGTGCAACTAAGTGGCATGCGATAGCAATTTCCTCCTGCCCGTTTGACGTGTTTGTGTTCTATTGATAGATGGTTCTATTATTTGATGCTATTTGTGTTGCTGTGGAGCGGTGAATGGCGGCTACGCCCGCTTTGGTCTAAAATTGAATAAAATATTAGCGTGGACTGTCCGAAAGGTAGCACAATACTAAGGCAGTTGCCGCACTCCGGGTTCAGTCAATCGTCACTGTTGTCGCTGATAACAGTGATAACTGATTCAGAGATTAGATAAGAATTGATAAGCGTTAGGAGATTGGACGCGTCTCGGGAAAAGAAGTCCGGAGAGCAATATCTTCAAATCGTTTGATTATTTCAAGTACATTAATAGTACCTACCTATAGTACCTATAACGTCAACAATAGGTATTTAGAAACAACGACATACAGCAAGCGGATCTACTTCACACACTGTCACTAAGTACCTCAAGATATATGCAAATTATTTGCTAATTTGTCTGGTAGGACCCTATCAATACTTTGATGTAAATTCCGGGCTTGCCACCGCCAGCGCATTACGCCTACGATGGACGCGCTCCGCTGTGTGATCTATTTCGACCATCGCTCCGATTCAGGACATCGCAGCGGCGCGCCTCTAGTGACGTCGGCATTCCCAGGCCCTTCACGTAAGTACCTCCGTTCGTTCGGTGCGCATGCACTCGGCTCCCTACCGAGCGCGGCCATCAAATGAACTGGGAGGACTCGGATGTTCGTGTACCTGGTGCTCAAGTTAATACATATCTTATCGTTTGATTCGTTAATTCCACTGCAAAGTAATCGATAAAACGATAAGGTGTTTTGTGTATAGTATAAAAATTGTTAAGCTTACCTATGCTGCCGTGCTAAGTTCGACCTTTTGCTATAGAGCTCCATACAAAAGGTCGCCTTTTAGCTTAGCACGACAGCACGTAGGTATTGTGTATATTCATTTATATGTCTAAAAATTCTTCTTCTGAAAAAAGAAATTTGGATCGCTTCGCAATCTATATTCCGTCGTGTGCCAGAATCAACGATGAGCTAGTACTCATAATTATATTTGCATAAAAATATGTATCCAGGCATTATTTGAATTTCGTTCTTTTTTCTCGTTGTCCAGACAATAAAAGCAAGACATGACATAAACGTGATTGTACCCTGGTTAAGCCAAGTTTGCACCTCCTTTGTATACGACCTCATATACACCAAATGCAAACTCATGTCAACCAGGTAGTTGTGTTGCAATGGGTGTATTCAGTGCGCATGATTGACAGCGTTTGTTGCTTGTGCGCAGGTGTACGCGTCGCCCAGCCGCCGCAAGATGGACACCAAGGGCGAGGGCGAAGAGATCACCTACCCACACATCTGCTTCATGGTCGACAACTTTGACGAGGTCAGTTGTAAATCTTTTCCCTAAATTGTCTCAATTTGTAACATACTCTAGCTATTTATGTAACCTGGTACAAAAACACGCCTCAGAAGCTATTTACTGTAAAGGTATAGGACCTTCCTTTCATGCATCCCACACAAATGCTCTACGATACTGCTAAAGTCTTAACAGTTAGGCAACTTTTTGTTTTATCCACGATCCTTAAATTCCACTCAACACTATATTATAACAAGAATAAAATTGACACCTCTCGTAGAGCACATAACGTAGGAAAACCGGAACGGCAATTTCACACCAGTTTCATAAAAAAAAAATCGCTTTTAACGGTCCTCGTATTTATAATCAAATTAATAAACTTTTAAATATTTATCCAATGAATAAAAGAGATTGTAAGCAAACAGTCACAACCTGGTTATTATCTAAAAACTACCAGGATACGGAAAATCTTCTCTCTATATTAGTCTAAATTGATGATAATATTTTCTATTTGCACTCACTTACATATACATATACCTACACTCACTCACTCTCATAAATAACGCTAATTTAAGTAGGTATATTATTATTCCACAGATATATATATAACATAAGTAAGCTACAAATTTGTGTAAATCATAAGTTAATTTTGGTTTAAATGTTTTCACATCAGTGCGGTTATATGGCAAGGAGCACTGCTTAACCTAAAGCTCAGGTCTCACCTATTTAGGAAGTAGTCTCTAATTTTAAGGACCCTCTGTAAAAGATGCTATTGTAAAAAACGTTGTTGTATTGAAATAAATTTATTATTATTTTATTATTATTATCTTCTCAGTACTGTAATAGGGCAACGCTCTTCAAGTAGGCCTCTTTTCCCCTGTAATTTAAAGGGTACTGTGCTAATGGTGTAGCCTACCTATTGGATAAAGAAAGGGTGCCCTCGAAACACAATAGTTTGCAGCGCCGCGCGCCGGGCAGCAACTAATAATGACAGCTAGGTATAGAAGTGGAGCCGTGTCATGAACAAAACTCTCAATTCTGCACGTTTTACTTATTCTTTGCTGAAATGCCAATATGTGAATGATTTGTCCTCGTACAATATTTAAGCTTATAGTTGCATAAAAGCTACATACGAGTGGATGGACGTCTCTTGTTCAAGAGCCGTGCAATGTGTGGTGAACAGTGTTACCCTGTAGGCTGCTAAAGGGTTTCAATGTGTTAAGCCTCCAGCGACAAAAATTACGACCCATCTCCATAATAGGCTAGAGTGTTTCATGATACCGAAAATACGTCTGAGAATATTCGAGCGCCGTTATCATATTATGATTTTTATGGTGAGCGGGTGACAGGTGGACATGTACAGTGTAGGTAGTAAGTAACAGGCTCGCCTCACACCTGGCAAGTGCTGGAGTCTCCAGGGTAGCCGCTACGCCGCCGCGGGCTTCCTCGCTAGTTATTTATTCCTCAGTATTTATAGCTGTACCTTTAACCCAGTTAATAGCGTCGATAATGCAGCGGGTCATCGATCTGACTCGGCTCCTATTATAGTACTTTCTTTGTTTGCCTTAACATTGGATTTACTTGGAAAAATAATTCGATTAGTTTGTCTTAAATAGACAAACCTAGATAAATCGACCTAGATATTTATTTTATGTAGTCCATAATCGAGACTATAGTATTTTGATTTTACTATTAAGTAATTGAATAATAGATTACATATTAAGTAAACGACAGCCGCGCTTCCTCGGAGCTGGAGGCATCAATAATACAGCCACTTACCCCGAACCGCACTTAGGTGCCATTTAGCGACGCCAGCTAAGTGGGTATTTGCAAAGTGACACTGAACGAAACCTCAGCTGTCTGTGGCCTAAATTTAACATTAAACCCCAAGTAATATTGTGAATATCTGAATGACTCATCGTGATGTAATGTTGGCGTGCATTCTTGTCAGAGGCATCCTGTAGATGACAATAATAATACCAATAGAACTCACAACGATATCACTTGTACTCGCAATATGGATAGAGCGTGGCCGCCGTGGAAAAGGACAACGGTGAGGTATAGGATCGCTGTATCTTTTTCTATAAGCAAGTCTTCTGTTAGTCAGCTGTCGGTTTAAGAGTGATTTGCAGCGTTTAGTCAGTGCCAGTCGGGGCGGCACACACGAGCGCGGTCGTCCGCGAGAGCGGCGCCCGACGAGTTGCATATTTAACGAAGATTACCGCTCAAAATAAATATTTGCAAGCGATTAACTCCTATCTGTCTTTGTTAATTGCCTGAGAAACTGTTAGCACATTTACGTACTCCCCGCAGACCGATTTGAACCTTAGGATAAAGATAGTATTACGGTCATTTGTATCTCGCTCCGGCTGTCGTGACATTGAGCAAACGTACTAGTCATGTAATTATTGTTTTTAATGTTCGTAATTAGCTATTCTTCCACGAGGACCGTTTTATTAGCCGCCGATAATGGCTGGCACCGGTAAGGTAATGCTCAGATGCTTCTGCTGCGGTCGGACGTGAGTGGTTTCGCCGACCTTGGCATTAAAAACTACAGAGTAAATCGTATGTAGTGGTACAAGTGAACACTGAGCAGTGAGCGTGTGCAGAGCAAAACTAATATAAATCGAACAAAACAAACTATAGTAGACCCTCTGCTGGTAACATAAACGTCTTAACAAGCGCGTGGTTTCTGCGGTCGTTTTAATTCAGCCAACCGACCGCGTGACGCGTGACGCGAGGTGGGGAGAGGACAGTACGGCTCGCACTCTCATTACTCCTAATTGCAGCTGCAAATGACAAGTTTATGCTAAACAAATCGAGCGTATTGTGTGCGGTGGCAGTCGTAAAACCTTCATGCGCTGCGATCAATGCTGCTCTTTGAAAACAGCTGAATCGAACACGAAAATTCAGTGGGTAACAATGTAGTTCTGTGTGTCCATGTCAGATTTATCTGTTTGTTTGAATGGCTCACTTGTCGCGTTGTGTGGACCGCTCATAAACATCGAGCGAGCTTCACGAAGTCATTGCCATCTGTTCGGCAACTGAACGACGCATAATAAATCAGGGATAATGTTTTTCACGTGGGCTTAGCATTTATTATTATTGTTTACTCGTCTCTAAAAACCCTTCGTTACCTTTATGTTGATGATGTTGATTAGTATCATAGTTGAGCCCAATTTGTAAAATCCATCTTGCGTGCGGTCGATTAGTTACATATACGTAGGGTGCTGATGTGATGTGAGGTTTCCTGTGACCGATAACGTGTACCGTTAAGGCCTGTCGATGCAGCTTGCAGCCTAAACTGCGATAAAGGTTCGACTTACCGTACCCTTTTTTATCTAACATATGAGCATGTCTGTCTACTGCGAAACTAAAATTCTTGTTTTGCTGTGGCAGTTCAAAAGAAAATAAACGCGAAGAATCTATTTCGCAAGATCACGCCACGGCCGCGCCACCGTGTCACCCGCCGAGCGCGACCAGGCAGGCTGGCACTCACACACACGTGCACGCGACTCCTATCCTATTACAATCTAAAGTTTCATTCTCATGAACCGAGGGCTATTGCAATTAGAGCATTTCACATAGTTTTAAGTTTAAGCTAGCCACTTGGCTCTTATTGGATTACGAGTGCTCGATGCTAATAGTGGATGTCAATTTTATGAAGTCACGTATCAGAGTAATGGCTATACCGGTTATCTACTTCCATACTAGTGCGCACGATAATTGGTAAATATACTGTATAATATATGACTAGTGTTTGTTATGATGTGGCTCAGTAAAATGGCGACTTTCCAGTTTCAATTAAGCCGGTATCGGGGTCAGAGGGAGCAGGGCTCCACTCGCGGCTTCATCGCCGCAGTTTGCGAGCTATGCTTTTGGCACTACTCCTAATTGTTTACGAGTTTTACGACCAATATACCGATGTTATACGGGTATAGTCACCAACGACGACGAAAGACAACCGATCTTCCAAATATCCGATACGGCAGCCCGTAGCTCTTAAGCTCTTATTGCTAACATACCTTAAATTAACCTGCACCAAATGCTAGTTTCTGTTTGTCACCATGCTTAATTGGTAGGTTAGAGAATTTTTACTTTTCTTGAATTGTGCAATAAAGTTTAAATAAATAGTTAGCTGTACAGCGTCTTCATTAAATTTTTTATGCTATTGTTTTATTTTAGTGTGAGCGTTAATCGTGCCGAATGATTCATAGTGGAATATGATTTGTTGTTTGGTTCCTTTCGCGTTTGTGTTTGTGGTACATATTTTAATGTATCGCTGGTCGCGTCGCGGCTGAATCACGCGTGACGCCGCGGCTATTATCGGCCGTGACGGCGTCTCTAGACGGAACCCTCGCCGTGTCAACACGCCGATGCATGGCGGTCCACGGAACTGCCGTCGGAAATAGACGCCTTGACCTAGTCCTCCCGAGATAACGACTCTGCCGGTGACCTTATACTTACTCCACATCAGTGACGGTATAGCAAAGCTTAAAGTGGAAATTGAACAATATAGAAAAGAAACGGCGGTAACTTGTTTCAAGACATTTCGCGTAAATCGCGAAATGTGAATGCTGGCGCCTACTGCTTATAGCTCTCAAATAATTAGTTCTAAAAAAATCTTATTTACGGCCATCTGATGCAGAATGTTTTAAGGTACCTATACGGTGTGGTAGGTATAAATAACTAAGGTGTTTTTTTTTGAGATATCGTTAGAGTATGAGTTTGATACGTAGAAAAGTGCATAACTAAGTCCTCATATTTTTTGGGATGGTTAACCGGAGGGGAGGGACTGTATATGCTACTCGGTGCTGCCCATTACATATGTTCGCAAAACAATATCCAGTTCAAGGAGGTATCGAGCAGTTTCACCGCTGCTGTAAAGCAAACGCAGTAAATATAGGCGTCACCTCGCCGTTCACTACAGTCACCGTGTTCCCAGGTGACCTCCGCGTTGTTTGCGCGAGGGGAGTTCTAACCGCAGGTGGCTGAAATTACCGAAGAGTGTTAAAAAGCGCGGCCAGCCTACCAAAATACGATGTAATTTTCGTTAATGGAAGGGTACACAAGCGAGATTCCGAGAAAAGTGGGGCTTTTTGTGACTAGTTCTGTTTAATTTGCCAGCGTCTTCTAAAGTGGATATGCGTCACGCGCAGCGCACCTCACAGTTGGCACGATGGCGGCCGTTCCGGGGTTGGACGGGTGCCCATGAGCCTGTGTGGCCTCTTCCGATAAATCCCTATGGAAAAAGATGGCGGAGTGACTGACTCACGCCTTATTAACAACGATAACAGAGTTCTATCGACAATATAGTTACAACTTGATATCGCAGGCGGGGCAATGCAAAGTCAATGATGCAAATGCAAGTGAGTAAGTATATCGTTATAGAACTTGGTGCATGCTGTATGTGCGGTATATTTCTGCCGCGGGGATGGTGAGGACCAATTGACCTCCAATGAGCGGCGGCCCGCCGTCCGTCGATAGACCAATTAAGCAATTAGCGTTGTTCGGTGTTCAATCGTCCTCGACATGAGGCGAGCGGCGCGGACAACTAATTGAATTGAATGAGGGCTTCAATATTGTGTAATTGTCCTGTGGGAGTGTAGGGCTAACTAATATTGAGCAGCCAATCTTAATTAATTTCATATACCCCTGTACCTACACAATATACAGTTAAAATTCAAAAGTGAGCAGTCACCATAGTTGTTGAGGAATATCACAGACGATAATTTTCCACTCAACCCATTAGTCATACGTTACTCACCCTCAAAACTAATTAAAATCGGAATTTCTAAAAATAAAATAGTGTTTTTAAATTAACTTTTCCGATTGCAATTCGTTCGGAATTTCCGGAGGGTGATGGTTCGACGGCTATGCAGTTGACTAAGGGAACTAATTATCTGGAGAAGCCTCTCAAGTGCACTCAAGTAATGTAGGGTCTCTAGCATCTGACCCACTACCCTAGTTTTACTAATTGCTTACACTAACTAAGCTATGCACTTGACACATAGTCATCGATAGTTTGAGATAGGTTTTGCTCCTTTGATGACGTGCGCAAACATACCTACCTCGGCCGGGTTATATATGAACACTATCGGCAGCCTACTCGTCGAGAGCCGCGCCGGCGCACAATTCGACGCGTACGAGCTCATTGCTCAGCTGCTAACTTTCCTAATCACTTATTTTCATATCAAAATTACCTCTGCCTATTATAATATGGTGTGCTAACAGGAACCTGAATTTTGGCCTAATCTTGGCTGTACATAATATCGTCACTTGTAATATGAATTAAGGTAACCGCCAAATGACGATTTTTCAGGAGAGGCCAAAAACGAAATTGCAAATTAAAAAAGTGCAGTAACATTTTATTTCCCAATCCGATTAAAATGATGTAAAGTAGTTATAGCTTAATTTTGTAAGATCTTTCAGTTCATAATAGTCTCAAAAAGGCTGCTATTATAGTTTAGAAAATAGCGTGGCGCTTACGTTATTTTTTTCCAAAAATAAGGAGTTACGTTAACACAACACAACATTGATTTCAAAAAATGAGTCCTAATTTAAAGTAAGTCACAAAAACGTAAAAAAATCTAACGTAAGGGACACACATTTTCAAAACGTGGACTTACATTAGCGGAATTCAGCTATGGAATTTTTAAACTTATCCAATCGTAATAAGGTTTAACATAGAGTTATTTCTTGTTTTTCAGTTAATTAGTGGCAGGATAGTAAGTCGTGATAAAAACCGGTTTATAAGCGGGAAACAGTTTCTTTTTTGTTTATAAAAACTAAAATTGGTAAAGGCACCTTTAGATTTAAAGAGTATTAAAAAAACACTTCATTTTCTTTCCAATCTGATACTTTTCCTTACTGTTTTTCGTCACTTTGCTTTTCTTTCTCCCTTTCCTACAATATTTATGTACCTTTTTTACCTACGACTTTTACTGTACATTCTGCTTTCCCTTTTTCTCTTTCTTTTTTATTTCTTTCTATATAGTTTTCTTCGTATTTATTACCTTCTTTCTGTTCCATTCATCAATTCCCTCCTTTTGATTTTAGTGACTTAAGTTTAAACTTCAGCTTAACGTTGTATAATTTCGTTTAAATAATTAATTTTGTCTTTACAAACCCTAAGTCCTATTTTCAGTATAAGGCTTGTCCCTGTCTGAAACTAGCCGAATGATCTTTATTTGATTCTTCATTAGTAATTTGACCATTTCCTGGCAAACTGGTGACTAAATGTTTCGTCACATAATAAGTAACTCACTCTCACATCACTATTATGAACTTGAACGTCAAGGGGAAAATTGACGACTGAAATGCTTCGAATACCTTCGCTATTGGGCTTCGACATCTTTCTTATAGAGCTGAAACGGATTTAGAGATTTACTTATATCTTGTAAGCTGTTGTTTTCTCGCGAACTACTTATTTGAAGCATCATTGGTGTCCCGTTATTAGTAGAAAGTATGGCCCAGCTCAACGCCTTTCTCTGGCTGAAATAAATAATGGTCAAGGGGCAAGCAAATGGTTAACGTATTTTATTGAATCATCGCATCAATACAATGACATTGCGTTGGATACGTAGGCTACTGAAAAAAATGATTGGGAGTATCTTAATGTCACTAACCTCCACCATATTACTATTACTACCATCATTCATTCCTGTCTCTTGTTTTCTAAAAATAATATACAAGTATATACATTTTATTATGCCTACATGTTGCTACATGGTAGTGGCAGTGACTGATTTTCACAGAAAAACTTTTCACAGTCCGTTTAACCAGATATTTAAGAGATTCCCTAAAAACTAAATGCATTTATCCAGATTGTTTCAATTAAAAGTCCCTAATTTAAGAATTAGACATGATATAAATAGGCATAATGGCTAATTAATAAATAACTTAACTTTAAAAAGTTTAAAACATCAATTTCTATTTAATACTGGAAATCCCGACAAACTTCATTCCGCCTTAGAACTCCCTTTTGAGATGATAACAATTTCTATAATACTTACTTAGTACTTATCCTTTTCAAATTTCCCTTAATTTTTGAGTTTTTTTTTTGTGTAATATTTTATGTCGTTGAGGGCAAACGAGCAAACGGATTGCCTGATGTAAAGCGATTAATGTACTTAACTCGTAATTTTTAACTGTACTTTTTTAACGCAACCGCACAATACTGTCCTTATCACGAATTGTTGGAACCAGGGATCATTACCGGTATTCATAAAAATTACAAAAAAATTATTACAGATTCTATTTGAAATGCCCCCATTACATATAATTAAAGTATTGGTATAGAACTTTGAAATTAGCTCAGTAAAATAAAGAAATGTGTAATAATAAGCGAAATACCGAAATTTAATACCAGTATTTGTATGGAGTTGAAAACCGGCATCCGATCGCTGGTCGGTACAAACTAAAGTGGCTATGATATCCATCAAAACACCAAATCGTAAACAGACGCACGCGGTAGTGTTTTTTTAATTGCTCCCTACAGGCAAATGTATGGTCGTCTCACCTAAAACAAAGTAAGCACCAGGTCCGTCTAAATGAAGTACATAATTTTAATGTAACCGTCATCACTCGAGCCTTGGGAAGACGAATAATAATGTAAGAGGCATTAATTGCTTTAAAAACTACGAAAACTTTAATGTTACTGACTAAATTTTATATTCACCCAGCTTGCAGTAAGCACAATTTGTGACAAGATAAGACTATAATTGACTTTAAATGGTTGCTTTCTTATAATCTCGTTTAATTTTTTTTTAACCTATTTAATTTGAGCATGTAAATCATTTATGTACCTTATTATTTACATGATTTGATTCAATAACTAAAAGTATAACCCATTTAATGTAAGAACCATTTTAAATTTTTTATCTAGCTTTGAAGCTAACGTAACAGTCAATCGGTAATAAAGTGCTATAAATTGAGTAATGTAAGAGTCATTTATTTACCGATGAGTCTTACATTAATGACTTTTGTTCAACTTTTGCCAATACTTGTGGTTACGTTAATCTGATATTAAGTAATTTACAAACAATGTTCCATACACCAAAATAAATACAGAAAACTAAAAAAACGGTAAATTTTTGTTTAATGTAACCAAAATTTTTTTCAAGATATCGTAATTTTAATAACAGCAATGGATAGATCGTCAAATTTACAGACGAACTGTATACTTAACTCAATTTCGTCATTTTGGCGGTTACATTAATTCATATTACAGGTGACGATATAGACTATGTTTACATGAAAGCACATTGCTACGAACACGCGTTTATAATTTCATGCAACGAAATTTAGCCGCGCGTCGTCGCGTTGCTGTTGCTGCGCTGCAGCGTTGTGCGTGCGCACCTTAAAGATAAAAGTAGCGTAAGGCGAGTGGTTCTTCGGAAATTGTTACGCAATTTTAATGACCACTATCATATCAAAGGATATCAGATACATTATTTATTGGTTTCTTTATCGTAAAAATATGGAAGTTACAGTGAATAACAAAAAAGTCTTCTAAGTACTAAAAACTGCGCGAATTAATCGGAATCGCACCCCATTATGACGCGTGATACTACAAAGGAATCCGCGCTATCCTACAGTGTAATTAAAAAGTTACGGTCTAAGAGTTATTTTCGTTCTTATTATCTCATTGGATTGAATCTATTATGCTTTGCGCCCGCGCTTGTATGTGTTAGATTAGAGCGAGAAAACTAACCAGTGGAATATGATTCTTGACTCTTGTAACAGTGTGGTGGGATGAGCGCGGGCGCAGTATGAGCAATGTTAACGAACTCTGTCAATTAGTGACATTGCCGTCGCAGCATGCTTTACTGTTTTACAGCATGCATGAATGTTTTACATTTTTTGAGATATATTTGTAAGGTTATTTTTTCTGTTCCTCATTGTTTTTATTATTAGGAAAATTATTGAAGAAAATTGTGAGGGAAAAGGAAGGAAATATATAAAAAAAAATGCTTCCGTTTCCGTAGGAGTTTACCTGTGCTTATTTCGTAACTCAGGCCAGGTTTCAAATTGACACAAATTCGAGTCCCGCCCGCGCCCGCGGTGACCCGGCTATTGGCGCACAATGCTCATTGTTATCTTTTTGTCGAGCGGCAGCGAGTCTGCCTCGGCCCGCCGCAGGTAAAGAAATGTATGTTTTTCTGACGGCTTTTATCATTGACACACGTTGATGCTTATACGTATTGATTAAAATATTATATCAATTACAAATTGATAGCAAAAGTATAATTCCGTAACCAACGGAATCGTTTTGTTTAATTGTGAGAGTGAGAGAGCTGTGACTGTGTGGCACTTGCGAACTGTCACAGTGACTTGTAATTGCTAGACTTATAATCGGACTCAACCTACTATACTATATCTATGGACTCAACTTTTAAAAATAAGTATTTAAATTTTATGCAATATCGTTTCAACTTAGTACAAGGCTTAACTAATGTCTGAGCTCATTCGTTCAAGAAACGTGTGCATAACCTATTCAGAAACACTAATATCAACAACGAGCAGGTAAACAATAATGCAACGTGCTGCCGAAACTTAAATATAGTAGAGGTATACAAACAATCGAGATTCTACTAAACTGCATAACACTTGCGTCAATACGCCGCTTTGGCAAAAGGTCAAGAGCGATATTGAGTCCGCTGGCGGCAACACGACAGCACCCATTTGCCTAGCTATTCGAGATATAGCTGCCCGCTGCCCACCAGTCATTCGCTCGATGACGGGACGTTCCCTTTTTCCACAATTACGAAGATTGATAGCTTTCCATTTTGATTACCTTTGCTTAGCGTTGATGAAGTCGACGATGGATGGTTGGATTGATGAATTGATGAAGTGCATATTGTCTGTTTACATTCTGTTTCTCGTATCTGACAGAATAATTTGATCGAAAAGTATTGTTCGAAATAAATTTGAATCGGCACATGCGTGCTATCTGGCAAGATTCGATATAAACTACGTAAAGCGATGGTCTGCACTTAGCCCTGTGTTTCTGGGTTATAATTGTTTAGAAAAACTAACGCTGGCAAACAATTCCGCTTTCTCGATGGGACTGTCTATGATGGATAGGATAACACCTTTATAAGGTCATCATCATCCTCCTAGCGTTTGTCCTGTCCGGAGACAGGGTCCGCTTTCCTGCATTTTTGCTTCCATTTCGCTCTATCCTGGACATCGTCTTCGTCCAACCAACACCAGTTCAGGTCCTTCTTTATTATATTGAGACCTTTATAAGTTCACGGAATGTATATTTTTTTTCCACAGAGTTTATTCACGAGTGGATTCGAAAAACTAGGGCGCCTCGAATGAATGACGTTGGCAGTAGGGTTGACGAACCCTTCATAATAGTGCTTGTCATCATTTTTCACTCCTCAAACGCCTGAAACGCCCCTTGATTGACATAGGCGTCCATAGTAGACTCATTTACATAGCTACGCCTGCTGTTTGAGTACAATGTGCGGCCTTAACAGTTCAGGGTTTTTTTCGTATAATCGTATGCCATTCTATTCGGAAAATAAAATACGCTCGAGACCCAATTCACGAGCATCCAACAAAATGTTAGACTAAGTATAAAACATAACTGACAACTTCACGTCCAAAAGTAAGTTCGCGTTGTGTTCGCACGTTCGTGGGCACAACAGAACATGCCCGTCTAATTATTCCTCGTATAACCTCGTCGACGCCATCACCGCAACTAGTGCAAAGCCGTCAAAGGCTTTGATTTGATTCAAGAGAACGACGAATAACGAATTTATGAAATGTTGTTGCAGGAGTTTAAATATATCCAGTGATATTGATATCTATCAAAAATCTCAATTTACCAGTAGCGTAGTCAAACAAAAACCGGGGTAGATTTAGCTTTATTTTTCTTATCGTCTATATCGTCCTGAAGTGGGCAAGCCGGTGGAAATCCGCTTCTATAGACGCCACGCCTCTGCTACCAACGCGAATCTACACTCATTTTTTGTTCATTTGTATGAAAGAGGGCATCCTTTAATTTACTTACAAAGGTACTTTTCAACAACTATGCACATAAGCAGGCTAGTAATGCGAAGAGTAACCAAGCGTACGAGTATCTGTAAGCATTTGTGAAGTGTGGTGTGATGTGGTGGTATTGTGTGCAGGTGTTCAGCGACATGCTGGTGCGGGACGGAGAGATGGTGTGCGTGGAGCTGGTGGCGCGCGGGCGCGGCGCGGGCGCGCTGGCCGTGCTCTTCCTCGGATCCATCCGCTACGACGCGCTCTCCAGGGTCTACGACTCCAGGGTGAGTACCCTAGCTGCTACCTGATATACAGGGTGTCCCTAAAACCAACGCCAAAATGAAGAGGGGTGATAGAACAGCTCATAAGCAACCATATTAAGTTAATTTGACCTTAATAAAAAGTTCATGGTTTTCGAGATATTTGCATTTTAAAAAAACTCGTGACTTTTGATGCCCTGCGTCAGTATGTCGATTGCCACCACTGCAAATTTAGGTATTTTTTAAATCTGTTTTTTGCAGGATGTCACTAAAAACATATCCTATCGAATGTAATTTCAATTTATTACATATCATGATGCTTTGTCGGTAAAAAAAATAAAAAAAAACGAATTATAGCAATTTATTAAATTTAGCCAGCGGTTTTGATCGAGTTTCATTTAAAAAAAGTATTGTAAACTAACATGGCACACAACATATAAAAATAGTAAATTTATTGTAGTTTTCAAAAAGGTACAGCATTTTCTAATTTACGCAGCAGTTTACGAGATATTGATATTTTACACTAAAAGGAGCTCATACTGCAGTTATTACATAGTATGGAACCAGAGCCCCTACTAGGCTCAGAGTTTGAATTTCGAACAAAAAATAGATTCAAAGAATACACAATTTGAAATTGGAACACAATTTGAAATTCGAATTCAAGTCGGCTTTCTGATTAAAGAGTATTTTAGTAATTTTAGGACACTTCGTCAATTCGTTTGATGTTCTTTATTTAGTTTGGTTTCTTATTTTCTTAAATAGACTTGATTTACCAATAGAACTCGTGTTTGCCTTGTGATTTGGATTTTTGGTACAATTTAACTTTGCTTTGTGCATCTTGGACTCGAGTTCTGCCTATTGATTTTAACTTCGATTTACTTTGGCTCTGTTAAGATTAATTGTAGTGCGTTTGTTACAAATGTGCCAGAGAATTATACTCCTCAAGAATATGCCAACATGCATTTTGTCTATGGGGAATGTCAGGGTAAGGCGTTTTGCCTGGCAATCGTGGTGGATTGGGAAGACCTAGAGGAGATTACGATGAAGATGTTTTACAAGAGATTCAAAACGACCCATCCACTTCGACACGGAACATTGAACGTAATTTAGGGATATCAAAATCTGTTGCCAATAGAATATTACGTCGATATGGATATCATCCATACCACATACAACGTGTTCAAGCGTTGCTGCCCCGTGATTACCCACTTCGTGTTCAGTTTTGCCAGACAATGCTGCAAAAACACAGAGAGGATCCCAATTTCATAAATATGGTTTTATGGTCTGATGAAAGCACTTTTGAGAGAGATGGATTTATGAACATGCACAATTTACACAGTTATGCATTAGAAAATCCTCATTTAATGAGGGAAGATCGGTCGCAGTACCAATTTAAAGTGAACCTCTGGACTGGAATATTAGATGGGAAAATAATTGGCCCATTTGAATTACCAGAAACGCTGAATGGTCCAAGTTATCTGCATTTCTTAGAGAATGAGTTGCCAAATCTTCTCGACGACGTACCTTTAGCTACGCGGAGGTCAATGTGGCTGCAGAATGATGGCTGTCCAGCACATTATGCACGCGAAGTGCGACTACATTTAAACCAAACTTATCCACAGAAATGGATCGGCCGTCTGGGTCCCATTTTGTGGCCTCCTCGATCTCCAGACCTAAATCCTCTGGATTTCTATTACTGGGGTTATATTAAAGAAAAAGTTTACAATGAACCGATTAACAGTATAGCGGAGCTGAGACAACGCATTTACGCAGAGGCCCAAAACGACGTATCAAGAAGTGCACGTCACATCAGTCGAGCATTTTTAAGGAGATGCCGAGCTTGTATTCAAGTCAATGGCGGACAATTTGAACATTTAATTTAGTTACATAAAACAGGTATCGTATTTTTTTAATGTTTTTAGTTTTTTTATTCACTTAACAGATAAAAATGGCAACCAGTATTATTTTTGCATTATCTTATAAACCGCTAAATAATTAAGTCACTTCAATACCATTTTAAAAACAACTCTATATTTGCTATCTTTTTACGTTATTTGCCAGGTTCGCTATGAACATTTCATTTTTTTTAATTCTAAAATTGAATTGTGTTCCTATTCTTAATAAAGTATTCTTTAAATCGATTTTTTGTTCAAAATTCAAACTCTGAGCCTAGTAGGGGCTCTGGTTCCATACTATGGAATAACTGCAGTATGAGCTCCTTTTGGTGTAAAATATCAATATCTCGTAAACTGCTGCGTAAATTAGAAAATGCTGTACCTTTTTGAAAACTACAATAAATTTACTATCTTTTTATGTTGTGTGCCATGTTAGTTTACAATACTTTTTATAAAGGAAACTCGATCAAAACCGCTGGCTAAATTTAATAAATTGCTATAATTCGTTTTTTTTTTTATTATTTTTACCGACAAAGCATCATGATATGTAATAAATTGAAATTACATTCGATAGGATATGTTTTTAGTAACATCCTGCAAAAAACAGATTTAAAAAATACCTAAATTTGCAGTGGTGGCAATCGACATACTGACGCAGGGCATCAAAAGTCACGAGTTTTTTTTAAATGCAAATATCTCGAAAACCATGAACTTTTTATTATTATTATTATTATTATTTATTTAGAACCATTAAATGAGTAACATTACAGATGTCTCCATTGCGTTACATCGATTCTTAATCTAAGCTAACACTAATATTTAAAACTAACACAAACACAAATCCATGCTAACGTCCTTCTATCACTCTCTTCCACTCGATCATCAGTCGCGCTATCGCTGTCACAAACACATCGCACTGCGGTGACGTGACGCTGCGAGTACCGAGTTGAGCAGAGCGGTCGCGCGGGGGATGGGCGAGTGGTGGTACAGGTTTGTACGTGAGCGAGCTACTGCTAGAAGTGGCACTTCCCGCCGCCTGTTGCGGTAGTCGTCGGGCACTTTTAGCTTAAGTACCTTCTCCAGAAGACTTACACTGTCGATCTTATTCCTTAAAATGCTCAATATAAATAAGAGCAGGCTTATAGATCTACGCATCTCTAAGGATTCGAAACCTAAATATCCTAATAGGTACCGCGTCGGATATAGGTAGGGATAGTACTTATACAGTTTTTTGTACAGATCTCTAAGAAATCTTTTTTGGACTTGTTCCAGCATGAGACAATATTTGGCCTCATGTGGAGCCCAGACCACTGCATTCGTTTCTAAAATGCTACGCACCAGAGAAATATACAATGTACGCGTCGCCGTCGCGGTCAGTGGTGCGGCGTTACGTAACACGAACCCTAATCTCTGATACGCAGACTTAGTAATAAGGCGTATATGAGGACGAAAAGTGAGACACGTGTCGAAGGTAACCCCTAGATCGCGCACCTCGCTCACCCGTGCTATCGCCGCTCCTGCCATGATATATTCGTAATTGAGGGGCGCCGCGGAGCGCGTGAACGACATTATCTCACACTTGTCCTTGTTAAACAAGAGTTTGTTCGTGATGCTCCACTTGCTAACCGCATCTATGTCCTTCTGCAAGGCATGACAGTCCCGGATGGATTTAACGGGCATGACCAACTTTACGTCATTAGCAAATAGCAGTATTGTGGCGCTGCTAACCACCTCAGGGAGGTCATTTATGAGTATCAAAAAAAGGAATGGCCCTAAATTTGAACCTTGACTTACCCCAGAACGAGTCTGATACGGCTGTGACTGGTAGGGGCCATACCTCACGAACTGTTTTCTATCCCCGAGGTAGCTAGCAAACAAGCGTAAGAGCCGGGGACCAAAACCAATCATGCTCAGCTTTTCCAGCAAGATGTCGTTGTCAACTCGATCAAAAGCCTTTTGGAAGTCGAGATAGACCACATCCACCTGGTTTCGTGCGTCCAGCTCTTAAGGTCAAATTAACTTAATATGGTTGCTTATGAGCTGTTCTATCACCCCTCTTCATTTCGGCGTTGGTTTTAGGGACACCCTGTATATGTATACCTACTAGGTGTTCTCGAGTCGTATCCTATAATATGTATAATATTAGCCGCGGCATCGCTTTTTTCGCTTATCCTAGCCTAACCTTTGTAACCGAAAAATGAATAGACGATATTTTATGCCTCGTCCGAGTCAGTAGGTTTTATGAAGTACATATTTTCATCAAAAGTTTTAATGTTCTGAAAGTTTACGATTTTAGCAAAATTCTGTTTGGAAATCGCAATTGGCCGATAAGTTAGTCAGTAAGTTTCATTCCTGACAACTTGACAAGTTCCGCTTGGCGTGAGTGATTATTTAGGTATATTTACCTACCAGTTCCATTTATAAAATACGATGACGAAACATGTATAACAGAATGAACATAATTCTTGTATCTCCGGTAAAAAATGCATACCTACTCAATTCAAAGTCGGGACACGTAACGCCGACTTGGAATACGATAATGAATCGTACAAACTGCGCTCGGCATTGTACCTATAGGGCGCGAGTGTCGGGTAAGCGTCGAGTCAACAAATACTTCGCTCGCTGGCAGGTGCCGCCCGGCCCCGGGCCAAATCGCTCGTAAACCAACATTTTATGGTTGTCTAACCGTAGTCTGCGTCAGTCTGCTACACGAGTCTATCTAAACACACCTCGACCTATTCCTACTTCCATCCCCATTTCAGCACAATCCGTCCGATACAATCTTTCTTTTGCATATTCTTAAATGGGATTTCAATAACAATGTTCAGTTACCTAGTTGTGGTATATATTTTTGCGATTATTTCTGTATCTAATCGCCGTAATGCTTTCGCTAATCTTTATATCCGCGAATGTGCTAATCACGACGTAAACTACGTAACAAGTCATTGTCTGATGGAATGCTCTGACCGGCCGTCTCAAGGGCAGCTTAACAGGTAACATCTTTCAAATGTTCGTATCAGTTAGTTATCTAATTACAATTGTTGGTCGTTCTTTTGAAGGTTTTTGTATTTAATTTTGCTCTTTGGTAGCGTAGCGTCAGTTGACTATGTACACCTAGTCTCTAATCACGAGGAAAGTACACCAGTCTCATTTGTGTTTCCTACTTGTACTTCACAAAGTTCCATTAAAAAAATCAAAAAATCAAAAATGTTTATTGGTATGGTATCATATGTAGGGTTACAATTCTGCACTGGTGCCTCTTTTTAAGTATACGAGATACTTGTGCTAAGAGAACACCGCTCTCCCTCAAGTTGTGAGTATACCATTACTACTAGTTAGTTCGGTTATTAATTTATTTTATCAAAGTAATACTGATTTATAGATTTAAGATATTAAAAGTGAGACAATTTTAAACAATTCATCTTTAAATTTTAAACAATTTTAAATAATGTTAAACAATTTTAAACAATTAAAAAAAAATTGTAAACAAATTTTATCTTTTCAAAATTAAAACATTTTATCTTTGTATTAAAGGCTTAAATTTTAAACAATTGTAAACAAGAATACAGAACTGTACAGTAGGTACTTACAAATTTAAAAGTCGTTCAGCTTTAGCTATTCATTGTTTTTAAAGATCGAACGATGGGAAAATTAAATCTCATGACTTTGACTTATGTGAGGTACGGGAAGGATAGGTAAACCCAAAGGGGTCACGTTACGTCCAAAATTGTAACTTAGCCGTGTAAGTATCGCCCGCATCTCTCAGATGTAATGAATTAGAATAGAGTATTATTCTAGTTTGCTAATTTAATTTAGTCACTAGTTTGCTTGTTCATCCGAATTCCGCGGCATGTGTTGTACTGCTGGCTACCAACGCGTCAGTAGACGACGTAATCCGCGTCAGTCGCCGGATCAGAGCGATTAGCCCCGGCTTGTGCCGCCGTCAGGGAGACATGTTGCACTAGCTACGAGGCGACCACGAGGCGGAGGTACACGTACACGCCTTCCACCATAAACTTCAACTCACCCACACATTCATTAAACATTAAATAGGTACTGTTCTTACGCGATACTATTTCATCATCATCATCATCATCATCATCATCAGCCTATTCTTGTCCACTGCTGGACATAGGCCTCTCCAACTGCACGCCATTGTAAGCGATCCTCGGCTACTCTCATCCAGCTTTTGCCAGCCACCCTGCACAGATCATCGCTCCACCTAGTCTGAGGGCGTCTCACACTACGCTTGCCGATCCGCGGTGTCCACTCAAGAACACGTATACCCCACCGGTTATCGGTTCTTCAAAAGTCTTCTGCAAATAGACAGTAACAGGTCTTATGTTTCATGCAACGTGCCGTGTACTCGGCCTGCATGCAGGCATGCAAATATGAGAGCGCGCTCAATAAATTTAAAATAATATAATAGTAAATTCAGATAGATACAAAAACAATTTCAGACAAAAAATAATAATAAAACTAGCAAAGAAAATAACTGAAAATTAAAATGTCAAGTACTGGAACGGTCAAAAATACCTACAAAATAATAATAACAACAACAACAATAATAATAATATATATTCGGATAATATGGCCAGCCCACTGCCACTTCAAATTGCTAATACGGTGAGCTATGTCGGTAACTTTGGTTCTCTGACGGATCACTTCGTTCCGAATTCGATCCTTCAAAGAAACCCCGAGCATTGCCCTTCCCATAGCTCTCTGAGCGACTTTAAATTTGTGGACCAGCCCAACCGTGAGTGTCCACGTCTCGGCACCGTATGTCATTACGGGTAGGACGCACTGGTTGAAAACTTTCGTCTTCAGACATTGTGGAATTGACGATGTGAAGACCCGACGAAGTTTGCCATATGCTGCCCAGCCTAGCTGTATTCTTCTATTAGCCTCTCTCTCGAAGTTGTTTTTACCCAACTGCAATATTTGCCCAAGGTAGACGTACTCTTGGACAACTTCGATACTATTTATTTAAATATAATTTTACATCTCAGTGAATCATGTCACCGTGACCACCTGTAGTCATGCAACTATGTCGGAATGATGGAAAATAACTCGCGCTTGACACATAATTTACCTAATGTCGTCACGTGCATAAACCGCGAGTAAGTATACAAAATCGACAAATCCCAAGACAATACAGGATCCATTGTAAGACAGACATCAGACACTGGAAATTGGGCCCTGTACCTTAAGAATATATTTGTCGCGTTCGCGGATAAATCTTCCCTGGATACAGCGCAGGGCCGAGGGTGGGCGTCGGCGGAAAAATCCGCGTGTCGTGGACCCGCACGCGGAATATTACCCGACCCCCCCGTGGGCTTCCCGGTCACCGCTGGAATTACTTGGGTGAATCAACTTTTTTGTGTTGTTTACTTTGTCCCCGTTGTTCAAGTGACATCTTCATACTGTTTCATAAAAAAATGCTTAGGTTGTCCGAGGGACAAATCGGCGTAACCATAGCAACAAGGTGCACTTAAAAGTTGATTCACCCACTTATCAATTTTCATGCTTGGCGAAAATACGCGCATTCCTTGTAAAATAAACAAGATATGTCTCAAGATATGTATTTTGTATTATCTATATTTGTTGGGGTTAAGAAGCTTTTTCAGCTCTAGTCTCGACTAGTCTCGGGCGTAAAATGTAATTCCCTGACCCCTGAGTTTCCTGAGTTTTATCAGTTGATGATTGATTGCAACAGTGCCATGTCACTTGACTTGATATCGGTTAATTATCTCAAAGCCGTTAATCGAATCTAGTTAGCCGCGCGAGCAGGTTTTATCGAGACAATTAATAGGTCATTCTGTAGCTGATTAGTTTGACGCAGTTCGGATGGAAGTTAGTGAAGTGCGGAGCAATCCTGCGGTCGGCGGCGCGGGAACAATTAGGTAATTGCGGCGGCGAGTGGGCCGTGACCTTGTGACGGCGCCGGATTTGCATGATATGCCAATATGGCTGAGCCGACTTAGTCGTAGTTATCCCATTTCGGCGTCTACTTAGCCGTGAAGGTCGGCGCGATAAAACGCATTTGACAAAGCCTTTTGTGGAATTCAAAGATTAATTGAATTCGGCCGCATTTATCGAAGGATGTTTGTGTGCTGAGAGCGCGCCGTGGTTTATCGTGTCTCACATATACCTAATTATACTCGCAATGAGTAACAGTTTCCGGCTTGATTATGATTATAGTTACCTACTACTCTAGCAGTGCTGAAAATGGCTGCTGAATTTAATTCGGGAATAGAAGATAATTAACTGAAATTGGAATGAAATTAAAACTACGTAAACTGTTGATTAGAACTTTACTTAACCGAATTATTGTCTTTTCCAAGTCCATAACTGGCTTCATTAGTCATTATCATTTGGTATATGGGATTGAGTCTTGGATGTAGCGATCTTTAGTTTTTAGTTAAATTCAGCAGGTAATAAAATTAATGAAGCCATGATTAGGTATCACCATGTCCAGTATCAGCGATGTCATAACAGCCATGGGCCGGCGAGTTGTGAACCAAGTCTCTGTTGACAATAAC